>OX376372.1:96696224-96705644 GCA_947369275.1 Nemotelus nigrinus | reverse complement strand
GAATATGCAGGTGGGTGTATTGGCCCATTGCACTTGTTGCACGCGCATTCGAAAAGTGCATTTTCCTGCAGTGGCGGCGATTGGAACGCATCCTTTTCATTTGCCGCTTGGTGGCGGCTCGATCACCCTTTTGACATTCCGCGTGTTTAACTTCCAACTTGTGGCTGGTGTTTATTTGTTTTAGTTAGTGTCATCATATTGGCTCCCTTCATTTCATAAAAGAACATCATAAAAACGAAATTACGACTGTCCTTGCTGCTTGATCTGGGCTAATTTTTGGCTGTAGATGTTCCAAGCGATTCGGCGACAAGTCCGGTTTTTCTTTTCGAATAATTGATGTAATTTACATGGGCATCTGGTTTAACTTCAAGTTTTCATCCGACACCTTACTATCTGCATAATGTCGAATATCTTGGCTTCGAGATGGACTCAAATTTCCCCGTAAATGATTTAGTTTTTTCCAACCAATAGTCAGCATCCTGTTTATTCACCGACTTGTTGTTGATGTTGTTGTTGAAGTAGTGGCGGTGGTTGTTGTGGTCGTCGCTTCAAAGTCTCAATTTCAGATGATGGAATTAGTCAGTTGGGAATGGTTGTCGGCTGCCGCGATGGTCATATTTATTTATTTATTTATTTATTTATTTACTATTATTCAACAGATCAAGTCCAATTACTGAATATAGAAAATTTAAATACAAATAATTCACTAACGAAAGAATGAAAAAATGAACAAAATAATAATGAGATGATAATGATACAAAATAAAGAACAACAATAAACAAAAACAAAGTGAAAAAGTACAAATTCAAAATAAGAAAAATAGAGAAAAAAAGAAGAAAAGGAAAAACTAAAAAAACTACATTGAAAAAACTACATTGAAAAAACTACATTGAAAAAACTACAATGAATTAGTAGTAAGCAAAACTTTATTTTTTAAAAAAGTTTTAAAGGCATATAATGTCGGCGGAAGAGGACCAAACCGTTAATCATTATGTTGCCTTAGTAATCGCAACAGCGGAGAATGAAAAAAGATATCAGTGCGCGCAAATGGCACACTAAACTCAAAAGTAGTGCGGGTGCCATGCACTGCAACACGGACAGAAACGTGGCGGCTGATGTCGGAATCTACCAACCTATGGAACAATTTGAAGAGTAGGCACTCATCCAGGAAAAGTCTCCGTGATTCGAGGGAAGGAAGATGAAGGAACGACAGACGATCACTGTAAGGACGGTAAGGAAGCTGAAATTTATAAAACAGGGTGCGAGTAAATCTGCGTTGAACCGACTCCAACGCAGTATTCAAGTAGACAAAACGAAGACACCAAACTTGACAGCAATATTCAAGGATACTACGTACAAAGGAGAGGAAAAGGTGTACACAGGTGGAAATGTTAACGAAAGCTTTAGAGGATCTTATAATAAAACCGGATAATTTAGAGGCCCTGGCAGTAATGTAAGAAATATGCTTATCAAATTTGAGCTTCGAATCAAACATTACGCCAAGATCTCTAAAGTTATCAACGACATTAAGAGGATAGCCACAAACAGAGTAGGAGAACATCAAAGTTGAAATTTTCAAAGAGAATGACATTTTGTGACATTTCACGATGTTCAAAGTGAGAGCATTGGAAGTACACGAAGTCTGTAGGCTGTTGAGATCGTTTTGTAAAATCATACAGTCGTCTTGTGACTCAATCACTCGAAACATCTTGAAATCATCGGCATACAAAAGACAAGAAGATTGGATTAAAGGAGGGAGATCGTTTATGAACAAAAGAAAGAGAAGAGGACCAAGGATAAACCCTTGCGGAACACCTGATGCAGGATAAAAAGGAATTGAAGAGGAGGAATTAACAGTTACAATACAGGTACGGTCGAGGATGTAAGAGTTAAACCAGGACAGAAGAGGACCAGCAATGCCATCGAACTTTAACTTTTGAAGAAGGAGGTTATGGTTGACGGAGTCGAAAGCTTTGGAAAAGTCGGTATAAAGTACATCAATCTGCTTTTGATGGTCAAGAGCGGATGCGACCGTGTGTGTGAAGGAAAGAAGGTTGGTTAAGGTAGATTTACCTTTGACAAAACCGTGCTGCTCATGCGCGAGAGTAGGCTGGATAAAGGAATAGACTCGCTTGTAAACCACTTTTTCGAGGATCTTGTTAAAGCAAGGAAGAAGGGAAATAGGACGGTAGTTTGTGATGCAAGTACGATCACCGGCTTTATGTATAGGAAATATGTTGGCAATTTTCCAGCGAGAAGGAAAAGAGCCAGAAGATATACTTAAGTTGAACAAGATAGAAAGAGTGACGCACAGAGACGATGAAAGAGATTTAGCCAGGATATTTGGGATACCGTCGGAACCACTACCGGTATTGGCATCGATATCGTTCAATAGAAGTTCAATTTCAAGAGGGTTCGTTCGAAATGAGTGCAATTCAGGAGAGGATGTGGAGGGAAGATTTAAGGAATAAGAAGAGGATTGTTGTGAGAAAACAGAGGAAAAGTAAGAAGCAAAAAGCTCACACACTTCTTGTGGAGTGGAGGCAGCTGTATCACCCAAGTGCATACCATTAGTGATACTAGGACACTTTTTCAAAGAACGGATGAATGACCAAAAGGATTTCGGGTGATTGGTTCTAATTGATGCTTCAACGCCATCAATGTAGGAGTGCATCGCCTGTCTGACAACTTCTTTCGCTTTAGAGCGAAGATCCTTATACAAAAGAAGGTCAACAGGTGAACCTGATCTTTTATACAAGTTACGAGCTGCATTTCTGGCTTCAAGTGCGACTGCAACTTCACTGCTGAACCATGGAGCATTGCTCGGTTTATTAGGACGGTTAGTTGGTGTGAATTGTGGAATAAGGTTTGATAGGAAATTATACAACTTGCACAAAGCATCATCCACGTCAAGGCCACGAAAAAAAGAAAACCAGTTAATTTTATTTATTTCAATCGCCATGCCGGTGAAATCAGCCCTGTGAAAGTTGTAACGTATTAAGGATGGGATTTTGTTCCTCATAGAACGAATATTAGAAATTTCCAGAACAAGAGGGGGGTGATGAGAATCAGGAGGAACATAAGGAAAGAGAGCAGCGCTTAACGAAAGTGATGATTTGGGGAGATTGGACAAAGCAAGATCCAGAATTCTATTGCTGGCATTCGGTATATTGTTGAGCTGAGAGAGGGAACAAAGTGAGAGAAATGAAGACGTTATTAAAGAAACACTACTAGTCGAGATGATAACCGAATAATCAACATCCCAATCTAGAGTAGGGAGATTAAAGTCACCACATAGCAGAACGTAAGCGGTGGGAAAATGGCTTGAGGTAAGAAGAGAGTTCCGCCAGGAATTGTTCATAAATCGACAGAGGAAGGTTACGGGGGATATATATCGAAGCGACGACTTAGGTTTTGGCGGAAGGTAAGGAGATACGCACAAAAATACATTCAATAGGAGGACAGAAAGGGAAATCACGACAGAGTGTTCCGTTGAGTGCTTTATTTATACCGATGAGGACGCCTCCACCACTGGATTTACCACTAATTAAACGATCCCGGTCCTTGCGGAAAACTGTATAGTCGGGTAAGATTTCTGAACTTAAGATATCATCAGTGAGCCAGGTTTCTGTAAGGCATATTATATCGTCCGCAGCTAAAGTGGCAGAAAGCCTGAACTCATTAGTTTTGGTCCTCAAACCTCGGACATTTTGATAATATATCCTTAATCCTAAGTTCTGGAACTCCCTGCTCCTCTCGGACGAAAATTCCTTCGAGGAATTCTGGTGAATTCCTTAACTAGAACCCCAGGGGGCCAAAAGTCCTTTCGTAGTAGCTCATTAACGCCCGCAGATACTGTGATACGAAACGATGCCACTTCCTGGTTCTGCAAGTTATCCGGTGTCAGTTTTTTGCAGAGAAGAAGTGGTGGCGTAACCAAGCTTAGTAGCCGCAAAATTCTTGATCATCTCGGCTGAAGTGTTGTAGTCGATACGGGAAATGAAGACCTGCAACGGCGGGTTCACCACTTTGAAGTGTGGAAGTGCGCTATTAAGCCCACCATGCGCACTGGGTTGGCTAAAAGGAGGACCATGCGTTGCTATGACATCGGTACGAGATCCGGAAGTAGAAGGAATATCATGCGTACTGGGTCGACTAAGAGGAGGACCATGCGTTGCTA
This sequence comes from Nemotelus nigrinus, assembly GCA_947369275.1. Lineage (NCBI taxonomy): Eukaryota > Metazoa > Arthropoda > Insecta > Diptera > Stratiomyidae > Nemotelus > Nemotelus nigrinus. Next base: position 96,701,464 of record OX376372.1, on the reverse strand, counting down.
TGACATCGGTACGAGATCCGGAAGTAGAAGGAATATCTAAAAGTAATAACGGCGAAGTAGGAGGTCGCTCGTGAGGCTGATGCAGTGGCTGTTGAACATTAAGAGTAGTCGGCGGCAATTGAAGTGCAAAAGGTTGCGAAGTTTGGGCACGAGATTTGCACTTATTCCGAGTCATGACTCCAGCAGGAGACTTAGCAGCTTCGGTAGTGTCAATGATTGCACGAGAATGAACAGCAATAGTAGAATTGACTGAATTAACAGGTGCAATTGTGTCAAGCAATGGTTGTAGGCCTTTCAAAGTTAGCTTGACCTTCTCTTCTGCGGCAACAAGTACATTCGTCACATCCGCAAGACACTGTTTAGCGGCAAGTAATTTAGTTACGTAATGTGCCATGGAAGACGAGCGGCAGCAGCTACAGAACCAATACAGACCTGCAGTATCATTAAGCGCATCCCCGATCCGTCCTGAGAGGCCTACGCAACCGACATGGAACGTTTTGCCGCAGAATTCCGAACATATAACGTAAGGCGCACTGTCAGATTTGGTGGTGCAAGGAGTAGCACTACACTGGGACATTGTAGAAGCAACAGAAGATATCTTTCAAACGAAGATTATACACAGCGCAAAGATTGCTGAGAATAAATAAGATATCGAATAGATAGGAAATCGGCGGCCAGATGGCAGGTGTTAGGTTTGAACCTTGAATGTCACAATAACACACCAAACTGTTATACGCGAAGTTATACCACAAAGCACTAAGTGACCGAGCTTTACTTTTATACACAAACCACTATCGCTATTAAAGCAAAGATTCAAATCGGTAAATAGGCAAGTTAACCTAAAACGCAAACCAATTAATGTCACTAGCTCTGACGATTCGAAGCGGTAAATTAGCAGAGTTATCCACGAAAAAGTCTAAGAATAAGATTCTAACGAAGGCACTGAACCGGCACTAAGAAAGATATCGTAATGTCGCAAAAAGTATTTAAAGGAACACAATCTTTCGATGTAAAGCGCGAATAAATAGAAGATATAAAGCAGTCACAGTAGAGAAAACGGTAAATTAGCAGAGTAATTTATAAACAAATCTTAAGAAGATTGTGAGGGAGGCACTGAACCGGCACTCAGGGAAACGGTGTATTCACGCAGAAACAACTTTTATAAAAACAATTGAGTTAAGCGCGAAGGAAAAATGATAGTATGATGAATTCAAAGCGAAATGAAAATCGGAGTAAAAATACACGATGTTGACAGTCTCACGGATTTTGTAATGTGTTTTTCGTAATTTTTGTCATTTCCGCTTGGCCCCTTAACTACGCTCGGATTTGCTCGCTTCTGGGTCAAGTAATCGTTGGTTGTCTTATGTTAATCAACGGAAATGCCTTGGCTTGGCGGGGAGCGCTCGTCTTCATCACAGGGGAGTCCAAGTTCGTCGCGACACAATTACAATTACAATTTTGACAATTTTTATTACAATTCTTAATTAAAATAACAATTTTTTCCCATTGTACAATCTTCCCTACGCACTGGCGTTATATTTTCCCCTTCCTTTGAAAATTACAAAGTGATTTTCGTCATTATTCGCGCGAATCAATCTACGTGCGTTAGTGAGTTCGAGGACATAGGTCTTGCATCGCCGATTGGATTAGAGCTCCATATTTTATGCGCGTTAGCCTTATGTTCTACCTTCGATTGTAATTCACAACTATTTCCATCGACAACACACGATCACTCACACTCCTGCCATTTTTACATACACTATTTCTTCCTCGTTTTATCCTACATGCAGCCTCTTTTTCTGTGTTGTTCCGTTTTCTCCTTTCCTTTTCTTTTTGTTCAGACCCTGACTGATACATGCTCTTAATGTTTTAGGATCTTGCCAAATGGAAGAAAAAAAGTAAAGAAAAGGAAGAAAAGGAAAAAAAACAAACAAAACACGCACAGCTGACTGGAAACAACACGTACAAACAGACCACAGAGGATTAGTGGCATTTATCGTTCTGCCGAAATTGGCTTAAATACACCATCGCTTGAAGGGTAACATCTTTCTATTTCCAATTATATAAATTAGATGCTAACTATTGTTCTAATCCTACCAATGGAATTAAATTTACCCTCCACCATGTTATGCTAGAGAATATCTACCTATTTATTCCAAATTCAATCTTAATCAATTACATTAAACCTCCACCACGTTATAATAGGGTGTCATTAATTAATCCCACCATCTTAGTATTTACTAGTATGCTCTTCCATTTTCCGATCTACTGTTACTGTATTTGAACGTGGTAAACATTTTAGTCGTTCATTAAGTCCAGCCGTTACCTTTGTTTTTATCCAGCTAACTGTCTGTCTACCCACCCCCTGATTTTTCCAATTCAAATTATTGGCCTGTTTTCCGTCTCGGCTACAACTGATTCCTACTACTATATTCCTAAGTTCTGCCAGGACGATACCGTCTTCCAATTTCAGTGATTCACTCGGGTGTCGACCATTTACGCCACATATCGTTTAAGTCTTTGGAGTGCCATACCCCCATACTTTTGCCATTAGAGTCTTCCAACTCATAGGTCCAACCAGACACTTGCTTCCGCACCGTAAAGGGTCCCACATATTTCGGTGCTTATTTGGCTGAAAAAAATTTCGCTGCAGCAGATAGAACGAAATTACGCCGGTGCGTTGATAAAGAGGGGAAAAACATTAGCAGCAGCAGCAACACCGACGACGGCGACTCCAATTCATACATCGCCAGAGATATTGCGACGTCGTCTGCGAACACAAGGAGTTCATAAATTCGGCAACGCATCAAGGACCCACAAACTACGACACCATATTGAAGTTGACTGTCGCGTGACTTAACCACATTTGTGTTGGCTACTTAAGCGGGGGCCGTAAGTACTGAACAAGTTCGCAGAGCTGATGTAAGTCATGCGCATCCAGTTTGAATATTTGCTAATCACATAGGATAATAAATACCAATAAGTGTAAGAATACGACAGATTACATTTATATCCAAAGAGGATACAGTTACCTAAATCGGAAACGGCGAACACTAAGAAAAGACAAATGTAGAAAGAATTTTTTTTGGCTTAGAGTTGATTAATGTTCTAGACACTGTACGAACACAATTGATAAATCTATTTGGTTTTAGTTAACCTTTTTGTGCGTGAAAGTTTTTAAAGAAAAAAAGTCACCACTCAATAGTAAAAAACTATTCTGTGCTAGTTTTGTCACTTGTTCTCGTAGAAAAAACGTTTTGAAACCTGATATCTTTTTTGCGTACAGTGTTGATAAAAAAAACTCTAGCGCACCTGAACCGCTAGAAACACTTATGTTCGAAGAACAGTACAAGAATCGTGCAGGTTTTGAGTGCATATTCCATCAGATGTGCTGCCTATTACGGCCAAACTGTTTCAAATGCCACGTTTTACTTTGGTCTCAAGAATGCATTATAGCTCATATGGTGGAAGGTTTCAGAGATGACCACTGGCATGAATTTCAACGTTTATGAAAGCAAAACACGGGTTAATTATATTCGTTATCAGTTGCTTATTTCACATAATTTTGAAAGCAGCATCTCATATTACATCACTGAAGAAAATGCTCAGTGCCTGCAGCACTGTAACTGAAGTTGGTGTTTGGGGCTGCGATCCGAAAAATTTGCAGAACTTTGGGAATTGAAACATTGGTTATTTATTTTCATTGTAAAAGTTTCCGGAATGAATACTAACTGTAAGCATTTATTGATACAAAAGTAGCACAACCGACTCGTGTTGGCAACCTTCTGCCAGTATCAAAGCCAAGAATATATCACATCTGCTTCACGTTGTCAAATTACATTCGAAGTTAAAGGAGTATAAAGAAATTTAGGGTTACCTGTAGCGAGTTTTTCAAATAATCGAAAACTTAATATTTGCTGTTTATTGTCACTACAATATCATTACCATTTGAAAATTCTACGATAAAACCGCTTAATAAAGATATTGCAATTAAACATAAAGCCAACAATAGCTGGCAACCCTATCGTGGCTTTTCAACCAAATTTGGCCTGAATAATGTTTATAATAGGTTCCATTAATTGTGTGAAATTCGTATTGATTTAATGACTGCACTGGAAGTTATAGGGCAAAAAGTTTTATTTTCCTGAGCGAATTTTCAAAACCAAAAGCACAAAAATTACCATAGCTGGCAACACCAATCAAATTTTTTAACCGAATTTCCACCAAACAGAGATTAGAGTAAGGTTCAGCTACTGTGTCAATTTCACTTAATTCACATTTCATAGGGCAAAGAGCAGTTTTTTTTCTATGTAATTTTTCAAGATAGCACCACTGGCACAGAGTTGCCCACAATTCAAAATCGCTTCTTTAAGATCTGGTCGTATTTCAGTCCAATGCATTCTGTAAATTTCAGCTGTATGTGATTATTGGTTCATGAGTTCCCGTGAACAGAAGTTTTTGATGCTAAAAATATAGGTTAACTGGGAGAAGGCTACCGTCCTTGTCCGACATTAAATTTTGAAAGTTTTACTTTGAACGTGTAGATAAAACATAAGATTTGTATACAGATTGGTTTTATTGTAAGAAACGGACATTTTTTTGACTATTCAATGGTTTGAATATTTCACTTCCAAATTTTATTTTTTTAATTTAAGACACCAAAATTATCATAGCTGGCAGTTCCAACCGAATTTATCAACCAAATTTCTATCAAACGTGGTTTGAGGTAAGGACCAGCCACTGTGTGAATTTCTTCAAAATCGAATTTCTTCAATCAGAATTTATAGGGATAAAATCAGTTATCTTTTTTAGTGATTTTTCAAGATGGCACCACTAGCACTGAATCGCCCGCATTTCAAAATCACTTCTATCAGACCTGGTCCTATTTAAGGCCAATACATTCTGCAAATTTCAATTAATTCTGCTCATCGGATCGTGAGTTTCCGTGAACAGAAGTTTTTGATGCTAAAAATATAGGCAAATCGGGCAAGGGTTACCAGGCGTGCCCGTTATACTATATCAAATTTTTTTTATTTTCTATGTAAACAAAGCACAAGATTTACATATGAGTGGCTTTTTTTAAGAAACGGCATTTTTTCAAGAGAGACGATGATTTGGAGGTTTTCACTTTCAGTGCCTGCCCTAGCTACAGGGTTGCCAGCACGCTCATTAAAAGCTACACAAATCTACAACTTTTAAATGCCAATACGTCCTGGAAAATTTGTAATGATTGAACAGCT
>OX376372.1:96663724-96693724 GCA_947369275.1 Nemotelus nigrinus | reverse complement strand
TTTCGGCTTTTGGCTCGGGTTTGGTTCAAGCTGTGGTGGATTACGTGGGGTTGGCATGGTGCTACCTATACGTCCCTGCAGCTTGGCAAGACTTGGACCATTGCTCCTCTCTTCTCGTGGAATTTCGGTAGAGGTGGACAGTCCTCCGAGTGGGCGTTTCCACTTTGGAAACGAACCTTAATTAAGTTCAAAAATTTTTAAAGTATACTTGATAACATTCTGGAAAAATTTCATCATTTTTGGAAATCCCTGTTTTATTAAAAGCCAGCCAGCCAGCGGACCTGAATTGGAGAACGGAACGGGTCTCGCGCAATAAGAGGGCCAGTCTATTTTGAATAACCTTTCACTTTTGATAACAATTTTTGATAATAGCTTTTCAAAATAAATTTTTTGGTATAAACATTTCCTTTTGAGAAAGGAACATTTATTAATTAGTTACGGAATTTGTTTGTTAAGAACTGCATAGTTAGACACACCACCGAGGGTGCACTTAATGTTTGAATTTTTGGCACTAAGGCCTTCTATTTTTAAGCATTACATTAGCCACTTTAGCTTAGATTAAGATTGTTGTAACCATAAGAGAGTTGGACACACAGATAGTGTGCATCAGGTGGCTGTCTGAATTTCAGCGAACCAAATTTAGATTTAGGCGTATTATTTCAGCTAGTCACGCTGGCGTGCCCCTATGATAAGTGAATTTTCTTAACATTTCCTCAAATCTAGACAATATGGCGTTCAGACACAGCAGTGAGGACCTATATGGCACCACAGTGGAGGCTCAGTGTTCCATTTGCGAGCAGGCATTCACTTACTTCCAGGCCACTCACATCACGAAATGTGAACACACGTTTCAAGGACCAAAATGGGGCGGAAGGATTAGCCCAGCCACCTGGCCCGTCGTCAAAAGTGTCCCCAATATCTGAAATTCCCTCAGAAGCCGCCGGAGTGCGCTCTATAGTGCACCGGGAGATAGGCGAATTGCAGAAGCAGATTTCGGAGCTGCAGTGCGGCATGCGCGCGATGGTTGAGCGCATGGCTGAACTAAACCTTCCGTCCCATGCTGGAAATGTGGAGTCGCCGAGATTAAATCCTCGTGCGCAGTCGTTCGTGCCCGTACAAAGATCATATTCACCTCGCACCCCTCGTGGCAATAACGTGCACTTCACCACGATAAGGTGGTCAGTATTATTGATGGATGGGGTCTGAAGTTTTCAAGGCGAGAGTCGTCTGTGCCAGTGGAAGTGTTTATATATAGGGTCGCGGCATTCACTAGAAATACATTAGGCAGAAATTTTAACATCTTGTGTCAGCATATCCGCCTTCTCCTGATTGGACCAGCTGCGGATTGATTTTGGATATTTCATAGGACTAGACGTGATTTTCGTTGGAGAGACCTGGACTCAGACCTGAGCGATGATTTCAGAGATCACTTCACGGATGCCAACTTGACGGAGCAGATTAGAGGGCGAAAGCAGTGGGCCAACGAAAGCTTCGACGATTTCAGTGCAGATGTCTATAAGCTAGTTGATCGCCTGCAGCGCCCCATTGCTGACGCGGACTTGGCAGACATGCTTAAGCGCAATCTACTGCCAGATATCCGTCATGGCTTGCTGCAGATCCACCTTCCTTCTGTGCGTATGCTCCATCAGGCCGTCATCCGTGTGGAGAACTTCGAGATGGAGTTTGGGAACTGACGCCAACCATCTCACTGGAGAAATGTTGCCGAGTGGAAGCCGTCACGGTTCTGCCATTTGAAAGCTCTCCTGAAGAACCTGGAGTGGAAGCCATCACGGTCCTGCCTACTTGCTGGAATCGCAAGAAAGTGGGATATCGATTTGACGATTGCATGGAGGCCAGAACCACCTTTTGCTATGGCTGCGGAAAGGCAGATACGTATAAACCTATTTGTACGAACTCCCAATCAAAAAACGTACGACAGGGGGTGCGCAACAAGATCTCACGCCCCTCCCAGAGCAAACAACCTCCACCACGCTCCAGCAGGTAGACAGGACCGGTGATATGACACCGAATTCCCTTAGTCCAGCCACCAATGATACTGGAATCCAGACGTGTGGGGAACCTAACACCTTATCAGTGCCACAGATGCTGGCAGAGCCTCCTACACCTTTGGCTTTTCTGCGATACCATCTACGTTGACGGAAATATACGGCGGTCCGAGACTAAATGTTTAATTCCGAAATTAACACCATTGAACATCATCATGTACCTAAGCGCTCAACGTGAGCGTGATGGCGGCTGATCTAGCCCACTCATTCCTCGAGAGGAACTCTTCTCCCTGGAAAAGAGCTTCTCTCGGGTTGAAAACAGCTGACGGCACTCAACACCAAGCTGTAGGCCGAGTATCAGCCGACATCACGTTCCGGGAGCTCACCAAGACGTTGACGTTGTGGAAAATACCCACTCTCAGCCAGAATCTCTATCTGGGAGTGGACTTCATCCGTCTTTTCGCCCTGGCCACAGATCTGTTTGCACCACCATCACAAGCCGACACCACTAACAGCCTTGACGCACTCGTGATTGCGCCCACCCTCTCACACAGGAACAGCATTGCAGACTTCAGGCTGCGATTGCTTGCTCTCCTTCGTATGTTGTTGAGGGTTTCGGAACGACTACGCTCACCCGTCATGAAATCGACGCTGGTGACCAAAAACCAATAAAACCGAGACATTTTTCTGTGTCACCAGCTGTCAAAAAACTCCTATTTCAGGAAATTGACAGGAGGATGTTAGCGTTGGGCGTAATCGAAGGGTCGAAGAGTGCATGGTCTTCACCGGTTACGTTGCGGGTCAAACTCTCGAAGGTGTGCCTATGCCTGTATGCCAGGAAGGTCAACTAGGTCACAGTGAAGGATGCCTATTCTATTTGCCGCTGATTGACGATATGCTCAGCCGACTCCCAAAGGCAAATTTCTTCTCCAACCTTGATCTGAAGGATGCTTTTTGGCAAATACCTTTGAAGGAAAAGTCGAAGGAGAAGACAGCCTTCATTGTGCCCGGGCGACCCCTTTACCATTTTGTCGGGATGCCATTTGGGTTGTGTAATGCACCTCAAACGATGTCACGACTGATGGATAAAGTGATTCCGCCCCAACTCAAGCACCAGGTATTCGTGTACCTCGACGTTTTGTTGGCCTTAACAGAAGAGTTTGACGTCCTTCTTCAGGTATTTCACCAGGTCGCCTTCCATTTGAGACAAACTGGCATCACCATCAATGTGGAAAAGAGGAAATTTCTCTTGCGAGATGTCAAGTACCTTGGCCACATTGTTGGTGGAGTTACTATCCAAATAGATCCTCACAAGGTAAAATCCAGCATGGATTTTCCACTACCCTCTACCACGAAGCAGCTCCGAAGATTTTTAGGAATCTGCGGTTATTATCAGCGCTTCGTCAGAGAGTATGCGTTTTTGTCGACACCACTGACAGACATGCTTTCTAAGCGGAGTCAGTTTGTGTGGTAAATGCTTTCAAGCAATTGAAACACAGCCTTGCTTCAGCCCCAATGTCGAACAGACGAGATTTCAACAAGCCCTTCTCCATCCAATGTACTGCAAGTCAACATGGAGTCGGTGTCGTGCTGGTGCAATGCACAGAAGACGGGACTAAAGCCCCTATCGCCTATATGTCCGACAAGCTGAATCCCGCTCAGCGAAACTACACCGTCACTGAACAAGAATGTCTGGCAGCGGTGCTGGCAATCAAGAAGTTCCGTGCCTACGTGGAATGTCATGCATTTGAAATAGTGACCGACCATGCTTCCCTGAAACGGCTCATAAACCAACCAGACCTCAATGGTCGATTAGCTCGGTGGGCCCTTATACTTCAAGGGTTCAATTTCAAAATTGTCCACCGAAAGGGAAGCCAAATGTAGTGCCGGACTCCTTGTCGCGCATGTTCTCTGCCGAGGCGTTGATACCGGCGGAAGGCGAGGAGACTCCGATGGAGCTAGACTTGACTTCACCGCTTTTCAAAAGTGATTCTTATATAGAGCTAGCGGCAAAAGTCCAGGCAGAACAAAACCAACTGCCGGACCTTAAAGTTGTTGATGGGCTCGTGTACAAGCGGACCGAGTATGCGACCGGAAACGGACTTCAGGACCAGTTGGCCTGGAAGTTGTGGGTGCCGTCCGAAATGATGGCAGAATTTGTGAAGAGAGCCCATGATCCACCCTTCAGCGCGCATGGTGGCGTGACCAAAACCCTCGGCCAACTACGACAATGGTTTTACTGGCCTAAAATGGCCGCTCAAATTAAGGCGTATGTTGGATCATGCCTCCCCTGCAAGACCACCAAGGCTCCTTCACACACCCTTCGACAACCAATGACGCTGCAGTCCGTTCCCGAGCGCATATTCCAGTGTTTGTACATCGATATCATCGGCCCCTACCCTAGGTCCAAGTCTGGCAACATTGGAGCCCTCGTCGTCTTAGGCCATCTTTCGCGGTTCCCTTTTATTGAACCGCTTCGGAAGTTTACTGCGAAGGCAGTGATAGACATCCTTCGGAAGAGAGTATTTCACCTTGTCAGGATCCCAGAAACAATAGTGTCTGACAATGGGGTGCAACTTCGGTCTTCGTTATTCAAAACATTCTTACAAGAATTCGGTATCGAACACACTTTTACCGCCATATATTCCCCTCAGACAAACGCCTCAGAACGTCTTGACAGATCCATTCTGGCAGCGATCCGGTCCTATGTGGACTCCGCGCAAAAGGAATGGGACGGAAAATTATCCGAAATCACATGCGCACTGCGCTCAGCCCCTCACGCGACCATTTGAACCTCGCCATATCAGGGAGTTTTTGGAAAACCCATGGCCACCCACGGCGGCACTAACGCTCTACTGCAGCAACTCCATCTCCTAGATGACCCCGAAACTGTTCTGCCACCTTCTGACCACCTAGCACTCCTCAGACAGACCATCGGTAGCCTCACGACCCAGGCCCAGTCTCGAAATGCAAAGGCCTATAATTTTCGTTCCAGGTTGGTTTCATACCAGCCTGGCGAAATGGTCTACAGGCACAACTTCCGGCAAAGTGACGCAGCCGCGCATTACAGTGCAAAGCTGGACCGGAAGTTCTTACCTAGTAAGATAACTAAGAAGATCGGCGGTGCTTGTTACCAGCTAGCCGACCAAAATGGACGATCAGTGGGCGTCTTTCATGCGAAAGACATCACCAAGTGATAAACCCACTTAGTTCACCAGTTCACGATCTGTTACCAAATTTTATTTGGAGATCGTCCATTCGCGCCTAATTCAGGTGTCACTCCTGCCCCGATTTAGAAGCATCTGAGGTTGTTCACAGGTTCACAATTTCCTCCTTCAAAGAAACTTCCACCCTTAATTCAGTATACGATGTTCACGATATTCTTTCTAATTATATATACAGATTTGTTTTGCTCACTTTGTTCACGCTTTCTATAAAGGATTGGATAGTAAAAGATATGATCACATGTTCACGTCATTGTCCTTCATAGATTACATCCATCCTTCAGCTCTTTCCACGCACTTGCCCTTATGGAAAGACCTTTGTTGTAGTATCCAGTAATTTCAATTGAACCAATTGACCAATTATTTCGACGCACACTGTACCGTGCTCGAAATTGCAACATTTCCTTCAAGTTGGACTAGCAGTAAATATTTTCCAATTTGAAAAATAACAATTTACTGCAAGTTCGACGTGACCTTGGCATTTCAATTTCGAGGCGAGCGAAAATCAAACGGGATCTTCTGCGCTCGTCTCGAAACCGATATTGCAACACGGGACAGTCGGTTTTGGGTCGCTGTGGTGACGAGAGCTCGTGCTTGATCGTTCGCCTTACAACACACGCACATTACAGTCAGTTTCAATTTTTTCGACTCGGACATGCGAAATCGGAATTTTTTGCAAATAATACAAAAGTTTTTAAGTTTCTTGAGTTTGGAGCGCACCTTCGGCCACCAAACGAAATTTTCGTATATCGACACCATTTCCATGGACAGCGCATTGTGACCGAAACGTGTAACTATAATTCGTGAAACTCGACTGTGCCTCGAATGCACCGAAGAATCTACGAGAAAATCTTCAACCAGAGTGTGATTGAGGGAATCGAAAGTAAAACCTAATTCTAAAGAGAGTTAATGGTATCAGTTGAAGGCCAGTTGTTCTAGTGGTGCTAAAGTGCAAAAGCTGATTGGAATAGAACGAGTTTTGCGGGCAAAAATCGTGAAAAAGATGAGCGAAAATGTACCCAGTTGGTCAGCCTGTTTCTGCTATTCGAGGCGTTAAATTAGACCAGGTATTATTTGGAACTTGTGTACTGTGAGTGAAATTTATTCATGCAAACTTTACAATTACCGAAATTCGCGTGCATGCATTGTCTAACTTTGGTTCAATCTTTTTCTTTGGAACAATTTGTGAAACGATTGTATGATAGACGATTTCCACATTGGCGTAATACTTTTTTCCGCAGTACCTAGTGGGAGTTTCGCTTCTATATAATTCGAGTACATTGAGCATTCACTTTGTGTGCAATTGGAACACTTTGATATGCGTTGGTTGTTCCAAATGTTTTGAGGTTAAAGTGAAGGGCACTGGAAGATGTTATTTCAGTTTTGCAGATCTTAAACTGGTCTGGGTAGTTTTGTGAGAAATGTTTGGTTGGACGTGTCATGCGTAGTGATATTTTTGTTGAAATTTAATGGCAACAATATCCGAGTGTCCATTGATACTTTGCCACAATACTATCGTGACAAATCTTAATAGAAACGACGATGCGACAGGGCTCTACTCATCAAACGATTGCGACCGTCATATAAAAGTTTCGAGGCGCGCAGTGCTACAAATCTAGAAATATTATACTTTCAACTGGGTACAGATAAACAAGTTCATCTCGCGGTTTCAAGCAATGGTATTTCAAATAAGAGGGTGTTTCGTGATGACCATGCAAAATTGAACAAAGCAGCCGTGCATGGCTGCAGGTGCGTCGATGAAGAGGGGGAAAACATCAGCAGCAGCAGCAACAACCACGACGGTGACTCCGCGAGAGATATTGCGACGTCGTTTGCAAACACGAGGAGTTCATAAATTCGGCAACGCATCAAGGACCCCAGTGTCAACTACGACACCATATTGAAGTTGACTGTCGCGTGACTTCATCACATTTTTGTTGGCTACTTAAGCGGGGGCCGTAAGTACTGAACAAGTTCGCAGAGCTGATGTAAGTCATGCGCATCCAGTTTAAATATATGATTATCACATAGGATAATAAATACCAATAAGTGTAAGAATAAAATGAAATGAAATTTATATCCAAAGAGGATACAGTTACTTTAATCGGAATTGGCGAACACTAAGAAAAGACAAATGAAGAAAGAATTTTTTTGGCCATGCTCGGTGTAAGAAAACTTAGAGTTGATTAATGTTCTAGACACTGTACGAACACAATTGATAAATCTATTTGGTTTCAGTTATCCTTTTTGTGCGTGAAAGTTTTAAAGAATAAAAGTCACCTTTCAATAGTAAAAAACTATTCTGTGCTAGTTTTGTCACTTGTTCTCGAAGAGAGTACGTTTTGAAACCTGATATATTTTTTGCGTACAGTGTTGATAAAAAAAAACTCAAGCGCACCTGAACCGCTAGAAACACTAATGTTCGAAGAACAGTAGAAGAATCGTGCAGGTTTTGAGTGCATATTCCACCACATGTGCTGCTTATTACGGCCAAACTGTTTCAAATGCCACGTTTTACTTTGGTCACAAGAATGCATTATAACTCATATGGTGGAAGGTTTCAGAGATTACCACTGGCATGAATTTCAACGTTTATGAGAGCAAAACACGGGTTAATTATATTCGTTATCAGTTGCTTATTTTACATAATTTTGAAAGCAGCATCTCATATAACATCAATGAAGAAAATGCTCAGTGCCTGCAGCACTGTAACTGAAGTTCGTGTTTGGGGCTACGATCCGAAAAATTTGCAGAGCTTTGGGAATTGAAACATTGGTTATTTATTTTCATTGTAAAAGTTTCCGGTATGAATACTAACTGTAAGCATTTATTAATACAAAAGTGGCACAACCGACTCGTGTTGAAAACCTTCTGCCAGTATCAAAGCCAAGAATATATCACATTTGCTTCACGTTGTTAAATAACATTCGAAGTTATAGGAGTATAAAGAAATTTAGGGTTACCTGTAGCAAGTTTTTTCAAATAATCGAAAACTTAACATTTGCTGTTTATTGTCACTACAATATCATTACCATTTGAAAATTCTACGATAAAACCGCTTAATAAAGATATTGCAATTAAACATAAAGCCAACAATAGCTGGCAACCCTATCGTGGCTTTTCAACCAAATTTGGCCTGAATAATGTTTCTAATAGGTTCCATTAATTGTGTGAAATTCGTATTGATTTCATGACTGCACTGGAAGTTATAGGGCAAAAAGTATTATTTTCCTGAGCGAATTTTCAAAACCAAAGACACAAAAATTACCATAGCTGGCAACACCAATCAAATTTTTCAACCAAATTTCCACCAAACAGAGATTGGAGTAAGGTTCAGCTACTGTATCAATTTCACTTAATTCACATTTCATAGGGCAAAGAGCAGTTTTTTTTCTATGTAATTTTTCAAGATAGCACCACTGGCACAGAGTTGCCCACAATTCAAAATCGCTTCTTTTAGATCTGGTCGTATTTAAGTCCAATGCATTCTGTAAATTTCAGCTGTATGTGATTATTGGTTCGTGAGTTCCTGTGAACAGAAGTTTTTGATGCTAAAAATATAGGTTAACTGGGAGAGGGTTACGGTTCTTGTCCGACATTAAATTTTCAAAGTTTTACTTTGAACGTGTAGATAAAACATAAGATTTGTATACAGATTGGTTTTATTGTAAGAAACGGACATTTTTTTGAATATTCGGTGGTTTGAATATTTTCACTTCCAAATTTAATTTTTTAATTTAAGACACCAAAATTATCATAACTGGCAGTTTCAACCGAATTTTTGAACCAAATTTCTATCAAACGTGGTTTGAAGTAAGGTCCAGCTACTGTGTGAATTTCTTCAAAATCGAACGACTCAATCAGAATTTATAGGGCTAAAACTAGTTATCTTTTTTAGTGATTTTTCAAGATGGCACCACTAGCACTGAATCTTCTGCATTTCAAAATCACTTCTATCAGACCTGGTCCTATTTAAGGCCAATACATTCTGCAAATTTCAATTAATTCTGCTCATCGGATCGTGAGCTTCCGTGAACAGAAGTTTTTGATGCTAAAAATATAGGCAAATTGGGCAAGGGTTACCAGGCGTGCCCGTTATACCATATCAAATTTTTTTTATATTCAATGTAAACAAAGCATAAGATTTCCATATGAGTGGCTTTTTTTTGATGAAACGGCATGTTTTCACGAGAGACGATGATTTGGAGATTTTCATTTTCAGTGCCTGCCCTAGCTACAGTGTTGCCAGCACGCTCATTAAAAGCTACACAAATCTACAACTAAATAATGCAAATATGTCCTGAAAATTTCGTAATGATTGAATAGCTCTGTAAAAGTTATCGCAATTTAAAAATTTGCAAATTTTCCCGTTTTTTTTAGGCGCCCAGCGCACATATGGGGTTAAAAAATTCCAAAACGTTATCCGATTCACATGTAAAACACGTTGGAAAATGTATTTCGTCAACTTTATTTTTGCGAAAATTATTTATGTACGAAATAATAGGTATATTAAAAATATCACTTAAATGGCCGCCGGCGCTAAAATGTTAACAATAACTGACATTTAGTGAGACCTGGACCTATTCTGCATATACATCAATGTATCCTGAAAGTTTCAGCTCAATCGGATGGCGCGTTCCAAAGATTATCTCACTGAAATTTTTTGATGATATATATATATTTATATATATATATATATATATATATATATATATATATATATATATATATATATATATATATATATATATATATATATATATATATATATATATATATATATATGGAAATATGAATTTTTGGCCGAATCGATTTTAATACTAATGTTCTTCGAACATTAGTAATAAGCAAGAAATAATTAAATTCTGAATTAGAAAAAGAAAAATTTGCAAAGTTTCGGGTCGTAGCTTCCACCCCTCTTTAAACCACATATACACACAAAGAAGAGTAACGTTTTCAATTGCACTACAATTTATATACGTATTATATTAAAACATAATATTACTAATGGGATCTTGTAAAAACAAAAACAAAAACAGAAAAAACATTTTTTTAAATTTCTATAGTATGCGTTATAACGCCCGCGAGAATGATGTACTGGTTTGCCTCTTTTCATTTGTAATTTACCATCTCTCATTTAGTAAACTATGGAAGAGAAAAAAAATGGTTTGACAATATTACTACACTCAAAGTCAGAACCTATTAGTTCGATATCTTTGACTAAGGATTTTTACTAATGGTCGAAGAACATTAGTATTAAAATCGATTCGGCCAAAAACTCATATTTCCATATATATATATATATATATATATATATATATGTATATGTATATATATATATATATATATATATATATATATATATATATATATATATATATATATATATATATATATAAATCATCAAAAAATTTCAGTGAGATAATCTCAAGAACGTGCCATCCGATTGAGCTGAAACTTTCAGGATACATTGACGTATATGCAGAATAGGTCCAGATCTCTTCAAATGTCAGTTATTGTTAACCTTTTGGAGCCGGCGGCCATTTAACTGATATTTTTAATATAACTATTATTTCGTACACAAATAATTTTCGCAAAAATAAAGTTGACGAAATACATTTCCAACGTGTATTACATGTGAATCCGATAATGTTTTGGAGTTTTTTAACCCCTGTGTGCGCTGGGTGCCTAAAAAGAGAACGGGAAAATTTGAAAATTTTTAAATTGCGATAACTTTTGACGGAGCTGTTCAATCATTACGAAACTTTCAGGACGTATTGGCATTTAAAAGTTGTAGATTTGTGTAGCTTTTAATGAGCGTGCTGGCAACCCTGTAGCTAGGGCAGGCACTGAAAGTGAAAACCTCCAAATCATCGTCTCTCTTGAAAAAATGCCGTTTCTTAAAAAAAAGCCACTCATATGTAAATCTTGTGCTTTGTTTACATAGACAATAAAAAAAATTTGATATGGTATAACGGGAACGCCTGGTTACCCTTGCCCAATTTGCCTATATTTTTAGCATCAAAAACTTCTGTTCACGGGAACTCACGATCCGATGAGCAGAATTAATTGAAATTTGCAGAATGTATTGATCCTAAATAGGACCAAGTCTGATAGAAGTGATTTTGAAATGCAGGCGATTCTGTGCCAGTGGTGCCATCTTGAAAAATCATTAAAACAGATAACTGCTTTTAGCCCTATAAATTCTGATTGAATCGTTCGGTTTTGACGAAATTCACACAACAGTTGGACTTTACTGCTGAAACACAATGTGCAGCCGTGGCCTGCTGCGAATGCTGTCAACAATGCTGCCGTCAGTGATGTAGCCAGACATTGCAGCATTAACTGAACACAATGGTGTAGCCAGTGGCAGCTATCAAAATTGTTTTTTCTGTGTGGAAATTAGTTACATATTCTATATTCTTTCTGTCGCTGAGTTTGATTTAGCAATATATTTTTTGATTGAAGTTTTTTTTATTGATTTTATGTAATCGGTGTTTACTAGCTGTTTATTATTAGATCAACTGAAGGCATTGTTTAAGGATAATCGTTGAAAAATGGAATGCATCGGGTGAACTTTTGCAAAGCGTGGAAAAACTTTTGTACGGAATCATTGCAGGTAAACTCGCCCACGTGTCCTCCATACTGCAGTGCTTATCATCAACCTTGTATCTGAATTTTTTTCGGATTTTGAGTTAACACCGGATTTGAAAACTGCAAACTCTGTTACATCATTATTCAAAACACAAAAACATATATAGTGGAAATATGCTGAAGTCAATAGTAATATACCTGCATGCTGCAGAAAAACATTAATCATTCAATATCTTCGATTAAACCAGCATGCAGACAGAAAGTTTATACTAAAAACACACAAGTTTATTTCTAATCGATAAAATTGTCTAAGGGCTATGCTGTTAGAAAATTTTACCGATTGTGTTTGTTTTTGCGTTTTTGTGGGTGTTTTTTGTTTGTTTGCTTGTTTATCTTAATCGCGTTGTCTTCTCATCTGGTTTATATATGTTTTTGATGATTATTCTTGAAGTCTTTGCCCCTGCTACCAGCAAATGTCGGGCAGGTATTAAAAATTCTAGAATAACTAACAAGAACTTACAAAAAATACACGATAACACAAAACACTGAAGATAAACAAGCTAAGAGAAAACATCCCAAAGAACAAATACACAACCACAGAAAAAAAAAAACACAGTCGGTAAAAG
Organism: Nemotelus nigrinus; assembly: GCA_947369275.1. Classification (NCBI taxonomy): domain Eukaryota; kingdom Metazoa; phylum Arthropoda; class Insecta; order Diptera; family Stratiomyidae; genus Nemotelus; species Nemotelus nigrinus. The sequence continues at coordinate 96,681,274 of OX376372.1, read as the reverse complement.
TATCTAACGGCGATAGGGGCACGTAGTAGAGTTTTACCAGCATTGCACATGTAAGCTGTCAAACATGTAGCCAGGCAAAAAGTAGAAAGTTGGTCACGGCCACGGCGCCATGGACTACGCATTGTAACTGGTTCAATGCAATCCTGTGCTTTTAACTTTTTGACAGCTCCTGGCTTCGCTGCAGGCCACGGCTACGGCTACATATTGTATTTCAGCAGTTACTTTGAGCCACGTTCGGTAGAAATTTGGTTGCAAACTTCGGTTGGAGCTGCCAGCTATGATAATTTCGTTGTCTTAAATTTGAAAAAAAAAATTTGGAAGTGAAAACATTCAAACCATCGAATATTCAAAAAAATGTCCGTTTCTTACAATAAAACCAATATGTATACAAATCTTATGTTGTATCTACACGTTCAAAGTTAAACTTTGGAAATTTAATGTCAGACAAGAACGGTAACCCTCTCCCAGTTAACCGATATTTTTAGCATCAAAAACTTCTGTTCACGGGAACTCACGAACCAATAATCAGATACAGCTGAAATTTAAAGAATTCATTGGACGTAAGTAGGACCAAATTTGATAAAAGCGATTTTGAATTGTGGGCAAGTCAGTGCCAGTGGTGCCATCTTGAAAAATTACAAAGAAAAAAAAAAATGCTTTTTGCCCTATGAAATGTGAATAAGTTACCAGATTTTCATGAAATTGACAAAATAGCTGAACCTTACTCTAATCTCTGTTTTGTGGAAATTTGGTTGAAAAATTTGATTGGTGCTGCCAGCTATGGTAATTTTTGTGTCTTTGGTTCTGAAAATTCGCTAAGGAAAATAAAACTTTTTGCCCGATAACTTGCAGTGCAGTCATGAAATCAATACGAATTTCATACAATTAATGGAACCTATTATAAACATTATTCAGGCCAAATTTGGTTGATAAGCCACTATAGGGTTGCCAGCTATTGTTGGTTTTGTGTTTAATTGCAATATCTTTATTAAGCGGTTTTATTGTTGAATTTTCAAATGATAATGATATTGTAGTGACAATAAACAGCAAATATTAAGTTTTCGATTATTTGAAAAAACTCGCTGCAGGTAACCCTAAATTTCTTTATACTCCTATAACTTCCAATGTAATTTAACAACGTGAAGCAGATGTGATATATTCTTGGCTTTGATACTGGCGAAATGTTGCCAGCACGAGTCGGTTGAGCTGCTTTTGTATCAATACATGCTTACAGTTAGTATTCATACCGGAAACATTTACAATGAAAATTAATAACCAATGTTTCAATTCCCAAACCTCTGCAAATTTTTCGGATCGCAGCCCCAAACACCAACTTCAGTTACAGTGCTGCAGGCACTGAGCATTTTCTTCATTGATGTTATATGAGATGCTGCTTTCAAAATTATGTTAAATAAGCAACTGATAACGAATATAATTAACTCGTGTTTTGCTCTCATAAACGTTGAAATTCATGCCAGTGGTAATATCTGAAACATTCCACCATATGAGTTATAATGCCTTCTTGTGACCAAAGTAAAACGTGGCATTTGAAACAGTTTGGCCGTAATAAGCAGCACATGTGGTGGAATATGCACTCAAAACCTGCACGATTCTTCTACTGTTCTTCGAACATTAAAGTTTCTAGCGGTTCAGGTGCGCTAGAATTTTTTCTTTTGCATCTCGTCTGATTTAAGCGTGTGGTTATGATGCAGCATAATTGAAGAGAAGAATAAATAGTTAGATGAAACACTTTGACATTCATACTTACATGAATTTTATGCATATTCCAAATGCCGATGCCAAACAAGAAAATGTTTGCTATGAACAAAGAAAGCTTGAGTTATTTTCTTAACAAATATAATGGATCGTTAAAAATTTAAACCCATTGGCCTTCTTATTGGGCGAAAGTCTGAGAAGTGCTTTTCTTTTTCGGGGTCCCTTTCAGGCCTGGCTGGCCAATACTTTGAATAATTAGAAGTTTTTGAGTTTAAGCGTGCTTAAAAGGGAGTGATACTGGCCAATCGCTTTTAGAATTTTCAAATTTTGGTATTAGTTTGGTTTAGTTTTGAAACATGGCCAATATCAGTGGGTGGAGTACCCCAGACCATGGGGCTGGGGCTGTTGTTGTCACGTCGTTGTCACGAGCACTGGCCAGTCTAGTCAGCCCATGTTGCAGAGCCACAGGTGGTTTCCTTAACAGAACTATGCCCCCTTTTGTCCCTTGGGTATTTTTAAATACCAGTTTGCAGCTACTTTATTATGACGGATGAAATAATACGTAGCATCCCGTTTTCTTGAGAGCTGATCAACCCCATTGTTTCATGAACCCACCCCAGCCGCAGCGAACTAGCAAAGCGGCACCCCAGCATCCGTCGGGGTTGGTTGAAGGGTGCTTCGCTTATGCGGACGAGGAGCCTTCACGGCCATTTCTAGGGAACCCTGCTCTCGGGGCAATCCTTTTTTTTAATATGCCTCTGGAATGGAATAAGCCATTCCCACTCCTGTTGGACCTTAGCCATCTCGGTTCTAGACTTCGGTCTGGCTGTGAGTTGTGCTAAGTCTAGCAGCCTCAATACATTATTCGCTGCAAATGGCGCCCAACGTAGGGCCCAAAACTTGTTTTTGGGCAACCCACAAGAGTGAGAAAATAGTTTATGAGTTTCGACTCATACTCCGCTCAAGACTTAACGTCTTTAATCCTTACAATTTCATTTGCACTTGCACGTCTTAGAATCGCCTCCCTTGCGATTCACCTTATCTTCTTTCGAGAGAACAAACACTCTTTTAATACAAGACACGCACTTCTCGCTCTTTCCTTATAGCTGCAAACATCTTTCTCAATCCTATCCCGTTAGAATCAATCCTTTAGTTTACTTCTTCGGTAGCTTCCCATTGTGTTGTCCTTCTGAGCTTTTTGGCTTTGGGTGCAACCCGGAGGCTGGCCGTTGATAACAGGTTTTGTTGGTTTACCGCCATTCCTGTCCCGGTCATCAGAAGCGTCCCTGCCCCACTTTATGTCGGGAAGCTATCCTCATTCATTTTTGTCCTGTTGTCTTGACCCAGTTTCGGCTTTTGGCTCGAATTTGGTTCAAGCTGTGGTGGATTACGTGGGGTTGGCATGGTGCTACCTATACGTCCCTGCAGCTTGGCCAGACTTGGACCATTGCTCCTCTCTTTTCGTGGAATTTCGGTGGAGGTGGACAGTCCTCCGAGTGGGTGTTTCCACTTTGGAAACGAACCTTATTTAAGTTCAAAAATTTTTAAAGTATACTTGATAACATTCTGGAAAAATTTCATCATTTTTGGAAATCCCTTTTTTATTAAAAGCCAGCCAGCCAGCGGACCTGAATTGGAGAACGGAACGGGTCTCGCGCAATAAGAGGGCCAGTCTATTTTGTATAACCTGTCATTTTTAATAAAAATTTTTGATAATACCTTTTCATATTAAATTTTTTGGTATAAACATTTCCTTTTGAGAAAGGAACCTTTATTAATACGTTACGGAATTTGTTTGTTAAGAACTGCTTGGTTAGACACACCACCGAGGTTGCACTTAATTTTTGAATTTTTTGCACTAAGGCCTTCTATTTTTAAGCAATACATTAGCCACTTTGGCTAAGATTAAGATTGTTGTAATCATAAGAGAGTAAGACACACAGATAGTGTGCATCAGGTGGCTGTCTGAATTTCAGCGAACCAAATTTAGATTTAAGCGTATTATTTCAGCTAGTCACGCTAGCGTGCACCTCTGATAAGTGAATTTTCTAAACATTTCCTCAAATCTAGACAATATGGCGTTAAGACACAGCAGGGAGGACCTGTCTGACACCACAGTGGAGGCTCAGAGTTCCATTTGCCAGCAGGCATTCACTATCTTCCAGGCCACTCACATCACGAAATATGAACACTCGTTTCATGCGACATGCCTGGAAAAATGGTTAAAAACTCGCATGGATTGCCTGCTGTGCCATGGACCACTGAGTCTTCCCATAGGGTCTGGACAGGCCCCCCTGCTGCAGCAGCTATGCCAAGAGGGGCTCGGCCGAAGACGCAATGGTTGGGGGTAAGAACCCGAGGCATGCAAGCTCAGGACCTTGACATAAGGGACTTCGACCTACAGGACCATAATGGGGCAGATGCCGCCGGAGTGCGCTCTATAGTGCACCGGGAGATAGGCAAATTGCAGCAGCAGATTCAGAGCTGCAGAGCGGCATGCGCGCGATGCTTGAGCGCATGGCTGAACTAAACCTTCCGTCCCATGCTAGAAATGTGGAGTCGCCGAGATTAAATCCTCGTGCGCAGTCGTTCGTGCCCGTACAAAGATCATATTTACCTCGCACCCCTCGTGGCAATAACGTGCAACTTCACCACGATAAGGTGGTCAGTATTATTGGTGGGTGGGGTCTGAAGTTTTCATGGCGAGAGCCGTCTGTGCCAGTGGAAGTGTTTATATATAGGGTCGCGGCATTCACTAGAAATACATTAGGCGGAAATTTTAACATCTTGTGTCAGCATATCCACCTTCTCCTGATTGGACCAGCAGCGGATTGGTTTTGGAGATTTCATAGGACTTGACGTGATTTTAGTTGGAGAGACCTGGACTCAAACCTGAGCGATTATTTCAGAGATCGCTTAACAAAAGCTGTTTTTATTTAGCGACTCAGGGATTTCTGAGGCCGCTTGAAGCCCAGATGCAAGATCTGGACTTCCACGGTAAGATCTAAGTACAGTTCTTAAACCTCTTGCGTAGTCTGTGGCTATGGCTTAGATACACGATCTAACCCAATAATATTCCTTTGGTCATGCTTACAATAAATGGAAACAACTAGGTTCACCTTTTTCGACTCACGATTAATTTGGGAATGAGCCTCTTTATTCATGAAAAATAGGCTTAAAATGCTTAGACTAACAATCTGAGATTGCTTATGTTATTAATTTGAGTTCCATGCTGCCGACGGACCATGCACGGGCGTCAGCAAATTCCACCCCATGCGACGTTTTCATTGTTGCGCGTGAAATGTATACAAGTCAGCATATTTCATGATCGTCGCGATCCTATCGTCGCTTGATCATTCATATGCTTAAGGCTATGCTTGTGTGCATAGTCAGCAAATAACAAGTAATCGCGAATACATTGTAGCTCGTGGGTTTGATTCTTGATGGTATGACTATGCGCGTGTGCATAGTCAGCAAATGCATTGTAGTCACGACCACATTGTTGCTTGAAGATGGAATTCACCGACGCGCGTGCATGGTTAGAAGAATCGGATGAAGTATCGCTTGGTGGATGGTCAAGAAATCGGCGAAGTATCGAACATTCTCCTTTGCCTTGAACAATCGTTCAAAGATGGAGTTCGGGGTCAATGCTGAATGAAGCTCGGGAAGCAATCCGAGGAGCTGGAATGGGGATCGTTGCAGGACAGGTCAATCGCTGTCTTCGAGACTGGAGCCACGCATAAAGAAAGACACCGGCGATGACTCCGATTAGCAACAGGTTGGTGTAACCAAGACTGTAATGATGGGTATCGTGGATCGTTTCCCTTCTGAGATGGTTTTCGCTCTGGTGAAGTTGTTTTAGCTGAGACTGCAGTCTCAGAAGATCCTCGGTGGCATTTGAATGGATCTTCAGGAGCGATGGGTGTAGCGGGGACTTCGTAGTGGCGATGAAATCGGTGATATTGCTTGATAGGTTGAACGAGAAGTCCAGCGTGCCGGCATGTTGAGCGTTAGCTTGCAGAATGACTACTTCGTCAGTTAGTGTGCAACCGCGACTAATGTTGAGGATACCGGATCCGCTAAGGATCCGCGTAAGCACCGTTTGCGTGCATACTATTCGAAGGTTGGTTTCTTGCGCCAAGACGTAAAGCCAGTGATTCGGGGTGGATAGTTGTATCCAGGTGGGAAGTTCACTATGAGCGGTTACGTGGCAAACCGCGGTTGCTGGCATTTGAGTGAGGATGGCCATCTCGCATCTACTGACGTTGGATGTCTTGCGGAGTAGGGGATGTTGCTGTGTGCAGATATGGTGGTCTTGGTGTTATACAGTACAGTGGGATGCTTCAGCGTCTGACATGGGATAGAAGAGATCTCTCTGTAAGTTGACCACAAGTAGCGATGATGATGGGACTATTGTCATAAATGTGTTGTTGATCTTAGACGGCATCGGTATTATGCGGAACAGCTAATACGTATCTTGAGGGAACAATGGTAGCGCCAACTTGAAGATCAGTTTTTCTCGGACTGCGGCCCCTTGGATTGAGAGAAGGCTGTAGGTTTTTGCCAGGCTATTGTGAGTCGTAGGTAGGCATAGCGTAGGAGGAAGGTTGTCTCTGATGATCGTTAACTGCTTTGTGAGTTGATTGGGTGCAAGGAGCATCGGGTTGACCTTGCCGTGATGGGAGTCCGTTACGACATCTATGAGTGTTGATTGCATGCGGCTATATTTTGACACGAGGAGAATTACTCGGGCGGATAATGAGTTGAAGTGCTCCAATATTCTATGCTCCTGCAACTCGGACTCGATTTGATTTAGGTGAAGGCTGGTTCTGTTGAGGTAATCCTCGAATTCCTGCATCTGCTCTTGTAGAGTTTGATGGGACTTTCTCATAATATTGACCGTGGAGTCGATGATGGAAGTCTGGTTGTGCAATAGCTCCTGTAGTTGTATTTCGTTGTCCTCTAAGTTTTGGATAGTAGTGGCCATTCTTTCCGCATACGTGGAATCCAAAACTCCAAACAGTGAAGCCGCCACATTGCCTACTATATTGAAAGAAGCCCTTCGCTTTCTTGATCGTGGGGTATTATGTAGAAGTTCGTTGCCCCGGTGTAACTCTTGCCTCGCTTCGGTGAATAGCAGGACCGTGGAGTGACAAAAGTGTTCATCCGTCAGTTTTCCACAAAAGCTATCGAGGTTTCTGATGCCCTGCTCTATCGTGTATGCCTCCCTCCAATAGTTGGTCATATTGTAATAGACAATAAGATTCCAATGGTTTACCACTAAGTGAGTGTAGCCAATTTTCTCAAAATATAGGCCCGGGTTGTGCTCGAAGGGTGTAATAGTGATCGGCGAATGTGCCGGAGCGGTTGGAAGTAAGCAGCACATAAGTACTAAACATAGTGCGTTAGTGCCTATCAATCGTCTTCGTTTTGGGTGTGAGGAAACCCTGGGCTGTTCGGAAGATGGGTGTGATTTCGGACCACGAGAAGAGCCTTCGCCAGGATCATATTGCTCTTGAGATGTCGAAACGTCACAGTCCAGAACTAGAGTTGCTGATTCGTTTGATGGGCTCGCTTCGTTCATGGACTGGTCATCACTGATGAGTTCATCGCTTGCGGTTTCAACAGGCAATGGAGCTATCCTGTGAATCGGGCGTTTGAAAGTGCCACTGGCGGTCTTGACGATGGCGACACGAACTAACCCGTCTCTCCCCTTGATGGTTTCGATAATTCGACCGAGTGGCCATTGAAGAGGAGCGAGGTTGTCCTCCTTTAGTATAACCATGGTGCCAGGTGTAACATTCTGGCACACCTCTTTCCACCGGTGCCTTTGCTGAAGTTCACTTAGGTATTCGTTCGTCCATCGCTGCCAGAATTGGTTCTTAACTTGGAGAATTCGATGCCATTGATGAAGTGAGCTTCCCTTGTGAAGCTTGCCATCAGCGTCAGGGATGCTAGTTAGAGGCTCTCCTATCAGAAAATGACCAGGAGTTAGTGCTGTTAGGTCATTAGCATCAGAGGACATCGGTGTTAGTGGGCGTGAGTTTAGAATAGCCTCAACTTCGGTTACGACCGTCTCCAACTCCTCATGGGTCAGTGGAACGTTTTGGAGGCTTGCGTGCAGAAGATGTTTTGCAGACTTCACTGCTGCCTCCCACAAGCCTCCAAATTGTGGAGCTCGAGGTAAGATAAAATGAAAGTCTGTCCCCTTCGAGGTGCAGAACCGTGAGATAGCTTCTTCGCCGTTCGCAGTGTAAATTGCTTCATGAAGTTCTTTGAGCTGGTTATGTGCCCCCATAAAGTTGGTGGCATTATCGCAATATAAATGGCGACAGTTCCCTCGTCTGCCGGTGAAGCGCTTAAGGGCTCCAATAAATGCATCCGTGGTCAAATCGCCTACGACCTCTAGATGGACGGCCTTCGTTTAGAAACAGACGAAAACCGCTACGTAGGTCTTTTTTGGTCCTTGTCCTCTTATCTTGAAGTGGGTCTTGAACGGACCGCAGAAGTCAACACCTGCATTCAAAAAAGGTCTGGCCAATTGCACTCTCCTGGCCGGTAGGTTTCCCATCAATTGCGACAAGAGCTTTGGCTTGGCTCGTTGACACAATACGCAACCAAGGACAATCGATCGTGCAGTAGTCTTGCCCTTTATTGGCCAGAACCGTTGGCGTGTAATCGCCAACAATCCTTGTGGCCCGACATGAGCGTGGCTGCAATGTAGGTCCGTCATTAACATCCTGCACACGGGATGATTGTAGAGTAGAAGCATGGGATGTTTAGCGTCATAAGGTAATTGGGACTCTTCCAAACGACCGCCAACTCTTATGATCCCCTTCTCGTCCAGGGATGGCGTAAGGGTGGCTACAGTACTTTGTGCCGCTACTGATCCCTTCTGTTTAAGCGCCGCCAATTCTTCACCGAAACACTGAGCTTGGATAGCCTTCAGTATTGTTTTAGTAGCTGCGTCTAGTTCGGCGGCCGTTCAGTGTTTGGAAGCTTCTTGCGGAGTTTGCTGGGCTCTTGCCTTGAACCGGAGCAGGAGCGCGGTTATCCGCGTCAGCCGCTGAAAGTAGTTTTTGTGATTGATGCGCTCCCAGAGGTTGTCATCTGCGAAGCTGGTTAAGACTGACTTTGACGGTCGCATCTCCAGAGTAGTTTCGAATCTTTATGGTTGAGATGGCCATGATCTTTCTGGTCCATGCAGGAAGAAAGGGCCATAGAACCAGGTCGGGTGCTCCTTCAATTTTCCGGGCGACTTTCCTCGTTACACTAGATCAGCTGCATTGTGAGCTGTAGGCACATGACGCCATTGCCTAACCGATGTTATCTCCAAAATTGCTGCTACGCGATTTGCCACATAAGTGTAGAAAGATGAGGACTGGGAATGCAGCCAAGCCAAGATAATTTCTGAGTCTGTCCAAAAGGTGCAAAGGCGGTCGCTCCATCGTAGATCCCTTTGCACCTTAGTAGCTAATTCGGCTGCCAGGAGAGCCGCTTGTAGCTCCAGCCGGGGAATGGTGGTGGTAGCCGTTGGCGCTACCTTTGATTTTGCGCACAGCAAGCGGATGGTGATCGTGTGATCTGGGTTTTCTGCTCGAATATACACTGCAGCTCCGTAAGCTTTTTCTGAAGCGTCGCTGAACACGTGCAGCTGTATATTATGGGGCGTTTTATGGGCAAACAAGTGCCTTGGGAATTTTATGTCGGCTAAAGTTTTCAGTTCTTCCCGGAATTTTGTCCATTGAGAATGGATCTCTTGTGGTACTGCTGCATCCCAGTCGAGTTTCAGAATCCATAGATTCTTGAGAATGATCTTTGCTCTGATAATAACGGGACTCAGCATTCCAAGAGGATCGAAGAGATGAGTGATGTCGGATGAAATGAATCTCTTCGTGACGGTTAGGCGATCGGGCCAGCAAGTTTTGATACAAAATTCATCGGATGTGGGCAGCCAAGTTAGCCCCAGTGTTTTGACATGAGTTTCGTCAGGCATTTCGAGCTCAAATTGAACTGCACGGTCCTTGGTGGGAACATCTTGAAGGAGCCGAGAGTGATTGGCGCACCATTTCCTCAGATGAAAACCACCGCGTCTCAAAGCTTCGATGAGCTGTTCCTTTGTTTCGAGACTTTGACGCAGACTGTCTGATCCCGCCATGATATCATCGACATAAATGTGCCGTTGAATGACTTCCGCACCCTGCGGCATTGACCCTTCTACCTGGGGCGCAAGGCGCTGCAAGCACTTGATGGCCAAGTAAGGTGCTGTAGTGATGCCGTAGGTGACAGTGCAGAGCCTATAGTACTTGTTGAAGAGAAGGTCCTGTATGCAGGATATCGTTGAGGGACACATTGGCCGAAGTTTTGGCAGAGGCGTCAAAAACTACTCTGAGTTTAGTAGTTGTACTTTCAGGCCGCAGAACATCATGATGAGGCAGCACGTAATAAGGAGGTTGGATGCAACTTATATCGACTAGTTGCATCTGACCCAGCCGCAAATATTCTTGCATGAACTCCGTGTATTGCAACCGAAGATTCAAGTCCTTCATTAGTTTTCGTTCTAATGCCCGGAAACGTAAAAGCGCTAGGTCCTTTCATTCACCTAGTGTCGTGGGATCTGAGGCAAAAGGTAGCTTCACAGTGAAACGACCATCATCTCCTTGAGAAGTTGTGTGAGCGAAATATGCCTCGTATTTTCGCTCGTGGGGTGTAAGGGTGGAGGTAGGCTTGGCTTTATCTAATTGCCAATAGGCTGTCGCTTGTTGCTCCATTTGCATGGCTTCTTGGCTATTTATGCCGCACACCACAGGAGCTGATGGATAATTGGTCGCCTTTCCATCAATCACCCAGCCGAAGACGGTGTTTTGAAGAGTGGGAAGTGCTTCCCCTAGTTTGATCTGCCCAATGGACAGAACATCAAAGTACAGTTCGGCGCCAATTAGTAGGTCAACTGATCTGGGTTGATAGAAGTGTGGATCGGCCAACTCAAGATTAGCGGGAATATTCCACGATGAAGTGCTAATCAGGTGCACTGGCTGCTGGTTGATGATGGTAGGCAGGATGAAAGCCTCTAGCCGTGTGGTAAATCCTGTCGTTCTGGAGTGTAGGTCAAGACTGACCCGAGCTTGGGTTCTTTGACTACTTTGTCCAATACCACGAACGCATAGCTCCTCTCGAACGCTGTTTAATCCTAGTTGCGAGGCTAGTCTCTTAGTTACGAAGTTGAGCTCTGAACCACAGTCTAACACGGCACGGCACGGTTTTAACTTTCCATCTGCAGCTTTCACATGCAGAAGAACGGTGCTTAGCAACACGCTATGTGAATGGTTTGGAGCTAAGTCCGCTGCTAATGTGGTTGCACTCTTCACCACTTTGTTTTCTGAAGAGTTGGTTACCGTTGCTCGACGATTGGGTGGTGCTCTGTGGAGTAATGCGCGATTGCTTCTCTTGCGAATGCTGATTTGTAATGTGCCGGCCTGAAGTCGTCGGATGAAGCAACGTGTGGTGTTTCCTTGAGCATTTTTTGCAGTGACTGGCTGGACAATTACTGACAAGATGACCCTGTTTGAGGCAGCTGTAGCACAGGTGTTTGTCTTGTACTATTTGCGCTCGGGTCTTGACGCTCTGCGATGAAAAGCTACTGCATCGATATATTGAATGCGGTTGGTTGCAAATTGGACACACTTCACTTCCAGGGGCTTTAACCAGTGAGGATGGTTTGCCTGTTCTGGGGGAGGCAACGAACGGCGATCGGTTCCCTGCCGCCTCCAAACTTTGGAATCGCATTTCCAGGAATTTGAGAAAGTTCTGGATGGTATCTATTTCCCGCGGCTTTTCCAGCTTCTGTTCGTAAAGCAGCAACGTACTCCTATCTAATTTATTTAGCAACAGATGCAAAAGTAGAGGGTCCCACGAGACTATGGAAATCCCCATGTTTTTGAGTCCAAGAAGGCACTCCTTTGTGACGTCGTGAAGAGACTTGATTGCCGATATAGATTCGCTGGGCAAAGCGGGCTGCGAGAATAGCTTGTTCAGTAAACTGTTGACGAGCAGACGTTGGTTGCCGTATCGATCATTCAGAATGCCCCACGCATCGTTGTAATTTCCATCAGAGATTGGAAGATGCTGGATCAATCGCTTTGCTTCACCAGTTAGTTGGGCAAGCAAATAGTAGGAAGGACTGACCGTCGTGAAGGACTGATAGGTTGGCAGTGGACCAGCTGCGTGTAGAGCTCCTTGAAATGGGTCCACTGATGATAATCCCCGTCGAAGATGGGCAGCGTAATCTTGGGCAGTTTTATTGGCTCAGCCAATATGCGCGACGGCTCGAGTTGGTCACCTGATCGGTGGAGATGGGACAACTGCTGCTGCAAATCACTAACGCATTCCAGTAGCTCAACCTGCACTTGATTGAATTCTTGTGCGCTGTAGCCCATGGCTTCAACTTCGTCTGACGCAGCGCTCTCCCAAATTTCACTATCGGTTTCAGAAAGCTGCTGGCCGTAACCCTTTATCAGCTGCAACTTCAGCTGAAAGTAGGAGGCTTTATGCTGTTGTGACGACTTCTCTTGAACATCTCGCAGAGCGAAGCGAATGTTGCGTATGAGAGCCATTTGTCGCCGAATTGATTTGATGACGACTGCGTCAGGTTTGGCATCATCGGTGTTCGTCACCCTGAACCTTTCAGGGGGAACTGGTGAAGCCTTGCGAACGCGAGGTGGGCCGGGGGCCAAACGTTCTCGCAAGGTTGTAATAAGCGCAGATGCGTTCTCGTGAACGGTCTGCATGGATTCGAAGAACCTCTGCTAAATGTACGGATGCAATGGCTTTGCATCCACTAGCTGCTGCTCCACCATCGCCTGATGGTTAGCTTGGAATTGGGACCAAGCGTCGTTTAAATCGCGTTCCGCCTTGTCCAAATACGCGCTGTTCTTCCTGTCAGTGGGGTCCTTTTTCAGTCACCGTAGAACTGCTTGGATAACGTCGCCCAACTGCGACTGTTCCTGTGTCAGCTCCTCAAAACTCGCCATGTTGAGAATCGCAAAAGCAAAGTGTCGAGATTATCGCCTGGAGTGCAGAACCAAAGAAATGTAAAATATATCTCGCCGGGGCCTCCAAATGTTTTTATATAGCGACTCAGGGATTTCTGAGGCCGCTTGAAGCCCAGATGCAAGATCTGGACTTCCACGGTAAGATCTAAGTACAGTACTTAAACCTCTTGCGTAGTCTGTGGCTATGGCTTAGATACACGATCTAACCCAATAATATTCCTTTGGTCATGCTTACAATAAATGGAATCAACTAGGTTCACCTTTTTCGACTCACGATTAATTTGGGAATGAGCCTCTTTATTCATAAACACTTCTTAAAATAGGCTTAAAATGCTTAGACTAACAATCTGAGTTTGCTTATGTTACGAATTTGAGTTCCATGCTGCCGATGGACCATGCACGGGCGTCAGCAAATTCCACCCCATGCGACGTTTTCATTGTTGCGCGTGAAATGTATACAAGTCAGCATATTTCATGATCGTCGCGATCCTATCGTCGCTTGATCATTCATATGCTTAAGGCTATGCTTGTGTGCATAGTCAGCAAATAACAAGTAATCGCGAATACATTGTAGCTCGTGGGTTTGATTCTTGATGGTATGACTATGCGCGTGTGCATAGTCAGCAAATACATTGTAGTCACGACCACATTGTTGCTTGAAGATGGAATTCACTGACGCGCGTGCATGGTTAGAAGAATCGGATGAAGTATCGCTTGGTGGATGGTCAAGAAATCGGCGAAGTATCGAACAGATGCCAACTTGATGGAGCAGATTAGAGGGAAAAAACAGTGGGCCAACGAAAGCTTCGACGATTTCAGTGCAGATGTCTCTAAGCTAGTTCATCGCCTGCAGCGCCCCATTGCTGACGCGGACTTGGCAGACATGCTTAAGCGCAATCAACTGCAAGATATCCGTCGTGGCTTGCTGCAGATCCACCTTCCTTCTGTGCCTATGCTCCGTCAGGCCGTCATCCGTGTGGAGAACTTCGAGATGGAGTTTGGGACCCGACGCCAACCATCTCACTGGAGAAATGCTGCCAAGTGGAAGCCGTCACGGTTCTGCCGTTTGAAAGCTCTCCTGAAGAACCTGGAGTGGAAGCCATCACGGTCCTGCCTACTTGCTGGAATTGCAAGAAAGTGGGATATCGATTTGACGATTGCATGGAGACCAGAATTACCTTTTGCTATGGCTGCGGAAAGGCAGATACGTATAAACCTATTTGTACGAACTCCCAATCAAAAAACGTACGGCAGGTGGTGCGCAACAAGATCTCACGCCTCTTCCAGAGCTAACAACCTCCACCACGCTCCAGCAGGTAGACAGGACCGGTGATATGACACTTAATTCCCTTAGTCCAGCCACCAATGATACTGGAATCCAGACGTGTGGGGAACCTAACACCTTATCTGTGCCACACATGCAGGCAGAGCCTCCTACACCTTTGGCTTTTCTGCCATACCATCTACGTTGACGGAAATATACGGCGGTCCGAGACTAAATGTTTAATTCCGAAATTAACACCATTGAACATCATCATGTACCTAAGCGCTCAACGTGAGTGTGATGGCGGCTGATCTAGCCCACTCATTCCTCGAGAGGAATTCTTGTCCCTGGAAAAGAGCTACTCTCGGGTTGAAAACAGCTGACGGCACTCAACACCAAGCCGTAGGCCGAGTATCAGCCGACATCACGTTCTGGGAGCTCACCAAGACGTTGACGTCGTGGAAAATACCCACTCTAAGCCAGAATCTCTCTCTGGGAGTAGACTTCATCCGTCTTTTTGCCCTGGCCACATATCTGTTTGCACCACCATCACAGGCCGACACCACCAACAGCCTCAACGCACTCGACGATTGCGCCCACCCTGTCACACAGAAGCAGCATCGCAGACTTCAGGCTGCGATTGCTTGCTTTCATCCGTTTGTTGTTTAGGGTTTGGGAAAGACTACGCTCACGCGTCATGAAATCGACGCTGGTGACCAAAAACCAATACAACAGAGACATTTTTCTGTGTCACCAGCTGTCAAAAAACTCCTATTTCAAGAAATTGACAGGAGGATGTTAGCGTTGGGCGTAATCAAAGAGTCGAAGAGTGAACCGGTAACGTTGGTGGTCAAACCCTCGACCCTTTGCCGCTGATTGACGGTATGCTTAGCCGACTCCCAAAGGCAAATTTCATCTCCAGCCTTGATCTGAAGGATGCTTTTTGGCAAATACCTTTGGAGAAGAAGTCGAAGGAGAAGACAGCCTTCACTGTGCCCGGGCGACCCCTTTACCATTTTGTCGGGATGCCATTTGGGTGTGTAATGCACCTCAAACGATGTCACGACTGATGGATAAAGTGATTTCGCCCCAACTCAAGCACCAGGTATTCGTGTACCGCGACGACCTGTTGGTCATAACAGAAGAGTTTGACGTCCACCTTCAGGTACTTCACCAGGTCACCTTCCGTTTGAGACAAACTGACCTCACCATTAATGTGGAAAAGAGTAAATTTCTCTTGCGAGATGTCAAGTAACTTGGCCCCTATCCAAACAGATCCTGACAAGGTAAAATCCATCATGGATTTTCCACAACCCTCTACCATGAAGCAGCTCCGAAGATTTTTAGGAATCTGCGGTTAATATCGGAGCTTCGTCAGAGATTATGTGTTTTTGTCGACATCAATGACAGACATGCTTTCTAAGCGGAGTCAGTTTGTGTGGACCGATGAGAGGCTAAATGCTTTCAAGCAATTGAAACACAGCCTTGCTTTAGC
Organism: Nemotelus nigrinus; assembly: GCA_947369275.1. Lineage (NCBI taxonomy): Eukaryota > Metazoa > Arthropoda > Insecta > Diptera > Stratiomyidae > Nemotelus > Nemotelus nigrinus. The sequence continues at coordinate 96,665,748 of OX376372.1, read as the reverse complement.
CCCAATGTCGCACAGACGAGATTTCAACAAGCCCTTTTTCATCCAATGTAATGCAAGTCAACATGGAGTTGGTGTCGTTCTGGTGCAATGCACAGAAGACGGGACTGGAGCCCCCATCGCCTATATGTCCGACAAGCTGAATCCCGCTCAGCGAAACTACACCGTCACTGAACAAGAATGTCTGGCAGCGGTGCTCACAATCAAGAAGTTCCGTGCCTACGTGGAATGTCATGAATGTGAAATCGTGACCGACCATGCTTCCCTGAAATGGCTCATAAACAACCAGACCTCAATGGTCGATAAGCTCGGTGGGCCCTTACACTTCATGGGTTCAATTTCAAAATTGTCCACCGAAAGGGAAGCCAAAACGTAGTGCCGGACTCCTTGCCGCGCATGTTCTCTGCCGAGGCGTTGATACCGGCGGAAGGCGAGGAGACTCCGATGGAGCTAGACTTGACTTCACCGCTTTTCAAAAGTGCTTCTTATATAGAGCTAGCGGCAAAAGTCCAGGCAGAACAACACCAACTGCCGGACCTTAAAGTTGTTGATGGGCTCGTGTACAAGCGGACCGAGTATGCGACCGGAAACGGACTTCAGGACCAGTTGGCCTGGAAGTTGTGGGTGCCGTCCGAAATGACGGCAGAATTTGTGAAGAGAGCCCATGATCCACCCTTCAGCGCGCATGGTGGCGTGACCAAAACCCTCGGCCTACTACGACAATGGTTTTACTGGCCTAAAATGGCCGCTCAAATTAAGGCGTATGTTGGATCATGCCTCCCCTGCAAGACCACCAAGGCTCCTTCACACACCCTTCGACAACCAATGACGCTGCAGTCCGTTGCCGAGCGCATATTCGAGTGGTTGTACATCGATATCATCGGCCCCTACCCTAGGTCCAAGTCTGGCAACATTGGAGCCCTGGTCGTCTTAGGCCATCTTTCGTGGTTCCCTTTTATTGAACCGCTTCGGAAGTTTACTGCGAAGGCAGTGATAGACATCCTTCGGAAGAGAGTATTTCACCTTGTCGGGATCCCAGAAACAATAGTGTCTGACAATGGCGTGCAATTTCGGTCTTCGTTATTCAAAACATTCTTACAAGAATTCGGTATAGAACACATTTTTACCGCCATATATTCCCCTCAGACAAACGCCTCAGAACGTCTTGACAGATCCATTCTGGCAGCGATCCGGTCCTACGTGGACTCCGCGCAAAAGGAATGGGACGGAAAATTATCCGAAATCACATGCGCACTGCGCTCAGCCCCTCACGCGACCATTTGAACCTCGCCATATCAGGGAGTTTTTGGAAAACCCATGGCCACCCACGGCGGCACTAACGCTCTACTGCAGCAACTCCATCTCCTAGATGACCCCGAAACTGTTCTGCCACCTTCTGACCACCTAGCACTCCTCAGACAGACCATCGGTAGCCTCACGACCCAGGCCCAGTCTCGAAATGCAAAGGCCTATAATTTTCGTTCCAGGTTGGTTTCATACCAGCCTGGCGAAATGGTCTACAGGCACAACTTCCGGCAAAGTGACGCAGCCGCGCATTACAGTGCAAAGCTGGACCGGAAGTTCTTACCTAGTAAGGTAACTAAGAAGATCGGCGGTGCTTGTTACCAGCTAGCCGATCAAAATAGACGATCAGTGGGCGTCTTTCATGCGAAAGACATCACCAAGTGATAAACCCACTTAGTTCGCCAGTTCACGATCTGTTACCAAATTTTATTTGGAGATCTTCCATTTGCGCCTAATTCAGGTGTGACTCCTGCCCCGATTAAGAAGTATCTAAGGTTGTTCACAAGTTCACCATATCCTCCTACAAAGATACTTCCACCCTTAATTCAGTATACAATGTTCACGATATTCTGTCTTATTATATATACCCATTTGTTTTGCTCACTTTGTTCACGCTTTCTATAAAGGATTGGATAGTTAAAGATATGATCACATGTTCACGTCAGTATCCTTCATAGATTACATCCATCCTTCAGCTCTTTCCACGCACTTGCCCTTGTGGA
>OX376372.1:96603724-96658724 GCA_947369275.1 Nemotelus nigrinus | reverse complement strand
ATCGAAATAAATCCGTCGCACTGGAACCTCCTTCCGTCAAATCCTGTTGTTTGTTCGGCTACCCTGGATGAGTATGACGAATTCCGTTGCTTCTTCTGTTAGATGACTCTTATCACTCGACTCTGCCGCACTCCTGTCTCGCTCGAGGTCGAAATCTTGGATCGTAACTAAAAGAAATAATATTTGTTACCCTTTTTTTTGTTTAAGGACATCTGTCCACTCGGAGCTATAAATAATCTCCACTCTTCTTAATATTCGATATTTTCTTGTCTGCTTCAAGCAATTGTCCAAATGCTCTCTAATTACTATTCGATATATTTATCTTAGACCTCTTTCTACTTCGAATAACTGCAAACCTCTTCTCTTCTCGAAGGAATCTTTCCCACTCTTCTTAATATTCGATATTTTCTTGCCTGCTTCAAGCAATTGTCCAAATGCCCTCTAATTACTATTCGATATATTTATCTTAGACCTCTGTCTACTTCGAATAACTGCAAACCTCTTCTCTTCTCGAAGGAATCTTTCCCACTCTTCTTAATATTCGATATTTTCTTGTCTGCTTCAAGCAATTGTCCAAATGCCCTCTAATTACTATTCGATATATTTATCTTAGACCTCTGTCTACTTCGAATAACTGCAAACCTCTTCTCTTCTCGAAGGAATCTTTCCCACTCCGTCAATCTATTTTTCTTACTCCGTCTTATTTTTTTTTGAATTCCAAGCTTGCTTAGAAAACGGCTCATGTCTCATTTTTCAAGTATATCACCCGAAGTTGGTTGAAATTTTGATCAACTTGTTAGTGGTATTCGTACTTGTCTGTCCACTATGCGAAAATCGTTGTACTAAATTCTCTCATGTTGATAGGGTAGCCATCGCGTGTCTAGGTACTAACCCTAACTATTACAATCTACTAAATACAAAATTAAATGCTTATTAATCGTATATACATAGTCTATGGTTATGATGGCTGGTATATTTACTTATCCCTAACTAACTCTAAGATGTCACTAGCCTAGATCAATTCAGACGGCGGATCTCTCGCGGTAATAATCTCCATCGTCCTTTTTTTTTAGAAAATACAAATACGAGTAATTCGCGACACCGATAGGGTTGCGAGCTATTGTTGGTTTTGTGTTTAATTGCAATATCTTTATTAAGCGGTTTTATCGTAGAATTTTCAAATGGTAATGATATTGTAGTGACAATAAACAGCAAATATTAAGTTTTCGATTATTTGAAAAAACTCGCTACAGGTAACCCTAAATTTCTTTATACTCCTATAACTTCGAATGTAATTTAACAACGTGAAGCAGATGTTATATTCTTGGCTTTGATACTGGCAGAAGGTTTCCAACACGAGTCGGTTGTGCTACTTTTGTATCAATAAATGCTTACAGTTAGTATTCATTCCGGAAACTTTTACAATGAAAATAAATAACCGATGTCTCAATTCTCAAAGTTCTGCGAATTTTTCGGATCGCAGCCCCAAACACCAACTTCAGTTACAGTGCTGCAGGCACTGAGCATTTTCTTCAGTGATGTTATATGAGATGCTGCTTTCAAAATTATGTGAAATAAGCAACTGATAACGAATATAATTAACCCGTGTTTTGCTCTCATAAATGTTGAAATTCATGCCAGTGGTAATATCTGAAACCTTCCACCATATGAGTTATAATGCATTCTTGAGACCAAAGTAAAACGTGGCATTTGAAACAGTTTGGCCGTAATAAGCAGCATATGTGGTGGAATATGCACTCAAAATCTGCACGATTCTTCTACTGTTCTTCGAACATTAAAGTTTCTAGCGGTTCAGGTGCGCTAGAATTTTTTTTTTGCATCTCGTCTGATTTAAGCGTGTAGTTATGATACAGCATAATTGAAGAAAAGGATAAATAGTTAGATGAAACACTTTGACATTCATACTTACATGAATTTTATGCATATTCCAAATGCCAATGCTAAACTAGAAAATGTTTGCTATGTACAAAGAAAACTTGAGTTATTTACATGTATCTTTGTAGAAAAGAACACCAATTCAAAACGAAAAAAATGTTATATTCACATGTCTGAAAAGTGCTCTTCTCTTTCAGGGTCCCTTTCAGGCCTGGCTGGCCAATACTTTGAATAATTAGTAGTTTTGAGTTTTAGCGTGCTTAAAAGGGAGTGATACTGGCCAATCGCTTTTAGAATTTTCAATTTTTGGTATTAGTTTGGTTGAGTTTTGAAACATGGCCTATATCAGTGGGTGGAGTATCTCAGACCATCAGGGTCAGGGCTCCGCCACCATCGGGAGCCTGGGGCTGTCTGCCTCACCCAGGTTCCTCCGAAAAGAGAGGCAGCGTTTTTTCCGCTTTTTCCGTTTTTTCGAATTTCACTTGAATGGCTCAGTGCGTCGTCACGAGCTAGTTATATCTTTTTGTAATGTAAGATATGTATATGTATTTAAATAAAACTCGAGTTTCGATTCTATTCGTTTTTATTCCTTCGACAATTCCAAGTAGACTGACTCAATCGTCTACGTACATTCAAAATGTCAATTATCTTAGCTTACTGTTTAATTAAGTTTATTTAGAACATAATTCAGTGTTGAGTGTTTATAATAGTTAATTCAGTGTTGAGTGTTTATAATAGTCAATTCAGTGTTGAGTGTTTATAATAGTTAATTCAGTGTTGAGTGTTTATAATACCATACAATTGTGTAGGTGTCATATACATAACTTCTCCCCCTCACACTTAGAATTCTCCTGAATTCTATTTTCTACATCAAATTTTACAATTCTTTGCTTTTTTTTTTTTAATATACAATGTTTGTTTAAACTAAGTTCATTTAATGACCTATTATTAAACATAAATATAAGTTTTCCAAAAATAAATTTCTTTGTTGTTGATTTTTTTTTAAAAAAAATCAGTGAAGCTAATTACAATTTTTCTTTCTAATATGAGAACTTTATCAAAATTATCAATCAGCATTCTGATCTTTTGTTTGTTTTTATTTTCTCTTCTGACAGCCATTTGTATCTTACAAATTTAGGTTTTCAAATATTAACAATCTATAAACTTTTGCTTTTTTTCATAAGTAATTCTGTATTGCATCGTCTTTGTTGTTAACATTCGGTCACATATTTGCAAAATTGATTTTTTTTTTTTTTTTTTTTTTTTTTTTTATTAAAGTACGTTTTAAGCTAATTAATATATTTTACTTTATGTCTCGCTCATAAATTCCTCCTAAAGTAATGCATTTCATTCACATTTTCAATGTATGTAAAAAGTACTCGATTGCGTATTGTGTGAGTGTCTACTATGTCAATCAAGCCTCTCCTAGGTCTGTCGTTCATTTTTTTTTTTTATATTAGAGTCTGTACTTTATTTGTCGAATGTCTTAATTCTGTTTTTAGTAGATACTTGTGTTGTTGTCATCACTATGATTATTGTGTCAAAAAGGTACAAATTTTAATGTAAAGTAAAGTAATATTTAAATGAAACTAACTGTTAGTATGAACACAAGTTTGTTTATATTTTTAGTTTTCCCTGAACTATTTCTAAGATCATTCTTTCCCTGAAATATGGTATATCTACTTGTGTAAATGTTGGGTTACAATTTCTTGTGAGGCATTCAGCTATCATACAGCAGAAAACTCCACAATCGCTCCCATTACTTTGCCTTGGACAATTATTAGCACTTTCTTTAATGAATGCTTCTGTAACAAACGGTATTCCCTTTTTATCTAAGGATTCTTCTTTTAAATAGTTCTCTAATGTATTAAGAAGTTGTGGATTATTATTTCCTAAAGAGTCGTAATATTTTATAGTTTTGTTCCTTAAATCAATTACCGCTAGGCACCAATGTGTACCATTGACATGAACAGGAATTAATATAAGATCATATGCAAAAATATCCGCATTTTTCGTCCAATTTTTCACTGTTTTATAGCCTAAACGTAATAAAGTTGGAACAAAGAAAGTATTCATAGTAAAAACCTTCGGGAATTCATGAATTGAATAGATGTTGATTTGCTGTTGATTGCGTTCTACTAAAAGGTTTAAGTAAAAGTTTATAATATTGTCATTTAACCATGATGAGCCCACTAGACTATTTATATCTTGACGTGTTAGAGTTAAATTAAATTTTGATATTAAAATTTCTTCCTGTGATTCCCCATTTGTAGCCTTATTAATTACTTTTCTTTCTTCTTTGGTAATAGGGTCCATTGAGTTTGTAGCCTTGTCAATCACTTTTCTTTCTTCTTTCGTAATAGGGTCCATTGAGTTTCCTTTGCAATCCACAGACTTACGTATCCTCTTAATATTGACTGGATGAACATTTTCTAGCTTTGATTTTCGATATTTAGGTAATTGTTTGAGTCTCGTCGCTTTGTAATTTTTTATAAAGCCTGTTGTACGTGTTTCAAAATATTCTTCTCGTTTTACATTTTGTTTTGCTAGCATTTTGTTTTTAGTGTCGATCAAATTTTTTTTTATTTGTTCAAGATTTACTTTTCGATTCTGCACTTCGCATGGTGTGCACTTAATAGATGAATGGTACCTCTGATTATAATTTCTTAATGCCTGTTGTAGTATTCGTTTCGGTGCGAATTTTGTCTTTCCAAAAGTAAGAATCCTAAATTTTTCAGCTATTGTGCTGTGTAATTTTTCTATGTCAGCAATGCCAGTGTGGCTATGAGGCTTTGTCATGTGATGAATAATACCTTCATTTTGAAAATATTCTTTGATTCGAATCGCATTAAACTCATTACCTGAAACTATTTTGTTTGGTTTTCCAAATTTCGTAAAATGCTCTTCAAGAGTTTCTATTATTGTGAGATGGTTTCTGTCAGGTAAATAATATGCTGTGCCAAATTTCGAAAACGTATCAATACAAGTGAGGAAACAATATTTCATTATAAAATACATGTCGATATGGATTATTTGATTTACATCCGTAGCTGTTTCCGTTAGCTGAAATTTCGGTTTGATAGGCCGTCGCTCGTATTTAACTTCCTGACACACATCGCACTGATTTATTACTAGTTGTATCAACTCTTGTAATTTCGGATAGTAGATTTTGTTTTTAAGCATTTGGAAAGTTTCTTGTATGCCTGAGTGAGAACTTTCTCTGACATGATAAAGCGATATCTGTTTTATTGCCTCAACTTCTGTGTGAATATCTTGTGCTCTGAATGAGCATCTTGCAAATTTAATTTGCCTGTCGTTTGAAAACATTTGTCTAATATGTTCCTGTACTACATTATATTGACTATCCGATAGCTCTGTGTATATTCCAGTTATGCCCTTCTTGATATACCTTCTTAAGATATCACGTAAATTTCTAAAGTCGTGTTCGGATATGTATATTATTCTTTTTCCATGCATTATCTCTATTTCTTGTGTCTTATTATTTGTTAAAATTAACTGTGTTTTATATTTGTTTACAATTTCTGACTTTATTGGGATATAATCCAAAAGTTCTTCCTCCGCTGAATGCTTAGTCGCCATGGTAGAATTTATATCCTCTTCGACGTTGAGTAAAATTCCTAAATCTGAATATGCTTGAGTCTCTTTTTCCAATTCATCTGATACCGTTTTGTCTTCTCCCGTTTGCTTGATTCTACTTAAAAAATCTGCTACACGGTTCTCTTTTCCCTTGAGATACTCTATTTCATACTGATATTCGCCTAGTTTGGTAAGCCACCGTTGATGTCGAGGTGAGAGATCTTTACCTTGATATTTGGCGTTCAAGTATTTAATTGGCTGGTGATCCGTATATATCTTAAATTTGCTTCCATAGAGGTATGGTCGGAAATAGTGGATCGACCACATGATGGCCAAGAACTCTTTGTCTATAGCCGAAAAGTTTCTTTCATGTTTTCTCAGTGTCCTGGATGCAAAACATACCGGGTGACCATCTTGCGACAACACGGCGCCTATCGCGTAATTCGACGCATCCGTGGTTAAGTGAAACTGTTTTTTATAATCTGGAAATTTTAAAATTGGTGGCGAGATAACTAAGTTTTTCAGTTTTTCAAACGCTTCAATGTAATTTGGGTCTTTGATGTTGAGCTTAGCTCCTTTCTGCAAATACTTTGTGATTGGTTGGGCCACCTTTGCGTAATCTTTAATGAATTTCCGGTAATAACCAGTAAGTCCAAGAAAACTTTTTATTTGTTTTTCCGTTTTTGGTATTACCAGGGACTGAATAACACTAATTTTTTCCAGGTTTGGTTTCAATCCTTCATTTGTGACTACATGCCCAAGAAAACCAGTTTCTTTCTTTATGAAATTGCATTTGTTTATTTGCACTTTTAGTTTGTGACTCTCTAAAACTTTGAAGATATCTGTAATAGCCTTTACATGTTCCTTTAAGGAAGTGCTAAAAATCAAAATGTCGTCAAGGTAGACAACGCAAGTTTTGTTTATAAAATCCCGTAAAATCTCATTCATGAGACGTTGGAACGTTGCCGGGGCGTTTTTGAGCCCAAACGGCATACGTACAAATTCGTAAAGACCATGTGGCGTTACGAAAGCAGTTTTTTTCCTATCTTCTTCTTTCACTAAGATCTGATGATAGCCTTTCGCCAGATCTAGGGTTGTGAAATATTGTGAATTTCCTAGTTTACCTAATATTGAATCTATGTTAGGTAAGGGAAATTTGTCATCGATTGTGACTTCGTTTAGCTTACGATAGTCGATGACTAATCTGAATTTTCTTTTCCCCGAATTATCAATTTTCTTTGGAATAATTATCAGCGGGCTTGAGTACTTCGAATTGCTCTGCCTTATTATTCCCTGTTTTTCCATATCCCTAACTTGCCTACGCACTTCTTCTTCGTGTTTAGGAGGGTACCTATATAACTTAGAGTTTATTTGCCGATCTGTGGTGGTTGGGATTTCGTGTTCTATACTGGGTGTACTTGTGAGTTGATCTCCTTCTTTGAAGAATATAGCTTCAAATCTGTTAATTATTTTTATTACTTCCCGATATTCTTCGCTGTTCAAATGATCTAATTTGAGGTGGTTCATGTAATCATTTTCGATTTGTTCTAACGTATATATTTGATTAATGATGTATGGATTATTCAAAAAATTTATTAATTGACCGTTAAGAGATATTGTTTGGTTTTCGAGATCAATCACAGTGCTTAGTTTGTCCAACAAATCAACACCAATAATAAAATTATATTTCCTGTTTGCCAGGTTTCTAACTTTCCACCCTATTTTCGCTTCAGCTGGTATTTTAAATTCTAATGGGGCAGGTGTATGTACTTCATAATTTACACAATCTTTTCCTGTTATTGTAGAGAAATATAGAGGTTTGATTTTGATTTTTTCAAACTCTTTCAGATTCTCGTCAATGATGCTAAACGAGGATCCCGTATCTATTAATGCTGTGTATTTTATAGAGTTAATAGTGAAATTAATTAGTGGCAGGTCGTCCGAGGCTAGTTTAGAAAAAACGTTGCCTGTTCTGACTGCACTGGACTACCACTAACATGATTTGACTCTACGTGATCATTTTGTCTATCGTTCCTTTGGAACTGATCATTATTGAAATTTTGATACGAATTTCTTTTACTTTCGTACCCCATATGCTTCTGCACATTATCTACTTCCATAGGCTCTACACCCTGTTGCCTATATTGCCCAGAATTTTCCCAAAAATTTCTGTTGTGCTGGTTGGGATTTTTAAGTGAATACCTAGTTTGATGACTGAAACCAATATTTCCCGAATTTTTAGAACGATTAGTTTGATGACTGAAACCAATATTTCCCGAATTTTTAAAACGATTAGTTTGATGTTGATTTGGTTTATTCGGTTCTGAATATTGACCTTGTTGGTGTCTGTTTTGGTCGTCACGTCTGTTTCGTTCCCAATTCCGGTCTGTTTGGTGTTTGTACTGTCTGTAATTATATCCGTTTTGTTTGTAAAATCTGTCTTGTTCTTCAAATTCTTTATGTTGGTGGTGTTTATTTCGTGAAAAATTATTTGCTTTTGAAAAACTATTTACTTTTTGTTGTCTGTATTCTTGTCTGATGCAACTGTTTTCGAATCTTCTACTACCCATAATTTTCAACACTTCTTCTAATTCACAAATTTCATATATCTTATCCAAGAGAACACCTTGGGTCATTTCTTTAATCGTATTTATAAGCAAAGAATCAACATTACTTAGATCTATATGCAAATTATTCGAATAATATATAATTAATTCATCGGATTTACATTTAATTTTTTCTACTTCTACTGCAAGCTCACTCACTGTGTTGGCTTTCAAGCTGCTAATCCATTTGTAGATGTCCGATGGCTCCATATCGGGTTTAAATCTCCGTTTGAGTTTTTCTTTTATCGAATTCCAATTATCTGGCTGCTGTATGTTTATAATAACATCCTTTGCTTCTCCCTGTATTCTTTCAAAATATATATTTCTCGTTGCAGTTTTTCTTAGTTCTTCGCTCTCAATCGTTTGTAGAAAAAATTCTACGCTTCGTATAAATGCGTTTATTGATACTGCTCCATTGCCCGTAAATATACTCATATGTTGTATGGTTTTTAGTACGTTATTTTGTGTTGCAGCTTGTTGGGTCGTTGCTCGTATTAACGCTTCTCCTACTACCCGTAACTGACTTTCCCTTTCTGCTAACTCACGTTGTAATAATTCTATTTGTTGTTCCATTTCAAAATTTTTAATTTCTACTTTTCTTATTATGTTATATTCTTCACTCCTCTTTTCTTTTCTATTATTCATTCATTATTTATTAGTGATAACAACTAATAAAAAAAATTTTTTGTTGTTGTTTTTTTTTTTTTTTTTTTATGTTTAGGATCTTGTCCTCACTGTTCGGATTTTCAGCTCCGGAGGGCTTTTGTTATTATTGTTGGTAACAACTAGTGATATATATTTTTTTTTTTTTTTTTTTTTTTTTTTTTTAGGATCTTGTCCTCACTGTTCGGATTTTCAGCTCCGGAGGGCTTTTGTTATTATTGTTGGTAACAACTAGTGATATATATTTTTTTTTTTTTTTTTTTTTTTTTTATGTTTAATGTTATTTTTTATATTTAAAGTTTCTCTTGGAATCTTCGATAAATCCTGCTTCAACTATCCTAATAGTACATTCATTCCCAAATCGCATTCGCTTATAGATATATTAAAAATTCGACTCGTTACTGTAATCCAGCTGAGAAAACTTTCTGTTTACTTAACTTTCTTTTCGTGTTTCTTTTTCACTAAATCTTCATTGTCAATTTCTTGCGATTGCTCATCATCTTTTTCTCTTTTTTTTTTTTTCAGTTTATAATTGCAAACAAAAATACTTACTGTGTGTATTTCTCAATATGAGCCTTCGAAAACGTAAATCTGCTTCTCACTCCTTGCGTAAATTTTTCGCGAAAGGAAGCGAACAACGAGTTGAACTGAACTTGATAAGTCCGACCGAAAATGTTGATTTCAATTTCTAACCGGAAATCTTTTCGAGTCGCGAGATAGAGAGAGAGATCACTTCTTGTTCACTTTTTAATTAAATCACTTTTATCACAATTTGTATCTATTTCTATCTATCACTATCACAGTCTGTATATTTCTACATTTTGCAAATTTTCTTAATTGAAGAGCATTCGCCGCTCAAAGTTTCATTCTTCGATCACACTTTTATCTCCACCAATGACAAACGGTTTGTCGAAACTTTTCACTAATTATTATTATTTTATTTTATTTTTTTTTTTTTTTATAGAGCAAGATAACCTAGCAGCCTCACCAGGTCTTTTAAGCCGACTTTTGGCTTCGTGTTCGGACTCTTGCATTGTTTTTATTATTATATATATAAAAAATTATTTGCCCGAGATTCGTATCCGACTGCGCCAGTTATATCTTTTTGTAATGTAAGATATGTATATGTATTTAAATAAAACTCGAGTTTCGATTCTATTCGTTTTTATTCCTTCGACAATTCCAAGTAGACTGACTCAATCGTCTACGTACATTCAAAATGTCAATTATCTTAGCTTACTGTTTAATTAAGTTTATTTAGAACATAATTCAGTGTTGAGTGTTTATAATAGTTAATTCAGTGTTGAGTGTTTATAATAGTCAATTCAGTGTTGAGTGTTTATAATAGTTAATTCAGTGTTGAGTGTTTATAATACCATACAATTGTGTAGGTGTCATATACATAACTAGCTCTGGGTCTGCTTAGTCAGCCAATGTTGCAGAGCCACAGGTGGTTTCCTTAACAGAACTATGCCCCCTTTTGTCCCTTGGGTATTTTTAAATACCAGTTTGCAGCTACTTTATTATGACGGATGAAATAATACGTAGCATCCCGTTTTCTTGAGAGCTGATCAACCCCATTGTTTCATGAACTCACCCTAGCCGCAGCGAGCTAGCAAAGCGGCACCCCAGCATCCGTCGGGGTTGGTTGAAGGGTGCTCCGCTTATGCGGACGAGGAGCCTTCACGGCCATTTCTAGGGAACCCTGCTCTCGGGGCGATCCTTTTTTTTTAATTTGCCTCTTGAATGACATTAACCATTTCCACTCCTGTTGGACCTTAGCCATCTTGGTTCCAGACTTCGGTCTGGTTGTAAGTTGTGCTAAGTCTAGGAGCCTCAATACATTATTCGCTGCAAATGGCACCCAACGTAGGGCCCAAAACTTGTTTTTGGGCAACCCACAAGAGTGAGAAAATAGTTTATGAGTTTCGACTCATACTCCCCTCAAGACTTTACGTCTTTAATCCTTACAATTTCATTTGCACTTGCATGGCTTAGAATCGCCTCCCTTGCGATTCACCTTATCTTCGTTCGAGAGAACAAACACTCTTTTAATACAAGAGACGCACTTCCCGCTCTTTCCTTATAGCTGCAAACATCCTTCTCAATCCTATCCCGTTAGAATCAATCCTTTAGTTTACCTCTTCGGTAGCTTCCCATTTTGTTGTCCTTCTGAGCTTTTTGGCTTTGGGTGCAACCCGGAGGCTGGCCGTTGAAAACAGGTTTTGTTGGTTTACCGCCATTCCTGTTCCGGTCATCTGAAGGGTCCCTGCCCCACTTTATGTCGGGAAGCTTTCCTAATTCATTTTTGTCCTGTTGTCTTGACCCACTTTCGGCTTTTGGCTCGGGTTTGGTTCAAGCTGTGGTGGATTACGTGGGGTTGGCATGGTGCTACCTATACGTCCCTGCAGCTTGGCCAGACTTGGACCATTGCTCCTCTCTTTTCGTGGAATTTCGGTGGAGGGGGACAGTCCTCCGAGTGGGCATTTCCACTTTGGAAACGGATTCTAATTAAATTCAAACATTTTTAAAGTATACTTGATAACATTCTGGAAAAATTTCATCAATTTTGGAAATCCCTGTTTTATTAAAAGCCAGTCAGCCAGCGGACTTGAATTGGAGAACGGAACGGGTCTCGCGCAATAAGAGGGCCAGTCTATTTTGAATAAACTTTCACTTATGATAACAATTTTTGGTAATAACTTTTCATAATAAAGTTTTTGGTATAAACATTTCCATTTGAGAAAGGAACATTTATTAATTAGTAACGGAATTTGTTTGTTAAGAACTGCTTAGTTAGACACACCACCGAGGGTGCACTTAATTTTTGAATTTTTTGCACTAAGGCCTTCTATTTTTAAGCAATACATTAGCCACTTTGGCTAAGATTAAGATTGTTGTAATCATAAGAGAGTAAGACACACAGATAGTGTGCATCAGGTGCCTGTCTGAATTTCAGCGAACCAAATTTAGATTTAAGCGTATTATTTCAGCTAGTCACGCTAGCGTGCACCTCTGATAAGTGAATTTTCTAAACATTTCCTCAAATCTAGACAATATGGCGTTAAGACACAGCAGGGAGGACCTGTCTGACACCACAGTGGAGGCTCAGAGTTCCATTTGCCAGCAGGCATTCACTAACTTCCAGGCCACTCACATCACGAAATATGAACACTCGTTTCATGCGACATGCCTGGAGAAATGGTTAAAAACTCGCATGGATTGCCTGCTGTGCCGTGGACCACTGAGTCTTCCCATAGGTGCCGGACAGGCCCGCCCTGCTGCAACAGCTATGCCACGAGGGGCTCGGCCGAAGACGCAATGGTCGGGGGTAAGAACCCGAGGCATGCAAGCTCAGGACCTTGACATAAGGGACTTTGACCTACAGGACCCGAATGGGGTGGAAGGATTAGTCCAGCCACCTGGCCCGTCGCCAAAAGTGTCCCCAGTATGTGAAATTCCCTCAGAAGCCGCCGGAGTTCGCTCTATAGTGCACCGGGAGATAGGCAAATTGCAGCAGCAGATTCAGAGCTGCAGAGCAGCATGCGCGCGATGCTTGAGCGCATGGCTGAACTAAACCTTCCATCCCATGCTGGAAATGTGGAGTCGCCGAGATTAAATCCTCGTGCGCATTCGTTCGTGCCCGTACAAAGATCATTTTCACCTCGCACCCCTCGTGGCAATAACGTGCAACTTCACCACGATAAGGTGGTCAGTATTATTGGTGGGTGGGGTCTGAAGTTTTCATGGCGAGAGTCGTCTGTGCCAGTGGAAGTGTTTATATATAGGGTAGCGGCATTCACTAGAAATATATTAGGCAGAAATTTTAACATCTTGTGTCAGCATATCCACCTTCTCCTGATTGGACCAGCTACGGATTGGTTTTGGAGATTTCATAGGACTAGACGTGATTTCAGTTGGAGAGACCTGGACTCAGCCCTGAGCGATTATTTCAGAGATCGCTTCACGGATGCCAACTTGATGGAGCAGATTAGAGGGAGAAAGCAGTGGGCCAACGAAAGCTTCGACGATTTCAGTGTAGATGTCTCTAAGCTAGTTGATCGCCTGCAGCACCCCATTGCTGACGCGGTCTTGGCAGACATGCTTAAGCGCAATCTACTACCAGATATCCGTCATGGCTTGCTGCAGATCCACCTTCCTTCTGTGCCTATGCTCCGTCAGGCCGTCATCCGTGTGGAGAACTTCGAGATGGAGTTTGGGACCCGACGCCAACCTTCTCACTGGAGAAATGCTGCCAAGTTGAAGCCGTCACGGTCCTGCCGTTAAAAAGCTCTCCTGAAAAACCTGGAGTTGAAGCCATCACGGTCCTGCCTACTTGCTGGAATCGCAAGAAAGTGGGACATCGATTTGACTATTGCATGGAGGCCCGAACCATCTTTTGCTATGGCTGCGGAAAGGCAGATACGTATAAACCTAATTGTACGAACTCCCAATCAAAAAACGTACGGCAGGCGGTGCGCAACACGATCTCACGCCTCTCCCAGAGCAAACAACCTCCACCTTGCTCCAGCAGGTAGACAGGACCAGTGATATGACACCTAATTCCCCTAGTCCAGCCACCAATGATACTGGAATCCAGACGTGTGGGGAACCTTACACCTTATCTGTGCCACACATGCAGGCAGAGCCTCCCACACCTTTGGCTTTTCTGCCATACCATCTACGTTGACGGAAATATACGGCGGTCCGAGACTAAATGTTTAATTCCGAAATTAACACCATTGAACATCATCATGTACCTAAGCGCTCAACGTGAGCGTGATGGCGGCTGATCTAGCCCACTCATTCCTCGAGAGGAACTCTTCTCCCTGGAAAAGAGCTTCTCTCGGGTTGAAAACAGCTGAACGCACTCATCACTAAGCTGAAGGCCGAGTATCAGCCGACATCACGTTCCGGGAGCTCACCAAGACGTTGACGTTGTGGAAAATACCCACTCTCAGCAAGAATCTCTATCTGGGAGTGGACTTCATCCGTCTTTTCGCCCTGGCCACAGATCTGTTTGCACCACCATCACAGGCCGACACCACCAACAGCCTCGACGCACTCGACGATTGCGCCCACCCTCTCAAACAGGAGCAGCATCGTAGACTTCGGGCTGCGATTGCTTGCTTTCCTTCATTTTTTGTTCAGGGTTTGGGAAAGACTATGCTCATTCGTCATGAAATCGACACTGGTGACCGAAAACTAATAAAACAGAGACATTTTTCGGTGTCAACAGCTGTCAAAAAACTCCTATTTCAGGAAATTGACAGGAGGATGTTAGCATTGGTCGTAATCGAAGGGTCGAAGAGTGCATGGTCTTCACCGGTAACGGTGGTGGTCAAGCCCTCGAAGGTGTGCCTATGCCTGGATGCCATGTAGGTCAACTAGGTCACAGTGAAGGATGCCTACCCTTTGCCGCTGATTGACGGTATGCTCAGCCGACTCCCAAAGGCAAATTTCATCTCCAACCTTGATCTGAAGGAAGCTTTTTGGCAAATACCTTTGAAGGAGAAGTCGAAGGAGAAGACAGCCTTCATTGTGCCCGGGCGACCCCTTTACCATTTTGTCGGGATGCCATTTGGGCTGTGTAATGCACCTCAAACGATGTCACGACTGATGGATAAAGTGATTCCGCCCCAACTCAAGCACCAGGTATTCGTGTACCGCGACGACCTGTTGGTCATAACAGAAGAGTTTGACGTCCACCTTCAGGTACTTCACCAGGTCACCTTCCGTTTGAGACAAACTGACCTCACCATTAATGTGGAAAATAATCTTAATCTAAGCCAAAGTGGCTAATGTATTGCTTAAAAATAGAAGGCCTTAGTGCAAAAAATTCAAAAATTAAGTGCACCCTCGGTGGTGTGTCTAACTAAGCAGTTCTTAACAAACAAATTCCGTTACTAATTAATAAATGTTCCTTTCTCAAATGGAAATGTTTATACCAAAAAATTTATTATGAAAAGTTATTACCAAAAATTGTTATCAAAAGTGAAAGTTTATTCAAAATAGACTGGCCCTCTTATTGCGCGAGACCCGTTCCATTCTCCAATTCAAGTCCGCTGGCTGACTGGCTTTTAATAAAACAGGGATTTCCAAAATTGATGAAATTTTTCCAGAATGTTATCAAGTATACTTTAAAAATTTTTGAATTTAATTAGAATCCGTTTCCACAGTGGAAATGCCCACTCGGAGGACTGTCCACCTCCACCGAAATTCCACGAAAAGAGAGGAGGTACCGCGACGACCTGTTGGTCATAACAGAAGAGTTTGACGTCCACCTTCAGGTACTTCACCAGATCACCTTCCGTTTGAGACAAACTGACCTCACCATTAATGTGGAAAAGAGTAAATTTCTCTTGCGAGATGTCAAGTAACTTGGCCCCTATCCAAACAGATCCTGACAAGGTAAAATCCATCATGGATTTTCCACAACCCTCTACCATGAAGCAGCTCCGAAGATTTTAAGGAATCTGCTGTTAATATCGGAGCTTCGTCAGAGAGTATGTGTTTTTGTCGACATCAATGACAGACATGCTCTCTAAGCGGAGTCAGTTTTTGTGGACCGATGAGAGGCTAAATGCTTTCAAGCAATTGAAAAACAGCCTTGATTCTGCCCCAGTGTTGCATAGCCCAGATTTCAACAAGCCCTTCTCCATCCAATGCAATGCAAGTCAACATGGAGTCGGTGTCGTGCTGGTGCAATGCACAGAAGACGGGGCTGATGCCCCCATCGCCTATATGTCCGACAAGCTGAATCCCGCTCAGCGAAACTACACCGTCACTGAACAAGAATGTCTGGCAGCGGTGCTGGCAATCAAGAAGTTCCGTGCCTACGTAGAATATCATGAATGTGAAATCGTGACCGACCATGCTTCACTGAAATGGCTCATGAATCAACCGGACCTCAATGGTCGATTAGCTCGGTGGGCCCTTAAACTTCATGGGTTCAATTTTAAAATTTTCCACCGGAAGGGAAGCCAAAACGTAGTGCCGGACTCTTTGTCGCGCATGTTCTCTGCCGAGGCGTTGATACCGGCGGAAGGCGAGGAGACTCCGATGGAGCTAGACTTGACTTCACCGCTTTTCAAAAAAGCTTCCTATATAGAGCTAGCGGCAAAAGTCCAGGCAGAACAACACCAACTGCCGGACCTAAAAGTTGTTGATGGGCTCGTGTACAAGCGGACCGAGTATGCGACCGGAAACGGACTTCAGGACCAGTTGGCCTGCAAGTTGTGGGTGCCGTCCGAAATGACGGTAGAATTGTGAAGAGAGCCCATGATCCACCCTTCAGTGCGCATGGTGGCGTGACCGAAACCCTCGGCCGACTACGACAATGGTTTTACTGGCCTAAAATGGCCGCTCAAATTAAGGCGTATGCTGGATCATACCTCCCCTGCAAGACCACCAAGGCTTCTTCACACACCCTTCGACAACCAATGACGCTGCAGTCCGTTCCCGAGCGCATATTCTAGTGCTTGTACATCGATATCATCGACCCCTACCCCAGGTTCAAGTCTGGCAACATTGGAGCCCTGGTCGTCTTAGGCCATCTTTCGTGGTTCCCTTTTATTGAACCGCTTCGGAAGTTTACTGCGAAGGCAGTGATAGACATCCTTCGGAAGAGAGTATTTCACCTTGTCAGGATCCCAGAAACAATAGTGTCTGACAATGGGGTGCAACTTCGGTCTTCGTTATTCAAAACATTCTTACAAGAATTCGGTATCGAACACACTTTTACCGCCATATATTCCCCTCAGACAAACGCCTCAGAACGTCTTGACAGATCCATTCTGGCAGCGATCCTTCGTGGACTCCGCGCAAAAGAAATGGGACGGAAAATTATCCGAAATCACATGCGCACTGCGCTCAGCCCCTCACGCGACCATATGAACCTCGCCATATCAGGGAGTTTTTGGACAACCCATGGTCACCCACGGTGGCACTAACGCTCTACTGCTGCAACTCCATCTCCTAGATGACCCCGAAACTGTTTTGCCACCTTCTGACCACCTAGCACTCCTCAGACAGACCATCGGTAGCCTCACGACCCTAGCCCAGTCTCGAAATGCAAAGGCCTATAATTTTCGTTCCAGGTTGGTTTCATACCAGCCTGGCGAAATGGTCTACAGGCACAACTTCCGGCAAAGTGACGCAGCCACGCATTACAATGCAAAGCTGGACCGGAAGTTCTTACCTAGTAAGGTAACTAAGAAGATCAGCGGTGCTTATTACCAGCTAGCCGACCAAAATGGACGATCAGTGGGCGTCTTTCATGCGAAAGACATCACCAAGTGATAAACCCACTTAGTTCACCAGTTCACGATCTGTTACCAAATTTTATTTGGAGATCGTCCATTCGCGCCTAATTCAGGTGTCACTCCTGCCCCGATTTAGAAGCATCTGAGGTTGTTCACAGGTTCACAATTTCCTCTTACAAAGAAACTTCCACCCTTAATTCAGTATACGATGTTCACGATATTCTTTCTAATTATATATACAGATTTGTTTTGCTCACTTTGTTCACGCTTTCTATAAAGGATTGGATAGTAAAATATATGATCACATGTTCACGTCATTGTCCTTCATAGATTACATCCATCCTTCAGCTCTTTCCACGCACTTGCCCTTATGGAAAGACCTTTGTTGTAGTATCCAGTAATTTCAATTGAACCAATTGACCAATTATTTCGACGCACACTGTACCGTGCTCGAAATTGCTACATTTCCTTCAAATCGAACTAGCGGTAAATATTTTTCGATTTGAAAAATAACAATTTACCGCAAGTTCGACGTGACCTTGGCATTTCAATTTCGAGGCGAGCGAAAATCCAACGGGATCTTCTGCGCTCGTCTCGAAACTGATATTGCAATTCGGGGCAGTCGGTTTTGGGTCGCTGTGGCGACGAGAGCTCGTGCTTGATCGTTCGCCTAACAACACACGCACACCACAGTCAGGTTCGATTTTTTCGACTCGGACACGGGAAAAGTTTTTAAGTTTCTCGAGTTTGGAGCGCACCTTCGGCCACCAAACGAAATTTTTGTGTATCGAAACCGTTTCCATGGACAGCGCATTGTGACCGAAACGTGTAACTATAATTAGTGAAACACTGTGCCTCGAATGCAAAGAAGAATCTACGAGAAAATCTTCAACCAGAGTGTGATTGAGGGAATCGAAAGTAAAACCTAATTCTGAAGAGAGTTTATAGTATCAGTTGAAGACTAGTTGTTCTAGTGGTGCTAAAGTGAAAAAACTGAGCGGAATAAAACGAGTTTTGTGGGCAAAAACCGTGAAAAAGATGAGCGAAATTGTACCCAGTTGGTCAGCCTGTTTCTGCTATTAGAGGCTTTAAATTAGACCAGGTGTTATTTGGAACTTATGTACTGTGAGTGAAATTTATCCATGCAAACTTTACAATTATCGAAATTCGCGTGCATGCATTGTCTAACTTTGGTTCGATCTTTTTCTTTGGAAAAATTTTAGAAACAATTGTATGATAGATGATTACCGCATTGGCGTGATACTTTTTCCGCAGTACCAGTGGGAGTTTCGCTTTTACGCAATTCGAGTACATCGAACATTCGCTTTGTGTACAATTTGAACACTTTGGTATGCATTCCAAATGTGTCATGCGTAGTTAAATTATTGTTGAAATTTAATGGCAACGATGTCCGAGTGTCCATTGATACTTTGCCGCAGTACTATCGTGACAAATCTTAAGGGGGGAAATACATGTTAAATGGAAAAGAAATTGCTAATTTCAGATTGACTTAAAATATATATATTGTTTATACAGGAAATTTTTAATATTAAATCCTCAAAGTACATATCTTATAGTAAATGAAAATATTTTTTTAATAACTTTTTAACACAAAATGGAGGCGATGCGAGCAAATGAAAAAAACACATCAAAAACAGCCTCGTACAACTTAACGCCTTTTCCGAGAATACTTTTACGTTCAGAGAAAAAAAAATATGCTAATAAAATCTATAATTCATAGGTGAACCAATAAAATTTAGAAAAATAAATCAAACTTTTACATTAATATTAGATTAAAAAAAAATCGATTTTTTTTCAAAAAAATTACGTTTTTAACATTGGTAAACTAATTATTTTTCCGAAATTACAAAAAAAATGTAGGTTCAGCGATGAGATAATACTCTTTTGTACATGTGATATAAATTTGAGCCGAATAGGTTCAATATTTTTTGAGATATCTTGTACGGAAATTGACATAGTACTGCTTTGAGAAAAACGCGTTTAAAGTTCTTAAGCTCCACCGACCTGGGGAACGCCGCGCTGTCTATAACTGGCTATAACTCGAGACCTAATACGAATATCGCTTCAAAACATTTGTTGGTATATTTTAAGAGTATTTCGAACACTTTGATGCAATAAAATAAAATCGTGTTTGTTTTAGCAGTAACATGTATCTTCCCCCTTAATAGAAGCGACAATGCGACAGGGCGCTAGACATCAAACGATTGCGACCGTCATATAAAAGTTTCGAGGTGCGCAGTGCTACAAATCTAGAAATATTATACGTTCAACTGGGTCCAGATAAACAAGTTCATCTCGCGGTTTCAAGCAATGGTATTTCAAATTAGAGGGGATTTCGTGACGACCATGCAAAATTGAACAAAACAGCCGTGCACGGCTGTGGGTGCAACTTAATAGCAAAGATCCACCGACTCAGCAACCAAACACCTCAGCCAGACAGACAGCCATTTGATGCACCTGGGAACGACAAAACATCGTCAGCATAAACTACACACCATGGAACAACCATCAAATTCATCTTCCCACATTCGAGGAAACTGCAAGTCGACTATTTAATCGCATAAATTCAAAGTAGTACACTAGAACAAGTTCAGTCGATATTTGTATTTTAATTCGGGAACATTAAAGAAAAATTGTAATTCGCTAAATACATTCTTTTTTTTCATCGACCATAATAAGTTAAAGTTAACTGGCGCCCAACGTGGAAATGTTCTAACAAAGTCGTGCGCGAATAATTTTTCTGGAGGAGCTGATAAGTCAGTAAATAAAACACCTTAAAAAATCCTTCTTCAAGACTGGGAAGGACATCCATAATTATTATTTCGATAAATCCAGTGCGGGAAGTAACGCTTAACCAACGCGTGAAATTACAAGTACCGTCGCGAATCAGAAACGCCCAAAACAGAAACGGTCGTAAATCGCACCAACAAAAGTTCCAGTAAAAGGCCCAACCAAGGCTCTATTGCACGACCAGGATTCCAAGGAAGACCCCAGTAAGTCGAGACACCAAGCTCGATTAAAAAGCAAAATGCATGATTGGAAACAACAGAACGGCCCACAGACGAACCCACAAACATGGAAGCAGTAATTATCGCAAAAGGCAGCATAATAGCTCTACTGTAAGTCTTCCACTGTTGGTATTTTTATTTTCATAAAAATTGTTTGAAAAATACGATTATGTATTCGATTTTATATCATTACAAACTTCAAGCAAAGATTAACACATATACATATATACATAAATATTTTCAAATTGCAAATCAAAAAAACAAATAAAAACATCAGAGTCTTAATTCTTTTTATATCCTATACAAATAATTATTAGCGTAAAGAGAAAAAAATATAATAAAGTGTTTTGTAGTGACAAAATTCGCAAAGTGAAACAAGTGTTTAGTATTTGTGTTGCGTAAGGTTCGCACAAAATTTATCGCGTTCCTTTTTTTGAGACCTCGTGTTCCGATCCTCGATTCCTTGTAACCGAGACTATTTCTTTTTCATTTCTTAAAATCTCTCAAAGTCAACAAGTTGTTTAGTGTATTTTATTGGCCTGTGAATAGTATATCACTGCCATAATGCCTAATCGAGACAATCTCGTCAGGCCTCCTCGCTTGGAGTTAGGCGCAATGCCAGCACCCAGCCATCCAGCTGCTCAGCCAGCCGCTCAAAATAACGTCTCCAATAACCCAGTTATTGGCGATGACATACGGCAAATCTTCGCGCAAATCGTTGCAACTACCTTACAAGTCCAAGGTAGACAAATTTTCAACTCTCTCATGAAACCCGCTTCGGACATCAACAACGATGTTGATGTCCCCATTAATGTCAGTATCGATCATAATCTAACTGAAATGGACAGAATACCCGACGTTGTCAAGAGCCTTAGAGACTTTTCGGGAAATCCAGGAAAATTCAGCTCTTGAAGAAAGTCTGTAGATCGTATTCTTAAGATATACGAACACTCAAAGGGAACCCCAAAATACTACGGTATTTTGTCAGTGATTCGCAATAAAATCGTAGGGCATGCCGACATTGCCCTTGAATCCTATAATACACCTCTTAATTGGGATAAAATTGCAAAATGCCTTACACTTAACTACGCGGACAAGCGCGATCTGGGAACATTAGAGTACCAGATGACCACACTGGTCCAGGGAACAAACACCATTCCCGATTTTTATCAGACGGTGTATCACCATCTATCCCTTATATTGAACAAACTTGGATCAATGGATTTAAGTCAGGATTCGCTCAATATAATGACGCAATCATACAGGGATAAGGCATTAGATACTTTTGTACGAGGGCTAAGAGGTGATCTTCCTAGGCTTCTCGGTATTCGAGAGCCAGCCGATTTGCCACAAGCCCTACACCTCTGCTTGAAACTCCAAAATATTGACTATCGCACACAACATGCAAACAATTCGCAAGCACGCATCAATAAACCCAACTCCCAGGACGCACTGCCAGTACCACCTAGAAGACAACCGATAAACTGGCATCCTCCAGTACCTTTGCCTGCTCCGAGACGTCAATTTTACCCAGAATTAATGAAAAACTCTCAAATAACTCAAGTACCCCAGTTTTATAATCAATGTTCACCTATATTGCCTTCAAATCCTCGACCACTCCCTCCAAAGCCAAACAGACCAGAACCAATGGATGTCGATCCAACGGTACGGACACGCGATGCAAACTACATCAATCGACCACGTATAGACTACGGACATGGACAAAAAAGGCCACAACCAGGACCACCTCACCCAAATAAAATGCAACGAACTCATTTTACGACAAACAACTACAACATAGTACCAGAGATCCATAACGAAGTATTTGGCAGCTCAGGGCTCGCAGACCAAGAAGGATTTCTAGAGTATCTAGCACTTGAAGATAAACAGCCTTTTCCACCGGAACCAGATAACCACCAGCAGACAGACCAAACGGATGACTCCTTCCAACAGCACTAACGGGACTAACGATCTGACTATTGACAACACCGAGCACCTCGATGACATATATTTTTTAGGTTGAAACGCTCTTCACTTCCACACTTTCAGTTCCAGTTAAGAAGTGGAGAGCTACTAAAGTACCTTATCGACACTGGATCAAACAACAATTACATCCAACCACGTCACATCAGATATCCTTTCCTCAATGAAAAAGATTTTTTTGCCAAATCAATAGCAGGTTGTGTCAAAATTACGCACCATGCGTACGTGCAACTTTTCGGACCATCGGTAAACAAACTTAAATTTTTTATACTACCTAGCCTGATCTCGTTTGATGGTATCATAGGCAATGATACATTGAAGGAGCTCAACGCAATCATCCACGCTAAAGACAACTATATGACGATTGACCCTAACATAGTAATACCACAAAAACAACACCTATCGGAAACCGTTAATAATATCAATATCAGAACCTCCCCTTAATAAATCGATTCCCTAATCTCCTTACCGAGCCAGATGAGCGCTTGACCTTTACAACGAAAATTAAGGGAGAAATCCGCACAACCTCAAATGACCCCGTATATTCGAAGTCATACCCGTATCCCATGGCCTTGAAAGAGGAAATTGAGGAACAAGCCAAAAAATTGCTCACTGATGGAATCATAAGACCATCGCGATCTCCCTATAACTCTCCGGTATGGATCGTACCAAAAAAGGAAGACGCGTCGGGCGAAAAAAAGTACCGCATGGTGGTAGACTATCGTAAGTTGAATTCCATTACCATCCCCGACAGGTATCCCATACCTGAAATCAACGAGGTTCTGTCTTATCTAGGTAAAAACGAATTGTTCTCCATCATCGATCTAAAAAGTGGTTTTCACCAAGAAGGAGTCAGACATCGAGAAAACAGCATTCTCGATTAACAATGGCAAATTCGAATATACCCGCTTGCCATTCGGTCTAAAGAATGCACCTTCAATCTTTCAAAGGGCTCTGGACGACATTCTTCGGGACGAAATAGGGAAAAGTTGTTACATTTATATTGATGATATAATAGTGTTTGGAAAAGACGAAGCAGAACATTTTAAAAATTTAGAAAAAGTATTCAGGATACTAGAGGCAGCAAACTTAAAGATCCAACTCGACAAGTGCGAGTTCATGCACGAAGAGATCGAGTTTTTGGGATACGTCGTAGTGAAGCATGGGATAAAAACCAATCCAAAAAAAAGTCCAGGCAATAGTAGATTTTCCGCCTCCAACCACTCTGAAAGAACTACGATCCTTTCTCGGAATGTCAGGGTACTATTGCCGCTTCATTCGCAATTACGCCAAGATAGCGAAACCCCTGACATCCCTCTTAAGAGGAGAGGATCGACGCGCGTCCAAACATCTCTCGAAAAACAAACCAATAAACCTGGATAAAAGCGCCTTATCAGCCTTCAACAAACTAAAGAGCTCGTTGATTTCGAATGAGGTAGTTTTGGCTCATCCTGATTTCAACAAACCCTTTGAGCTGACCACAGATGCCTCCACCTATGCCATCGGTGCCGTACTCTCGCAAAACAATAAACCAATTACTTTCCTTTCTAGTACTCTAAATAAGGCACAAGAACACTACGCTGCTAACGAAAAGGAAATGTTGGCAATTGTCTGGGCTTTGAACTCTTTAAGGAGCTATCTTTCCGGATCACGTGAAGCTATCATCTACACTGACCATTAGCCCTTGACATATGCCTTGAGCAATAAAAATACGAACAGTAAGATGAAACGGTGGAAATCAATCCTCGAAGAATACAATTACCAACTTAAATACAAGCCAGGCAAAGCAAACATTGTTGCCGATTCCTTATCAAGACCTCCACAAATCCACGAAGTAAATTCCCTAACACCAACACAACATAGCGATGATAGTTCTTCTCACAACCTGATCCCTACTGTTGAGACCCCCATAAATGTCTTTCGAAACCAAATCGTTTTAAAACTTGGAGAAGAGGACAGCTATCAAATTACCCATCCATTTGAAAATTACACGAGACACATTATTATAAAGCCCGAATACTCAAGCATTAATCTTATTGATATATTCAAAAGGTACCTCAATCCTGGTACAGTAAACGGACTCCTGACGAACGAAGAAACTATGGGTATAGTACAAGAAATATATCCCTATCATTTTCACGACTACAAAATAAGATTTACACAGAAGCTAGTCGAAGACCTAACTAGTGACATAGAGCAAGAAGAAAAAATCCTATTAACTCACCGCAATGCGGCAGAAAATCGTCTTCAATTACTTGAGAATTTTTATTTTCCACGTATGTCTTCCAAAATTAAAAATCTGCTGAAACGCTGCACAACCTGTTAATTTAGCAAATACGACAGACACCCTAACAAACCCCTACTGAACTCTACTCCAATACCCAAATATCCTGGACACACAGTACACATAGATTTGTTCTTCACCGAAAAAAAACTCATTCTCACCGCTGTAGACAAGTTTACAAAATTTACACAGGCAAAAATTATTTCGTCTATGCCAGTAGAAGATATAAAACAACCGTTATTAGACATTCTCTATTTCTTTTTTGTACCAGAAAATGTCGTAATTGACAATGAGGGAGCTCTCACATCAATATCTTTAACATCAATGATGAAAGAAGACCTACAGATAAAACAGAACTCCTGCTTATAAAAGTGAGGTTAACGGTCAAGTTGAACGTTGGCACTCCACACTAGCCAAATTGATGAGATGCCTTAGGAAAGATGGTCCACCACGATCTTTCCAGGAACTTTTAGATAGGGCCGTTAACGAATATAACCACTCAATCCACTCAACGACAGGTCGAAAACCTGTCGAGTTGTACTTCGGTAGAAGTCCCAACATCGGCCCTGAAGACCTTGAGAAAGTTCGACTAAGTAACATCGAAAAAATCAAACAAAAACAACAAAAAGATTTGGAGTATCATAATAAGAAAAGACAATCGGTAAAAAATTATGAAATAGGGAAAGTAGTTTATGTTAGGCAAAACAAACGTCTAGGCTTCAAATTAACCCCATGCTACCGTCAAGAAACCGTTAAGGAAAATAGGGACACTACCATACTAACCGAAACAGGCAAAACCATCCACAAGGATAGAATAAAAAGCTCATAAATATCATATTTCAGATGTCTCATCTATACCATCCACGCAAAGATCCAAATCCTGGACTTCTCATACTCCTACATCGCTACCTTCAACTTGGGACAGGCAAAATTCCGAAATGGAAACTTCAAACTAATACAGTACACTAGACTAATAAACGACATCGAAAATCTGCTTAACCTTCCCACCATTAGTCATCATCCTCTCTCTCATTATCTGGACCAAGAGGCTCAACAAATCCTTAGTATGATCAATAGCCTAAAACCGCGCAAAATGAAAAGATCCATCAATTTCATTGGTACCACTTGGAAGTGGATAGCTGGTAACCCCAACCATGAGGATTTTGTCACAATAAAACAAAAAATATCCAATGTTTTGGAAAACAATAACAAACAAGTTATTATAAATAAATTATACAATGAAAGATTAAACAATATCACTAAAATAACAAACACAATACAAGAAATGATAAAATCTAACAATGATGTGAAAAATAGTCTTGTTATGGATTTACAATTTAGATTGAAATTTGTAAAAGAGGAACTCACAAATATAGTTTACGCAATTCATTGGGCCAAAGTCGGCATAATAAATTCTATGATTCTATCTAAAGAAGAAATTAAGTTAGCTACCAATTTATTAGATAAAGATTTATTACCATACTCAACAGTGGAAGCAGCCCTAGATTTTTCCGAAATCAAAATTATCACTAATGATTTATGTATTTTATATATTATAAACATTCCGATCACTACAAACAAAGTATTTCAAACAATGTTAATTAAACCAATAAGAAAACAAAATCTCATTTATGAAATTCCATTTGAAAAAATTATCAAACATGAAGATCAAATTTACGCCTTAACGGAAAATTGTAAATCGACTAATAACTTGCTGATCTGTAACCAAAATAATATAATAGACATAAGCAAAACTGACGGCATTCCTCATCTTCTGAAGAGCCTAAACGCCACCTGCAGAGTCGTCAATAATCAACAAGTACCAGCAGTTGAAGAAATATTGTTGGGTGTAATCCTCCTAAATCAATACGCCGGAGTAATGGAGATCGAAGGGTCTACACATAATCTCAACGGCACATATGTCGTTAAGTTCCATAACACAACCATCAAAGTCGACGGAAGAGCATTCATATCAAAAGAGGTGACCTCACTGGAAGTCCTTCCTGCAATCCTCCAACCAATCTTAGCAGTACGAAACCAAAAGGATGTCCTATCAAGCAACAACATGAGCGATATCCTAATTAACAACACTAATATTATTCAGCAATTGGAGTCCGAAAACCACTTTCATAAATTAACATCTTATGGCACACTTACTGTAATCTCTATTTTCGCAATAGCATACATCATCTGGAAATTTATTCAAAAAACAAATTCGCAAAACATCATTACAAAGAATTCATCTATTCCAGAAGCAAGACCAAAAGAAAGTGCAATTTCAACATCGATACCTGACCTTCCTTTATTTAGCGACATATCAACACGAAAACGATTCAACGACCTTCCTTATTTCTAACGATCGCGGACGATTGAATTAAAAGGGGGAAGACTTAACAGCAACGAACCACCGACTCAGCAAGCAAACACCTCAGCCAGACAGACAGCCATTTGATGCACCTGGGAACGACAAAACATCGTCAGCATAAACTACACACCATGGAACAACCATCAAATTCATTTTCCCACATTCGAGGAAACTGCAAGTCGACAATTTAATCGCATAAATTCAAAGTAGTACACTAGAACAAGTTCAGTCGATATTTGTATTTTAATTCAGGAACATTAAATAAAAATTGTAATTCGCTAAATACATTCTTTTTTTTCATCGACCATAATAAGTAAAAGTTAGCTTGCATCGATGAAGAAGGAGAAAACGTCAGCAGCAGCAGCAACAACAACGACGACGGTGATGCCAATTCATACATCGCCAGTAGAGATGGGCAAAATGCCTCATGGCTCATGAGGCATAGCTCTTTCTTATAGCCCGTCCAGACTACAGATACTTAAGTATCCGGATACATAAGTATTGTCCTCACTGCAGCGACATCTGCAGTTACATTTTACCCTTGCCATGAAAATCAATGAAAAGTGTGGACGATACTTATGTATGCGGATACTTAAGTATCCGTAGTCGGGACGAGCTATAACAGTGCAGTGCCTGAAAAAAGCACAGCATAGTCTGTGAGCGAAAGCTTTCGTTTGAATAACTTAATGAAATGCGAAGCGAACAGTGTAGTGAGAGTACGGCGCAATACTGTAAAATATTCTAAAAAAGAGCGATCAGTGGTGTGTCATGAGGCATTTTGCCCATCTCTAATCACCAGAGATATTGCGACATCGTTTGCAAACACAAGGAGTTCATAAATTCGGAAACGCATCAAGGACCCCAGCGTCAACTATGACACCATATTGAAGTTGACTGTCGCGTGACTTCATCACATTTTTGTTGGCTACTTAAGCGGGGGCCGTAAGTACTGAACAAGATCGCAGAGCTGATGAAAGTCATGCGCATCCAGTTTAAATATATGATTAACACATAGGATAATAAATATCAATAAGTGTAAGAATACGACAGATGACATTTATATCCAAAGAGGATACAGCTACCTAAATCGGAATTGGCGAGTACTACGAAAAGACAAATGAAGAAAAAATTTTTTTTTTGCGATGCTCGGGGTAAGAAAACTTAGAGTTGATTAATGTTCTAGACACTGTACGAACACAATTGATAAATCTATTTGATTTCAGTTAACCTTTTTGTGCGTGAAAGTTTTTAAAGAATAAAAGTCACCTTTCAACAGTAAAAAACTATTGTTTGTTTAGCGAATAAGCTCTTTTACTTAACCGCTTGACAGTTGAATACAAGAAATCCACCTGACGTTATCTTGTGCTACGGTTCAATACCGTTGCACCTTCTTAACAAGAAAAGACGGTACGCTTAGATTTACTGTAAATGTACAATCACTTTATTTCTTGCACTTACTTAAATACCAAATAATTGCTTACATGACTATTTGCTTCCGATTGTTTCATGCTACATTCAAAACACACTTTACATAATATTATGATACACATTTTCATTCCTCGCGCATTAAATCAGGTCATATTGCATTCAAACAAACTTGAACTTCAACTACTTATTTAGGTACATGCACGAAGCACAATTACCGCTACGCAAAATGTTTATGCTGCAAGGCCGTTACTGCAAGCTGATATTTGTAAACAAACATTATTGCGGGCAGAATACCAGTTGCTTATCCGCCGCTTATAAAACTAGAACAGAAAATACAATTACTTTGCGATTTCATGATATTGGCATACATTTTATATTAAATAACCTGACATACTGAACTAATATGATAATTCAATTACATTACTGTTTTCTATGTCAATTACTAAAAACGATGATCGAACATTCTCCCCCGCGTTGAACAAATTGATAAACCATCACTCCTCTGGATCAACGGAAATAGTAAACGATTGCGTTGGTTGGCTTCTGGGTCGAGGCGTTGGTATTGGTTTGCTCATGGTGGCGTCGAAAGCTCCTTGCTTGCGTTTCCATACTAAGTATGCGGCTATGATGATGATACAAGCTAGTCCTGTGTAGCCCAGGGTAAAATGGTGAATGTCCGTTGGGTCAAGATAAGTATGAGGATCTTCCTGCAGCAATAGATTGTGTACATTGGCCTTTAGCTGCGTCAGATTCTTCATCAAAAATTCTTGAGAGCTAACATGAGTGATGTTTCGAATAATGTCTTCAGTAATGTTTCGGGTCGGAACAAATGAAGCATTGAAATAACTTGAGAATAACTTATGTGCATGAATAGTAACACGGTCCTCCTTCAAAATACAGTCATCGCGCAATTGAATAATTCCCGAACCCTCAATGGTTTCTTGAGTAACGAAATCGCCACAAGCAATACTTAAGTCTGTTCTGGATTCCATAAAATAAATCCAGTGGTTGGGAGTTAGCAGTTGAATTCATCTAGGGGGTTGCTTTAATTGAATAGTTTGACATCCTCCCTTGGGCAGAACATGACTGATGAAGCTTAATTCACACTCGTTTACGCCTGATCGTGTTTGGTAAAGAGGATGCAGCTGTTTACATATGTAATTTAGAGTAGCCGTCCAGGAGCATGCTGCTAGTTCCTGATTTGAAAGAGAATAATATTGCTCACGATTCCAGGTCGTTATCAGATAACTTGACGCCGTTTGGATCATTAGAACTGTATGATTCACTATTGTTGGCACTGGTACTAGATGAAGCAGCTCGAATCTTTCATCCGAAAAAAGTGGTAATTTGATTCGGAAAATAATTTTGCTGTTCATGATCCGTCCTTCAATCGTCAACAAACTGTAAAGATCCAGTAGATTCTCCGGTTTGACTGGTAAGTGTAAGTGTGGTGGCAAATTTTCCTTGATAGCCCTTAGCTCTTGTAAGATTTGTTGATTTGATAGCAACTGAGGATTAACCTTTAGTATCAACAAGAACATCTAGGAGAAAGGATTGAATCCTTTGGATATTGTGGGTCCCTAAGAACAATTGCACTGTGGCGGATGAAAAGGCCTGTACTGCCTCATTGTCCCACAATTCTCTGGCAATTTGGTTTGTTCGAGTCACTGTCTTGTTTAGTGCGAGGAGAAATTCTTCTAAGGCGTGCCCTGTGGATTTTTCCATGTGCATCATTATATTTGTCGTAGAGTCTATGATCGAAGTTTGGTTTTTTAATAGTTGTACAAGATGCTCATCATTATGCTTTAAATTATCAATGACGCTTTCCATCCTTGTTGCATAATCAGAATCTAAAACTCCAAACAGAGCGTTAGCGATATTTCCCACTACGTTAAGAGCACCTCTTTGTTTTCGATGCGGGTTAGTTTTTGGTGGCGGCCGAAATAGCTTGCTATTGACATCAATCTGATGCATTAGTTGGTCAAGTTGCATAGTTGTGCGAGCACAGGGCCAATTGTGCTGTATCTGTCTGCAAATATTGTGGAGCGTTGCCCATCCTCTCCGGATCGATTGCAACTCTTCCCAATAAGGCGTTAAGTTGTAATGAACTACCAGGTTCCATTCGCTTAAAACCAAATTAACAGCTCCTAAGCTTTCAAAATAAATGCCTTGAGGTGACTCAAATGGTGTGATCTTCACTGGATTGCTCAGAACTGGAAGTATCAAACTTGTCCATAATAGTAAATTTATTGGCGATGCCATTAGTCGTCTACACTTGGATTTTGGTTCACCTGTTTGCGCCAATGATGGTTTTCGGATGCTTGGGCCTGCAGATAGGTTATCAGTTGGCTTGTCTTTACCGATATGCATGGTTGAGTTACTTTCCGGTAGCGTGTCGACTTCTTTGACTTCTACGGGAAGAGGGGCGAGTTTGTGAATTGGTCGTCGAAGTATTCCAGCAGCTGTTCGTACATCGGCTACTCTTATCAAACCGTCGGCTCCCTTTATTCCCTTGACAATTCGACCCATTTGCCATTTTAGTACAGGAAGGTTATCTTCCTTTATCACGACGAGCATCCCAGGCTTTATATTTTCACACCTCTGCTTCCACTTGCTTCGTTGCTGGAGTTCAGTTAAATACTCAGTTGACCACCGTTGCCAAAATTTTTGTCTGATATCGTTGATCTGCCTCCATCGACAGGCTAGACTTGAACGATTTTCTTGAGCTTGCACATCTACTGAGCTTGTCAGTGGTTCGCCGATTAGGAAATGGCCTGGCGTTAGGGCATTTAAATCAGTTGAGTCGGCAGATAATGGCGTGAGAGGTCTCGAATTGAGTATCGCCTCGATTTGAATGATGACAGTCTCCAATTCTTCATATGTAAGAGATGAAGGCGTTATATTTTTAATCAGCAGATGTTTGGCTGATTTCACAGCGGCTTCCCATAGTCCGCCGAAGTGAAGAGATCTTGGGGGAATGAAATGAAAGTCTATCCCCTTTGGACTGCAGAGATTATTAATTTTTTGTTGCACTCGTTTTTCATAAATTACATCTTTTAATTCCGCTAATTGATTTTTTGCCCCCACAAAATTAGTAGCATTATCGCAATATAAACTGCGGCAGTGACCTCTTCTTCCGATAAAATGCTTTAGCGCACCTATAAAGGCTTCAGTTGTTAGATCAGTTACTAGCTCCAGGTGGACCACCTTTGTTGTAAAACACACAAAAACGGCCAGGTAAGTTTTCTGCGGGCGTTTTCCTCTCAACTGGAAATGCGTCCAGACAGGTCCTGCGAAGTCCACACCGGTGTTAATGAATGGCCGTGCTGGCTGCATTCGCGTAGCAGGAAGATTACCCATAAGTTGTGACATTAACCTAGGCCTCGCCTTGGCGCACCGCACACAGTTGTGCACAACTGATCTTGCCAATGTCTTTCCCTTCACAGGCCAATATCTTTGTCTCGCCATTACCAATAATGCCTGTGGTTCTGCGTGAAGGTGCTGAATGTGAATATCTTGCAGAATTATTTTTGTGGTGTTATGCGCATAGGGCAGTATAATTGGACGCTTAGCATCGTAGGGAAGATTAGACTCTTCTAGTCTCCCTTTTACTCTTAATAGACCAAACTCATCCAGAAATGGATTTAAGCGGCTTAGTGGATCATTATTATCCAATTGTTTATTAGCTTGCAGCAATCTTACAGATTGTGAATAAGCATCCCACTGGGCTTCCTTAATGATGACCTGCAGGGATCCTTCCAATTCCTTTGCTAACAACTGTGGTAGTAAGTGACGCTCGGAGGGTGACCGCACGTTGTTTATAAATCGGAGCATGTATGCTACAATGCGTTGCAGCTTCTTTATAGAGTTTCGATGATCGATTTGGTCTATGAAAAGTGTAGTGTCCTTTGATATTGATAATACTGTCTTATTTTGCTTTTTCTCGTGTTCGATGGTAGTATCTGCCCGAAATGCTGGCCAATCTTCTTGCAAACTGGGCAAAAATATGAGTCCAAAAAACCACAGATTACAGTTTTTTAACTTCTCGGGCATAACACCGCGTGACACCAGATCCGCTGGATTGTGTTCTGATCTAACATGTCTCCACTGAAATGGTATCGATAACTGCTGTATAGCGGATACTCTGTTCGCCACAAATGTGTGAAACAATGAGGCGTCAGCATGTATCCAATGCAGAACAATTTCCGAATCCGTCCAGAAGTAGCACGCGTGATCCGCAATTCTTAATTCACGCTTGAGTCTGTGGGCAAGCTCACTAGCTAACTTCGCAGCGCAAAGCTCTAACCTTGGCAATGTGATCCTTTTAAGGGGCGCTACTCTCGATTTGCTACAAAGAACATTCACCGTGCGAATGCCGTCTGCATGAAAAGCACGAAAATATGCTACCGCCCCATATGCCTTTTCGGAGGCGTCTGCAAAAATATGAAGCTGAGCACCTTGGGGAATCT
The DNA here is from genome assembly GCA_947369275.1 of Nemotelus nigrinus. Classification (NCBI taxonomy): domain Eukaryota; kingdom Metazoa; phylum Arthropoda; class Insecta; order Diptera; family Stratiomyidae; genus Nemotelus; species Nemotelus nigrinus. The sequence continues at coordinate 96,626,140 of OX376372.1, read as the reverse complement.
GTCCTCTTGCAACATGACGCGGTATACTTATTTCATTCAATTTTTCCAATTCTTGGCGATATTTAAGCCACTCCGAATGCAAATCCATGGGTAATGCTGCATCCCAGTCAACCTTGAGTCTCCACAGCTTTTGAAGGAATATCTTGGCGACGACTGTCACCGGGCTTACCAGTCCTAATGGGTCGAACAGTTGAGAGATGTCAGCCAAAGCGGCTCTCTTCGTTACCCTATTTGACTGGGTTGAAAGTGCTTTTATTCTAAATTCATCCTTCTTGGGTGCCCAAATTAGACCTAGAGTTTTAATATGTCCTTCGATTTCTTCCGCCGCACTCCATGCTAAGGCTTGATCCTCAACTGGAATATTTTGTAGCAGAGAAGAGTGATTGGCACACCATTTGCGTAACTTGAAATGAGCTGATTTTAGAATTTGTTGTAATTGCTGCTGCTTCTCGATTGCATTCGCAAGGGTATCTGCACCTGACATAACATCATCTACGTAAAAATCATGTTTGAGTGCAGCGGCTCCAGACGGATATTGACTTGATGTCTCGTTTGCAAGCTCCTGCAAACATTTCGTTGCTAGATATGGAGCAGAGGTTGTGCCGTAAGTTACTGTATTAAGCTCGTAGCAGTTTATGCCTTCCAATGGGTTATCTCGCCATAAGATCAGCTGGAATTTTCTATCTGGTTCAGACATATTGATTTGGCGGTACATTTTTTCTATATCCGCAGTGAAAACGTACCGAGGTAGCCGAAACCTTAGCAGAATCGTGAAAAGATCGTCGTGAACAGTTGGGCCAGTACACAATAATTGGTTGAGGCTAACTCCTGACGAGGTTTTCGCAGATGCATCGAACACGACCCTCAGCTTAGTTGTTGTGCTTTCTGGTCGTAGTACACAATGATGAGGTAAGAAATAGCGTGGCTTCGAAATCATGTTTATATTTGCTTCTTTCATATGACCTAGCTCTTTGTATTCATTCATAAATTGGCGATATTGCTGGTACAAGCTTTTGTCTTTAGCAAGTCTTCGTTCCATTTGCAAGAGTCGCCGTGTAGCAATCTCCATCGACTCGCCCAGCATATCCGGATCTTTAGCAAACGGTAATTTGACTACAAACCGTCCTTCGTTCGTTCTTTTAGTGGTGTTGGCAAATTCACTTTCACATTTTAATTCTGACCCTGTCATATGACGATTTTTGCTACCCGCCTCTTCTAATTTCCAAAATCGTTCTATCTGTTCATTGAGAGTCCTTTCTTCAATTTCAGAAACTCCACAAGTCACGAGTGTTGTAATAGTAGTTTCGAATCTTCCGGCCACTATCCATCCGAACACTGTGTTCTGAAGCATGGGCAACCTTTTTGCTTTTCGGATTTGACCGATAGCAAGCAATTCGTAATAAATCTCGGCGCCTAAAAGCAGGTCGATATCACCAGGTTGATCAAAGGTCGGGTCTGCCAGACGTATATTTTTAGGTATGGCTTCCCGTGTGGCGATGTCCAAAGGGCTCGTAGGTTGCACCGACGTAATTTGCGGAAGTACAATTGCATTCACTTTCGTAGCAAAATTTGTTATCTTGGATTGTATTGTTAGGCCAACCTGGCGACGAGCTTGTTGGCAAGCACCGCCTAATCTTCGTATTGACAGTCTTGTTTGCGTTGTTTGCAGACCAAGCTTTTGGATTGCAGCTTCAGTTATAATATTGATTTGAGACCCGCTATCTAGCAAAGCTCGTAGTTCTTGCGGTTCTCCATTTTTATTTATAACCCGCACAATGGCCGTGCTTAGCAACACAGCATATCCTTCGGATGAATAGCCTTCTGTTGATAGAGACACTGATTCGTTTACTCTCACATCAGGTTTAGTCCCTGATACACTTGCAACCTGATTAGATCTAATTGGCTGCGCTTCTCGAGCGCTCTTTGTGGTAGATTCGAGGTTGCACTTCTCTTGCTTTTCCTAGTGTAAAAGTGTATTATGCCCTTTTTGGCATTTTAAACATGCTCTTAAAGTACATTGTGAGGCGAAATGCCCCTCACCTAAACATATCAAGCACAATTTCAATTGCCTAGCCCTATTGATGCGCTCAGGAATTTGTAACTGCTTGAATAATACGCAAGCATTTATCTTATGATTTCCGCCACAGTTTTTGCATTTAATGGCTGGAAGCGTATCCTTAACTGACATTAATGCTGCAGTTCGGGTCGCTGAGGGCTTATTTGGCGTTCGCTTATCAGTGCCCAATGCTTCTAAAGCCTGGAAACGTCGTTCAATGAAACTTAGAAAATAGTCAATAGTTTGTAAATCTCGCGGTGAAGTTAATGATTGCTCGTACAAGTTATGCGTTGCCTTGTCCAATTTCTTTGTCAGGACATGCAGCATCATTGGGTCCCAGGTTGCTATGTCAACCTGTAAACTCTTTAACCCAAGAAGACATTCAGCTGCAATGTCATGCATTCCTTTCAATGCCCCTGATGATTCGACAGATATTGCGGGCTGGCACATCAGTTTGTCTAGAAGGGTGGAAACCATGAGTCGCTTGTTGTCATAGCGGTTATTCAAAATAGACCATGCTGCTATATAATTCTCGTCAGAGATTGGCAAATGACGGATTAAGCGCTCAGCTTCACCAGCAAGGTTTACTCTAAGGTACCACATCTTTTGTGCATTACCTAATAGTTGTTCATGAATTATCTGCGTGAATAAATCATGGAATGATTTCCACTTAGCATAATCCCCATCAAATTTGGGAATAGTCACTTGTGGTAATTTAAGATGAGGTTGAACTGATGTAGTTTGCAATGTACTGGAGTTGCATTTTTCTAAGCCTGTCTCCAGAACGACTAGAATGTCTTGAATGCGTTCTTCAATCGTAAAATACTCCTTATCAGTGTAATCGACCGATGCGGAATTCGGTGCATATTGTTCAATGTTTTGATGACCATTCCGCAATTCATCCCAATATCTTCCGACAGTTGCTATCTTCATTTCATAGTACTGTCTCAGCTGGGGTTGCTCTGCGGAATTAATTCCGTTTATAATATATTCGAGAGCGCGTATTCTTGAACGCTGCTGCCTGATGAGGCCTACTACCTCGATGCTACTATCACGTAATGAAGGCTCATTAAAGTTTGCAGTCTCGCACTTTTTTGCTTCTTCGTCACTTTTGTTGCTTGATGCGCTTGGTAGACTGTGCATGAGGGTGACTATTGAATCTCTTGCCTTTAGGTATTCAATTTCTACCGCTTGAAAATATTGTTTCCTGAAGTAAGGGTGCTCAGGAAATTCGCACGAAAATTCCTTTAGTTGCTCATTTATTTTGTCGAATGTCTTCCAGATTTCTGATAATCGACCCAACCGATTAGTGAGGTATTCGTTGGTTTTTCTACTCACTGAATCTTTCTTATAATTTGAAATGATTCTTTCAAGCTCTTGGCCCGTTTCATTCTGTTTGGACGTTAATTCTAAGAACAGATCTTCCATTGTTGTCAAGGTTTCGCTAATAATTCGATCCCAGAGTTAGCAAGAATACGTTGATTGAATTGACTAATCTGTGTTGCGGCCCAGATTACGCCCTTAACTTTTCAAAGATTAAAATGAATTAATTCCGAAAATTAAACAATCTGCCAGTCTGTGTTGTGGCCCAGACTACGCCCATAATCTGCCTAACACCGTCTTTTGTATATAAAGAGGCAGTGTTACACTGCAAAAGATTGGGATAATCTCTTAGTCAATCCCAACAAGATCAAAAGGAATAAATACCGAACGAATTCTCTTAAAATTCTGATCGGTCTGAAGTCCTGTCACGGTCGTCAAAATGTTTGTATAGCGAATAAGCTCTTTTACTTAACCGCTTGTCAGTTGAATACAAGAAATCCACTTGACGTTATCTTGTGCTACGGTTCAATACCGTTGCACCTTCTTAACAAGAAAAGACGGCACGCTTAGATTTACTGTAAATGTACAATCACTTTATTTCTTGCACTTACTTAAATACCAAATAATTGCTTACATGACTATTTGCTTCCGATTGTTTCATGCTACATTCAAAACACACTTTACATAATATTATGATACACATTTTCATGCCTCGCGCATTAAATCAGGTCATATTGCATTCAAACAAACTTGAACTTCAACTACTTATTAAGGTACATGCACGAAGCACAATTACCGCTACGCAAAATGTTTATGCTGCAAGGCCGTTACTGCAAGCTGATATTTGTAAACAAACATTATTGCGGGCAGAATACCAGTTGCTTATCCGCCGCTTATAAAACTAGAACAGAAAATACAATTACTTTGCGATTTCATGATATTGGCATACATTTTATATTAAATAACCTGACATACTGAACTAATATGATAATTGACATTACTATTTTCTATGTCAATTACTAAAAACGATGATCGAACTAATATGATAATAACATTACTATTTTCTATGTCAATTACTAAAAACGATGATCGAACAACTATTCTGTGCTTGTTTTGTCACTTGTTTTCGTAGAGAGTACGTTTTGAAACCTAATATCTTATTTGCGTACAGTGTTGACAAAAATATAAGCAAGCAATAATTAGATTTTAAATTGCAAAAAGAAAAATTTGCAAAGTTTCGGGTCGTAGCTTCTACCCCTCTTTAAACCACATATACACACAAAGTAGAGTTACGTTTTCAATTGCACTACAATTTATATACGTATTATATTAAAACATAACATTACTAATGGGATCTTGTAAAAAACAAAACAACTCTAGCGCACCTGAACCGCTAGAAAACTAATTTTCGAAGAAATTGTCTTTGAGTGACAATGTGGAAAGATGTAATACACTTTTTTTTAGAATCATATCAGTTATTCCTCGTTCAAAGCAACAGAACTCAACTATAACACAATTGATAAAAATTTTCAGTGCTGGCAACATTTTCCCAACGATGCAGCAAGAAGTTAACCTTCACAAGCTCATACTTAAATCAAATAATCCTTGGAATTTCATTCTCATCGGAGAATTTCGTCAAAAGCTTTAGCGGTTAACGTTGTTTGAAGCTGCCATCCAAAAAATGTTCAAAACTCGGAAAATTTAAAAATCGTTTTCTTAGTTTTATTGCAAATGTTTTGCATATGTGTATGTAATTTGAAGCATCTGTTGATGCAATAGTTACGAAAACGGCTAAAGCTCATTACCCTGTGTCAGCAGCAAAGCAAAATATATACCAAATCTACTTCACGTTAAACTACATCCAACCAATAAATTTCGTTTCGATTGAACCACTGTGCTAGAATTCATACGGGTAAAAAAAATTTTAGGGTAACCACCCTCAAAACTTTTCAAATTTTTAAAGCTTTAATATTTGTTGTTGATTTTTATTGCAGGATCGTTCTCATTTGCAAATCTAATGACATAATCGCGCAGTAAAGAAATTCCAAAAAATTACTAAAATGGTCATAGCTGGCAGCCCTTTCACGACTTTTGTGCGAAATTCCTATGACATTTGGCTCACATTAAAATCCAATAGATTATCATGACTGCACCGGAAGTTAAATAGAAAAAAGCTTTATTTTGCTGAGAAAATTTGCAAGATTTAGGAGACTAAAATCACCATAGCTGGCAACTCTATTCTAATTTTTAAGCCAAAATCAAATGTTACCTGTGTGAATTTCGTTTAAATCTGATGGCTGAATCGGAATTTATAGGCCAAAAAGCTGTTTTTTTCTCAGTGATTTTTCAAGATGGCACCACTGCCACAGAGTTGCCTGCATTTCAAAATCATTTCTATCAGACCTGGTCCTAATTAAAACCAACATGTTCTGTGAATTTCATTATGATCGGATAATCCGGTCGTCAGTTCTCGTGAACAGAACTTTCGAGTGCTGAAAATAGAGGTTAATTAGTGATGGGTTGCTGTTCTTGTGCAAATCAGAATTTTAAAAATTTCAAATTGACATGATGCACATACCTTAAAATTTATCAATGATTTGAACTTTTTGTCAAAAATCTAAAAATTTTTTGGAGGTTCAATGATTTGAAGGATTTTTTTTCAAGAGCCTGCCACAGCTACAGGATTACCCGCACTACCTTGGAAATCCATGTGTATTAAACTTTTGTCAACATTAATACGCTCTGCAAATTTCACGATGATCCAATGTTTTTGTCAGAAGTAATGACAAATCAAAATTTGAAAAAAATCCTTGCCTACTTTTAATCACGCTGCACCCACACACGGCTCAAAATTTCCAATTCTTTACCATAAACAAGCTAAGAACATAAAAAGTTTTCATTCTTAATACTTTTTTTGAACAAAAATTCACGCTGCTTGGAAATATAGGAGTACCTCAAAATTCACTTAAACGCTCGCCGCCGACAAAATAATTACGATATCTAAATTTTAGCAAGTCGTGGACCTACCTACTAAATACATCTACGTTCTCCGAAAGTTTCAACTCAGTCGAATTGGCCACTCCAGAGATTATCTCCCTTAATCATTTTGATGATATTTATATATATATATTAGATATATATATATATATATATATATATATATATATATATATATATATATATATATATATATATATATATATATATATATATATACATATATATATATATATATATATATATATATATATATATATATATATATATATATATATATATATATATATATATATATATATATATATATATATATCTATATATCATCATCATCATCATCATCATCATCATCATTGTCAGCTTGTCAATCATGCATACGGATCATGATGTAGCCTCCCCTAAATATTGGCTTTCCATTTCCCTCCATTTTTGTTTATTTTTTCCATTTTTGTCTATACGTGTCCAGGATATGCCGGCTAGCTTTCTTATGTCATGGTCCCATCTTAGTTTCGGGCGCCGTCTTGGTCTTTTGACTCCCCTTGGACACCAGTTCATACCTTTGGTGGTCCATCTATTGTCCGATAGTCTTGCCAAGTGCCCGGCCCATCGCCACTTGAGACTTCTGATTCTATTAATCACATCAGTTACCTGTGTTTTTGCTCTTATCCAGTTAAGTCTTTTCTTATCTCTTCTTGTGATGCCCAACATGCATCTCTCCATTGCTCTTTGGGCAACCTGAAGCTTTCTTGTGGTATCTGCTGTCAGAGTCCATGTTTCACAGCCATAAGTCATGACCGGCAGAATGCATCCATCAAAGGCTTTCTTCTTCAGGTAGGGTTTCATTTTTGATTTGAAGATTATGCAGTTTTACCCAAACGCACTCCACGCTAGTTTGATTCTCTTGTTTATTTCGGGTAGTAGCGATCCTGAGTTGCTTATTGTTTGACCCAGATACACATATTCGTCTACCACTTCCAAATCTGTGCTATTAATTGATATTCTATCCTGGCCTCTCGTTATGAATTCGTTGTACATAACCTTTGTTTTATTGAGGTTCATTCTCAGTCCTGCTGCCTTACTAGCTGAGTTTAGATCCTCGAGTAGCGTTTGTGATTCCCCCTGATTTTGGGCGAGAAGGACTATGTCATCTGCAAATCGTAGGTGACTTAGCCGTTCTCCATCTATGATTAAGCCTTTATTGTCCCATGCTAGGCCTCGAAAGATTTCTTCCACGGTGGCGTTGAAGAGTCTTGGCGAAATGGTGTCCCCCTGTCTAACACCTCTTTGTGTGGGAAACTCTGGTGTGTCATCGAACACTTTGACTTTCGCTTTGGCGTTCCTGTAGATGTTGGTCAGTGTTTCTATGTATGGTTTCTCGATACCTTGGTTTATAAGTGCTCTTATTATTGCCTCGGGGTATACTGAGTCAAAGGCTTTCTCAAAGTCTATGTACGCCAGGGTGAGGGGAAGTTCATACTCATTCGCTCGGCTCATACTTTCTCTCAGTGTGTGAATGTGGTCTATGGTGCTGAAGCCACTTCTGAAACCTGCCTGTTCTCGAGGTTATTCTGCGTCTAAGGTTGACTGTATTTTGTTATTGATGATTTTAGTGAATACTTTGTAGAACGCGGGGAGTAGGCTTATCGGCCTGTAGTTTCTAATGTCTTCCCTGTTCCCCTTCTTGTGGATCAGAATTATATTGGCACTATTCCAATTTTCAGGGATTTTCCTTGTTCTGAAGCAGCTTGTGAATACGTTCGCCAGAATCTTCCATGTTTTCCTGCCCACGTATTTCAATAGTTCCGTTGTGATGCCATCATTGCCAGCTGCTTTGCCATTTTTCATTTGTTTTAGCGCCGCTTCCACTTCATCAATGAGAACTTCTGGGACGTCTTCTTCAAGTGCTTCATGCATAGTCACTGTTATTGTTTGGCTTGTTTCGGGGGCTTTGTAGATATCCTGATAGAAGTTAGTTATTATCTCCAGTATTTTCTTCCTATCGGTTAATCTTTCGTTTTCATGTTGCATAGCAATCACTTGGTTTCTACCAATCAATAATGCTATTTTCGCCTTCCTGAGACTCCTATTACTTTCGATGGCGCTTTCTACTAATTTTTCATTGTATTTCCTTACATCTTCTGTTATCCTCTTTCTGATCGTTTTGCAGGTTTCAGTGTATTCAATCCTTTGGATGTTCGAGGATAACTTCATTTCCCTGCGTTTTCGGAGTAAGGCTTTTGTTTCGTTTGAGAGCTTGCGGTGTTTACTGTCTATGCTTGGTCCACCTACTTCTTCGGCACACTCCAAGATGGTTTTTGCGAGGTGCGTTGCGTCCTTATTACGCATTTTGTAATTTAGCAATTCTTGGAAGAGAATGGCGTTGACTCTGACGTTGTCAATGTAAATACCTGCTCTTGTTGGTTTCCTAACTAGTCTGAGCCTTTCTGTCTTTAGATCTAGGGTAATTTTTGCTCTAGCCAGACGATGATCACTTCCTGTCCTGAAATTATTGATTACTGATACGTCTTTTATTGTTCTTATACTGTCCGTTAGAATCAGGTCAATTTCGTTCCTAGTGGCACCATTGGGGGCTTGCGAAATCCATTTTCTATTTTGGCTTTTCTTGAAGAACGTATTTGCTATGTAGAGATTATGTTGGTGAGCGAATTGGACCAATCTTTCTCCTCTCTCATTCCTAATGCCCAAAACCGAATTTCCCTACCAGAGTTTCATGGTCCTTCCTTGCTCCTACGATAGCACTGAAGTCCCCTATCAGAAATTTGAAGTGGCTGTTGTTATTGTACCAAGCCTGGTTTATTTCATTATAGAACTTTTCAATTTCTTCGTCCGTGTGGCTAGTTGTGGGTGCATAGACTTGTATGATTTGCACTGTGTATCTTTGGGAGAGCCTTAGAGTTAGGCTGGCTACTCGATCCGAGTAGCTTGTGACATTATCTATCTTGCCTGCCCATATATATATATATATATATATATATATATATATATATATATATATATATATATATATATATATATATATATATATATATATATATATATATATATATATATATATATATATATATATATATATATATATATATATATATATATATATATATATATATATTTATATATATATATATATATATATATATATATATATATATATATACACCCGGACAAAATAATAGGTGTGAGCTCCCAAAATGTGTAAAATGTTGAAAAAAAATTATACAATATATTCTGCAATCAAAAAACCACTACGGCAAGTGAGTAGCACTTTTTTTGAATGAAATGGGGGAATCAGCGCAATAAAACTACTTCTTGGAAAATATTGCGGATTGTTTCTTTGTCCGGTATTCAAAATTGAGCTGGAAAATATAATAGGTGTGTGCTGGTAAAAATTTAAAGTGAATAAATTTAAATACTTATATTGTTGCAGAAGGTGAGATTTTGAGGATATTAAACTAGCTGAAGGTACAATTATAACATTGTAATAATATTAGATGGGCCGTGGACCTCACTGCAGTGTAGAGGAGAGAAGATTTGTTCGTCGGCTCCGAGATGAGGGGAAAACCTACAAATTCATTGCTGCATCAATTGGACGATCTGAAAATTTTGTTACGAATGGTCTGAAACAGGAAAAATTCATTGAAACCCGTGGAGCACCTAATAAAACTTCACCAGTGACCGACAGTCGTCTAGTTACATTAGCTAAATGCGACCCGTTCAAATCATGCAGGAAAATTGCCAGCGAAATTGGGAATTTGGTATCATCACAAACCGTTCGGCGGCGATAAGTAAATGCAAAACTACCCGGTACGATTGCCCGGAAAGCTTGACTGCTTAGAACTGCAAATTTGAAGACGAGGAAAAACTTTGCGTTGATTCATAAAACATGGTGCGGATCGCAGGGTGAAAAAAAATGGCACAACATCCTCTGGAGCGATGAAACAAAGATAAATTTGTTTGGTAATGATGCGGCAAAAAACGTTCGTCACCCAGAAGGCAAACAATTTCATGTTAGGTTTACAAATAAAAACGGTGAAACACGGAGGTGGCAGCATAATAACATGGGACTGTTTTTCGTGGCAAGGTGTAGGCCCGATACATCGAATTGATGGCATAATGAATAGATTCGTGTACAGGGATTTGTTGGATATGGTAATGCTGTCATATGCCGAGGATTATATGCCGCTGTTGTGGACATTTCAGCAAGACAATGATCCTAAACACTCATCTCGATTGGTAAAAGCATGGTTCCAAGAGCATATGGTGGGCGTCGTTGACTGGCCAAGTCAATCCCCAGACCTCAATCCTATTGAGAACCTCTGGGGTGAACTCAAACGAGAAGTTTTGCCAAAACAAAGCGCAGTTATGGGAGAATATTCAAAAAGTTTGGTACAATATTCCTGTAGAAACTGTCGAAAGCTGATATCGTCTATGCCCGGAAGAATTGAAAAAGTCACCAAGAATAATGACGAATATTCAGGGTATTAGATGCGGCCTAACGAATTCAGTATAAAAAAGGACCCTGACTATCGAAATTTCAATGTTAATTACAAAGTTTGTTGGGCACATCTATTATTTTGGCCATATGAAAATTGGCGAATTTTATGAATTAACTAATTTTTAAGTTTTTTTTCAGAGTTTGTGAAGCCTTTTGTTTTTGTTATGACGATTAAGTGTATTTATGTTGAAAACTAAATTAGTTTTTAAGGGATAATAAAGACATATAAAGAAACCAAGCTTGTTTTCAAAAAGCATCGTTCACACCTATTATTTTGTCCGGGTGTATATATATATATATATATATATATATATATATATATATATATATATATATATATATATATATATATATATATATATATATATATATATATATATATATATATATATATATATATATATATATATATATATATATAAGGAAATATGAATTTTCGGCGAAACGAGTTTAATACTACTTTTCTTCGAAAATTAGTAATAACAGAAAAAACATTTTTTTTATATTTCTATAGTATGCGTTATAACGCGCGCTAGAATGATGTACTGGTTTGCCTCCTTACATTTGTAATTTACTATCTCTCATTTAGTAAACTATGGAAGAGAAAAAAATTGGTTTGACAATATTACTGCACTCACAGTCAGAACCTTTTAGTTCGATATCATTGACTCAGGATTTTTTTTTTTTTGCATCTCGTCTGATTTAAGCGTGTGGCTATGATTGTTTGCATCATAGTTAAAGAAAAGAATAAATAGTTGGATGAAACACTTTGACATTCATACTTACATGAATTTTAAGCATATTCCAAATGCCAATACCAAACTAGAAAATGTTTGCTATGTACAAAGAAAACTTGAGCTATTTACATGTATCTTTTGTAGAAAAGAACACCAATTCAAAACGAAAAATGTTATATTCACATAAACCGAATTAGTCTTAACAAATATAATGGATCGTTACTAATTTAAACCCATTGGCCTTCTTATTGGACGAAAGTCTGAGAAGTGCTCTTCTCTTTCAGGGTCCCTTTCAGGCCTGGCTGGCCAATACTATGAATAATTAGTGGTTTTTGAGTTTTAGCGTGCTTAAAAGGGAGTGGTACTAGCCAACTGCTTTTAGAATTTTCTTTGTTTGATATTAGTTTGGTTGAGTTTTGAAACATGGCCAGTATCAGTATGTGGAGGACCCTAGATCATCGGGGTCAGGGCTCCTGTCTGCCTCACCCGGGTTCTTCCGAAATGAGAGGCAGCATTTTTTTCGCTTCTTCCGTTTTTTCGAATTTCAATTTTATGGCTCCGTGCGTCATCACGAGCACTGGGTCTGCTTAGTCAGCCCATGTTGCAGAGCCACAGGTGGTTTCCTTAACGGAACTATGCCCCCTTTTGTCCCTTGGGTATTTTTAAATACCAGTTTGCAGCTACTTTATTATGACGGATGAAATAATACGTAGTATCCCGTTTTCTTGAGAGCTGATCAACTCAATTGTTTCATGAACCCACCCCAGCTGCAGCGAGCTAGCAAAGCGGCACCCCAGCATCCGTCGGGGTTGGTTGAAGGGTGCTCTGCTTATGTAGACGAGGAGCCTTCACGGCCATTTCTAGGGAACCCTGCTCTCGGGGCGATTTTTTAATTTGCCTCTTGAATGGCATTAGCCATTCCCACTCCTGTTGGACCTTAGCCATCTCGGTTCTAAACTTCGGTCTGGTTGCGAGTTGTGCCCAGTCTAGCAGTCTCAATTCACTATTCGCCACAGCTTATTCGAAAGGCACATGATTACCATACGGGTTCTCATTGTGGAATTCGGAAGACTTAGGAACTGCTGCAAAGGTACTTTTATTGGCCGCAGTTGAGAAAACAAGTTAAATATTCTATTTCCTCCTTCACCGTTTGCAAGCAGGTCAAGCCCCCGAACCGCACTATGAGGCCACCAATAGGAGATCAGCGAGAAACACACAGGCCATTGCAAAGACTGTTCATCGATTTCATGGGCAAATACCTTCGTTCAAAGGCAGGGAATTGCTCGTGGTGCTGGATCATTTCAGCAAGTTTATATGGCTCAAGCCCCTACCCAAGACCACCTTAGAAGCGGTCGTTAGTTTCCTCAAAAACTAAATCTTCTTGACCTTTGGAATACCGGAGTTCGTACACTCTGGCAATGGTTTGCAACTCACCTCCAAATTTATCGAGGCATTCCTCCTAGAGCATAGCGTTCAGCATATCACTTCGCCCTTATATTCACCGCAAGCAAACGCTTCAGAAAGAGCTAATCAATCTATCCTCAACGCTATTCGCGCCTACATCGGTGATGATCAAAGGACTTGGGATGAGCTATTAGCCGAATCATCTGCTGCATTTTGCAATGTCGTGCATGAGGCAACTGGTTGCTCACATCACTTCCGTTTATTCGGTTTTCATCGTATCCAGCACAGCGGCGACTATGAATTGCTGCGTAAAATGCATGCGTTAGAGGATGGAGAGGTAGAACTCTACCCGCACAATGATAAGCTGCGATGGATTCAGGACAAGGTGAAAGATAAACTGGCTGAGGCTCATGCCAAGGGGGTCCAGGCGGCCTAAGAAGGTGCCTAAAAAGAGAACGGGAAAATTTGAAAATTTTTAAATTGCGATTACTTTTGACAGAGCTATTCAATTATTACGAAATTTTTAATATATATTGGTATTATTTAGTTGTTAGTTTTTAAAGCTTTAAATGAGCGTATTGGCATTAATGTAGCTAAAGCAGGCACTGAAAGTGAAAACCTCCAAATCATAGTCTCTCTTGGAAAAAGCCCGTTTCTTCAAAAAAAAGCAACTCAACGTATAAAAATCATACAATCATAATCATATAAAAATCTAATGCTTTGTTTACATAGCCAAAATAAAAAATTTAATATGGTATAACGGGCACGCCTGGTAACCCTTGCCCAATTTACATATATTTTTAGCATCAAAAACTTCTGTTCACGGAAACTCACGATCCGATAAGCAGAATTAATTGAAATTTACAGAATGTATTGGCTTTAAATAGGACCAAGTCTGATAGAAGTGATCTTGAAATGCGGGCGATTCTGTGCCAGTAGAGCCATCTTGAAAAATCACTAAAAAGATAACTGCTTTAAGCCCTATAAATTCTGATTGAATTGTTCGAATTTGACGAAATTCACACGATAGCTGAACCTTACTTCAAACCACGTTAAGTAGAAATTTTGTCAAAAAATTCGGTTGGAGCTGCCACGGGAACTCACGAATCAATAATCAGATACAATTGAAATTTACAGAATGCATTGGACTTAATAAGGACCAGGTCTGATAGAAGCAATTTTGAATTGTAGGCAACTCTGTGCCAGTGGTGCCATCTTGAAAAATTACACAGAAAAAAAACTGCTTTTTGGCCTATGAATTGTGAATAAGTTACCAGATTTTCAATCAATTTACATAGTAGCTGAACCTTACCCTAGACTCTGTTTGGTAGAAATTTGGTTGAAAAATTCGTTTGGTGCTGCCAGCTATGGTAATTTTGGTGTCTTTGAATTTGAAAATTCGCTCAGGAAAATAAAACTTTTTGCCCAATAACTTCCACTGCAGTCATGAACTCAATACGAATTTCATACAATTAATGGAACCTATTATAAACATTATTCAGGCCAAACTTGGTCGAAATGCCACGATAGGGTTGCCAGCTATTGTTGGTTTTGTGTTTGTTTGCAATATCTTGATTAAGCGGTTTTATCGTAGAATTTTCAATTGGTAATGATATTGTAGTGACAATAAACAGCAAATATTAAGCTTTCGATTATATGAAAAAACTCGCTGCAGGTAACCCTAAATTTCTTTATACTCCTATAACTTCAAATGTAATTTAACAACGTGAAGCAGATGTGATATATTCTTGGCTTTTATACTGGCGAAAGGTTGCCAACAGGAGCCGGTTGTGCTACTTTTGTATCAATAAATGCATACAGTTAGTATTCATACCGGAAACATTTACAATGAAAATAAATAACCGATGTTTAAATTCCCAAAGTTCTGCAAATTTTTCGGATCGCAGCCCCAAACACCAACTTCAGTTACAGTGCTGCAGGCACTGAGCATTTTCTTCATTGATGTTATATGAGATGCTGCTTTCAAAATTTTGTGAAATAAGCAACTGATAACGAATATAATTAGCCCGTGTTTTGCTCTCATAAACGTTGAAATTCATGCCAGTGGTAATATCTAAAACCTTCTACCATATGAGCTATAATGCATTCTTGAGACCAAAGTAAAACGTGGCATTTGAAACAATTTGGCCGTAATAAGCAGCTTATGTGGTAGAATATGTACTCAAAACCTGCACGATTTTCCTACTTTTCTTCGAACATTTGTGTTTCTAGCGGTTCAGGTGCGCTAGAGTTTTTCCTGTTGTGGACCAACGTCAAACTATTCATTTTGTAAATGATTTCATCCCTGTATTCTTTTAAGTGTTTTGCTAACTCCTAGCAACCAATTTCGGCTGCTGCACTTGAGCTGTTATGGCAAAAATTGCAACATTTGGTTGATCATACTTTACAGTATCCCATGGAAGTTGAAGTTGCATTTTAAGCGCTCCTCTGTGAATTCGTGCAGTTCCGAAGTATTTAATGTAGAATCCAGTCGTTAGTTGGGTGATCGTAACGTTACTCTTAACTGGTGGGAGCACACAGCACACCACTAGCAAAGAAAGCGGCAGGCAGGACGCTAGTGTTGGAGTCTGTGGCTTTTCTGGTTTTGGTTTCTTTGTGTAATTTGACAAATATTCAGACCATGTGTCTCCTATTGGCGCGATTTTGCTTCTTCTCCTCTTGTTTGTGTTTGTAGTTGCTAACAGTGAGCTTGTCTGGAGCAAATGCTTAGGCTCTTCTGGTGGAGTGTCAGGATTTGAATTGGCAAACGGCAGACGACAGATTGTGGTGATAGGGCGTCTT
This sequence comes from Nemotelus nigrinus, assembly GCA_947369275.1. Classification (NCBI taxonomy): domain Eukaryota; kingdom Metazoa; phylum Arthropoda; class Insecta; order Diptera; family Stratiomyidae; genus Nemotelus; species Nemotelus nigrinus. The sequence goes on along the minus strand of OX376372.1, from coordinate 96,610,308 downwards.
GTTATTCTTCCGTGGAATTTTACCAAAACGACGCGTATAATACCATCAGGTCCGGGGTGTACATCCGTTACTCTGGCAAGTGGCCAGTGAGTTAATGGAAATTGTCAGCTGTCACCAATACCAGGTCTGCGACTTGGATGTTGGGTCGTATCTTCAACCATTTTGGTCTTTCTTGTAATCGAGTGAGATACTCGAGCTTCCACCTATCCCAGAAATATTTCCGGATTTACTGGACAACTTCCAATTTGCGGCCGATTTGTTTGTTTGATAAGATGGATGGTATTTCGAATAAGTTGCATCCAGTGTAGAACTGCCCTGGAGTAATGGCTGTAAAGTCAGCGGGATCGTTGCTTACTTCGCAAAGAGGGCGTCAAATGAGGCATGCTTCTGCCTGGGCCAAGAGTGTGCATAACTCTTCGATAGTTAAAAGTTGTTGACCAACTGCTCTTACCAGGTGTCGTTTCATCGATTTCACTCCAGCTTCCCAAAGCCCACATAAGTGTGGACTACCGGGAAGAATGCATTTTCATTGAATCTCTTCATTGAAGAGAAACTCCTCACTACGTTTCGCAGTTTCTCTGAATGCTTCCTTCAGTTGTTTTTATTTGCCTTGAAAAGTAGTTCCACAGTCACTATAGATAGAGTGCCATTTCCCTCTTCGAGCAATAAACCGTCTGATTGCTGCAATGCATGCTGATGTTGATAGGTCACTCACTGCTTCGAAATGGAAGGCTTTGGTCGATAAACAAACAAAAACTGCTATGTAAGCTTTAGCAGTTTTAGCCCCACGTCCTACAATCCATTTTATCGTTATGGGACCGGCGTAATCTAAACCAATCTGCGCGAACGGTTTTTCCATTTGGAATCTAGGTGGGGGTAGCTGTCCCATTAACTGGTTTCCTGGACGTGCAATGGATCTGAAACAAGTAGGGCACTCATGCAGTATGCTTTTAACAATAGACTGTGCGTTGGTAATCCAGTACTGCTGCCGGATGGTTACTAATGCCAGTTGTGTTCCTCCGTGTAACGTTGCTAGATGAGTTTTCTTAACAATCAATTTGGCAAATGAACCTCGCGGAATGATTACTGGGTACTTTGCGCCGTCACTGGTTGGCGCATAGTATTACCGTCTTTCTGCCTTAAGTGTTCCATGTCTGTTGATCCGGGGAGTTAAACGGCGTATGCGACTATTCCTGGGCACTTCGGTTTTGGTGCGCAGTGCGCACAATTCCTCTGAGAAAGCATGTTATTGCGATAAATGCATGCACTTTAATTTGGCTCCCTGAAGCTCTTCAAAAGTTAAAGAGCCTATCCGCTTGTGGGTCAGATGAGACGCGTTGTAAGTAAACCGTCTTATGTAAGCCATTACTTTGAACAGTTTGGGTAAAGATGAGTATTTTCTGAGTATTTCTGGTTCCGGATTGGGTTCGGTGGCGACGATACCCACCAAACGGGCTTCATCCGTCATGGCTTCCTGCTCAACTGCTGTTAGCGCTAAGCTCGTCACTTTGGAAATGACTGCATTTGTAAGCCATTCTGGCCCGTTCCACCAGAGTGAAGAGTGAAGTCGGTGTTCAAGATGGATCCCTCTTGACGCCACGTCAGTGGGATTGTTGTCTGTAGTAACATGATGCCACTCGTGAGAAGCTGAGCCGTCCCGGATTAATTTGACACGATTTGTCACAAAAACCTTTCAGGTTGCTGCTGGTTTTTGTATCCAGGCTAGAACAATCTTTGAATCGGACCAGAAGTACGTTTTGATATTTTTCCAATTGCAGGCTTTTTTAGTTGCCTCATCGTCTCTACTAATATAACGGTACCAAAGAGCTCAAGCCTCGGAATAGAGACCTTCTTCATTGGGGCGATTCGTGCATTTGCAGTGAGTAAATTTGTAGTTATACGTCCATTTGGTACTAATACATGTAGATAGATTGAACTTGCGTAGGCTACCGCAGACGCATCGCAGAACCCATGCAGTTCTATGATCGTGCTGCTTGTGGAGTTGATCCAACTAGGGATTTTAAGCTTTTCAAGTGCTGATAATTGCTTACGTGTTTCGCATCAGTCCTTCACATCAGCTGGTGAAACCGTTTCATCGCAGCCTAACTGCAGAAGCCATAGACTTTGAATGGCGATTTTCTCGATGACTATGCAGGGTTGAAGCCATCCCAGTGGATCGAACAGTCTAGCAACCTCTGAAAGAATAGAACGTTTTGTAAGCTTTTGGTCGTCGACTGGCTGGACCTTGAACGAGAAAACGTCTTGTGCAGGATGCCACTGCAATCCTAGCGTTTTAATTTCTTCAGATAAAGTCAGTTCAATTGGCTTCTGATTCACTCGGTTAGTCTCCGAGATTGCTTTCAATAGTTCTGTGTGATTGGCTGACCACTTTTGTAGATGGAAATCTCCCTTGTGAAGCGTTATGGTGAGCTCATCTTGCAAGTGTTTCAAGTACGTTAAGTCATCCGAGCCAGTTAGAAGGTCGTCAACATAGAAATCCTCTAACAATGTTTCAGCAGCTTCTGGATGGTTATCACGTTCGTCAATTGCTAACTGTTGAAGAGTGCGAATAGCTAAAAATGGTGCACACGCAGTGCCATAGGTGACTTCTTCAGCCTGTAGTGACTAACTGGCTCTTTATCCGGGAATCTCCATAGTATACGCTGGTAATCGCGATCCCTTTTATGAACCTGTATTTGCCGATACATATTCTCAATGTCGGTGGCCATGACATATTTATAAGTTTGCCATCTGAATAATAGATAGAGAAGATTGCTTTGGAATGCCGAACCAACATGTTAAAGATCGTTCAATGCCATTCCACCCATTGTTTCTGCGACGCGTTGAAGACGGCTGGTAGCTTTGTCGTGGAGCTTGTTTCTTTTATAACTTCATGGTGTGGAAAGTAATAGCAGTCCGTGCTCTGGAGTAGATGATCAGGCACTTTCTCCATGTGACCAAGAGTTAAGTATTCCTTCATGAAGGTGTGGTATTCCTTCCGACGATCAGGATGGTGGGCGAGACGCTGTTCTAATTATCGGAACCTAATGTGCACTATACGAATAGATTCCTTTAGCTCTTTTCTGCGGTCGGCGTTGTCTTTGAATGGCAACATTACTGCATATGTTCCATCCGGACTTTTACGTGTATTCTGACAAAAGTGACTCTCGGTTCGCAGTTCGTCTGGTGACAGCTTTATCGCTGTTTGAGGTTCTTCTATTTCCCAACAAGAGTTTAATGGCTTTGTCAAGTTCTTCAAACGCTACGAACGACGAGGAACAAGCGTTGCTTTGCGTGCTGGCGGTTGATCCAAACAAAAGCCAACCTAGCTTGGTGTTGTGTGTGCATGGATTACCTTGAACAAACCCATGCTCTACTATGCTGCCATTGACATCGGCTCCCAGCAATACGTCAATACGCGAAGGATGGTTAAATTCAGGGTCTGCCAACTTCAATTTTTTGATGCGAGTAGGTAAAGCTACGTTGATACTAGTAGCAGGCAACAGTGTCGTAATCTTGGGAAGCATAATAGCGGAGAAGTGTTAAGGAGCAGTATGCTTACTAGTTTCGACAGATGCTATGATATCAACGATCCCCCGTGTCGTTACTGCATCTGCACATCCAATACCTCCTATTGATACTTTGGAGTGGTTGCGTCGTAGTCCCAACAGCTGCACAGCAGCTTCTGTTATGAATGATCGTTGTGAGCCAATGTCCAGTAATGCTCGTAGCGTAACGGTCTCACCTTCACTGTTATTTATCGCTATCAGTGCGGTTGCAAGTAGTATCTAAGTTTTGCACAACATTGCATTATGTGCTTGTGTCTGAATGCTGCCAGTTTTGGAGCAAGGCATTTCCGACCGTAGAGACCTGAACACCTTATCATCTGTCGTATGTAACAAGGCAATGTGTCGTTTGGTTCAATGTTTGCAGCTCTTCTTCGACTGACATTGGCTGACTGTGTGTTTATTCGACAGACAGTTAAAACACAGCCATCTGTTTTTTACCACCTCCTGCCTTACGTCCACTGTAGCTTTTTGAAACTGCTGGCACTCGAAAAACCGGTGCTGATCATTGCACATGGCACAACGATCTAATGAAACTTGTACAGTATGCGTGATGGCCCTTTTTGATGACCTTGATTCCGAACATGGCTTGGTTAGAGCTAGTGTTTCTAGCATCGTGAGTCTCTGCGTGAAAAAGGTCGTCAATTTGTTCAATGTAGGTACATCTGTACTCTCCCTTATTAATTTTTACCATTCAGCTCTTGATTCTTTATCAAGTTTTCTGTTCAAGATAAAAACTGTGACAAGATCAAAACCGTCGATTTTTAGCGTTTTAAGGCTGGCTTTGAGCTGGTTGGTAGACCAGCCACTTGGTTACCCTGGCACAGTCCGGCATCCCACAAACGTTGCATATTGTCATAACGGTTGCATAGCAGTGACCAGGCAGCTTCGTAGTTGTCTTCCATTATATTTAAATGACTGATCAACTTTTCAGCTTCGTCTTTTGAATTGCTGCGGTGGTATTGCATTTTCTGCACGTTTTGCAATCCAGGGTTCCCACGAACCAAATTGCAAAATAAATCACGGAACGCTATCCAGTCCCCGTAGTTTCCACCAAACACCAGGAATTTGATACGTTCCAGTCGCAAGCCTTCATTTTCACCAGGAGATGTCTGTGGTTGTCCTGAGCAAACAGGTTGAAATCTGTAGATTCCTTCCTTGAAGATCGTCTGGTGCTCGAGAACTATATCCTCAATGCCCCCGAAGTCATTGACGTACTTTGCCAGAAGTCCCCTATCGCCTTCCTTTTTCAGTTCGGCATATAATTATGTTCACTGAATTTTTATTTCAGTTTTTTATATTAAAAACACCATAAACTTCATTTATGCACATCACTTTATTTATTAACGTTTAGTGTACAAGAACTGTTTACTATCCAAAGTATAGAAGTTAGGATAAATTATTATTCGTCTTCCAAAATATTTAATAACGGCTGGTCTGTTTTTTCTTTAGTTTGTAAAATATGGAATTATTTTTAAATTATATTGATTTAACAGTTTTTTTTCTTGTGATAACTTTTATCTTCATTACACTTTCGTTTTTTACAAACTGAACTTAACTTTTTTTCACTTTTCGCAAACGGAACTTAATTTCTCGTCTAACTGAACTTCTTCTGTTTTTTTGGGAAGATCATGCCCCCTTTTTTTACTGTTTCCAATTCTACTTTTAATTGAAGGTGCATGTTCCCATCTTCATCCGTCAATCAAAGATTTTCGCGAATTGTAATTTACGACTTTCGATCTTTAGTTAAAGTAAACATTGCATCAATTAGTTCGCGTCGCGTATTATTTTTACGTTTGATGATTTGCAGTTTTCGATTTGAAAGCGATTGATATGAGATTTGCTAGATTGTAAGCTGTTGATTGAAATTTGTTAATGGTTTTTTGTCACGGACTAATTGATACGTGGAATCTACTTAGTGGATTGATATATTGATTCAATTATGACTGCATGATTTAATTTTTTCTAAGAATAGATGATTAAATTTTAGATGATGACATTTATGATTTCAGATTGCAAATTGGGTTTTCCTAGAATATCGGTTCTTCTGGGTCATTGTTCTGCGCGTTATTTTCTTTATTATTGCGCAATTCCTTTCCAGAATTGCGCATCGCATTTAAGGGTATAACAATATGCGTAAGCATGCATTTCTTCACATGCTTTCCAGCGTTTTTCCAGGTGTGCTAGCCTGGTTTCGAAGTGCGCCAGTGAATGTCAGCTGGATCCATCCTTCTTAAAATTTGCGATTATGCCGTTGATGCTATCGAAATTCAATTTTTGCGTCGATGCTGCGTCATCAATACTGTTTTCGGTTTGAATGTTAGTCTGCGGTCTGCTCTGTATATCTGTCCAAATGTCCACCTCTGATAAATTTTAAGCGCACTCCTGAGCATCAGTATTCCGAATCTGGTTCGAAGGACCAATGTTCTGGAAAGAAAAGGAAAAATAAAACGGCTTGTTTATTCATACAATGAAAATTGCTGACTTCAAGCTGTTGGTGCATTCTTGAAATCAACTTGCTGATGTGAGTTTATTGATTTTTCCGCAATTCGGTCCGCAATTTTGCTGAACAACAGATTTGTTGAATGCAGTAAACGGTTGACCGTGTGTAATTTGCTGATGGGCTGATGCGTAGGTACGTTGTGCTAGTTAACGGTTGTTGATCGATGGATTTGCTGATTATTTGATGATGCGTTAACAAGAAGGTATGTTGTGCTGGTCAGGTATGTTGAGTTGTGCTGGTTGGCCGACGAAGTTGTTGATTATTTGCTGATGAGTTGATACGTTGTGCTGGTTAGTATGTTTTGTTGCTGAACAATATGTTTATATATATATATATATATATATATATTATATATATATATATATATATATATATATATATATATATATATATATATATATATATATATATATGTATAAATATATATGTATATATATATTTATATATATATATATATACAGTGGTGGCCAATTAAAATGCGACACCTGTGAATATCACTTCATAACGTCTCTTCA
>OX376372.1:96544149-96603524 GCA_947369275.1 Nemotelus nigrinus | reverse complement strand
CGACGCTATCAAGCAACAGGAGAATAAGTATTAAAGTTTGAAATTTTTCTAATTTGTTCTTATTATTATAGAAAGAAATCTTCGTGAAAGAATGGAGGCATTGACTGGGCAGCAGGTATCGGCAGGTCAAGCAATGGAGCGAATGCTTACCAATTTTTACAAAGACTCGAAGTCAAGGAAAACCGGACGATATTATGAAAATCGTCTGAAGAAACTAGAAGCTGAGTGGAGTGATTTCGTGCGACGAGATGGAGAGTTGCAAAAGTTTCGGGCCACGAATATGGAGCACCCATATTTTAGGGAGGCATACTTCTTGCAAGCTCAAGAAGTTTACGAAGACCTAAAAGGGGAGTTGAAAGATGGGGCTAATGAGCTTGAGGAAGCCCACTCAATAGGTGCCACAATGCTTGACGGCACAAACCTGCCAAAACCCAATGGAGTGGACGTGGCAAAACGAGTTGCAAAGCAGCAATCATTGATTGGTTCATTGAAGAAGGCGATTGAGAACGTGAATCAACTTCTCATGGACCAGCCGGATCGTTCGCTGGCCTTTTGCCAGCAGCATGTGGCAACCCTTACGAATTATTGGACAACAATATCCGAGGCTCATCACGAGTTGGTGGCAGAGACTACAGAGTATAACTCAGACGCTGAAATATCGTCGTTAGAGAATGCCTATCAGGAATTAATGATAAGGTTAATGGAGACAACGGCAAAAAGCGGTAATGGGTCCAGTGAGACTTTCCAGTCAAACATAAAATTACCAACGGTGACTATTCCAATATTCTCCGGTGATTATTTGAAATGGAGTTCATTTGCTGAGCTGTTTAAGCAAATGATTGGAAACACAACGCTGCCCAAGATACAGAAAATGTTTTATTTAAAAACGAATCTAACGGGTGAAGCTGGCCGTCTTATAGCACATTTGCCTGTTTCTGAAGAGAATTATCAGGCAGCCTGGGATATTTTATGTAATCGATACGAAAATCAACGCTTGATCGTATCTGCATTTTTGAATAGCCTTTTGTCCATCCCATGTGTCACGTTAGAATCTCCATCATATTTGAAACGGATGCATGATACAGTGAGAGAGTCATTATTTGGAATAAAAAACTTGGGTATTGATACGGCCAATTGGGATCCACTTATAGTCCATTTGCTGCTGCGAAAAATTGATAAAGAGACACATCGCTTATTTGAGCAATCACTACAAGACCCACGACAAGTGCCCAAATTAGATACATTGCTGAGTTTTGTCGAATCGAGATTTCAGTTACTAGAAGGTTTCGGAGAAGAAAAGTCCAAAAAACATGACCGAAGGCACTCTACTCTGTTGTCAACAAAAGAAAAGCGACCATGTGGCTGTTGCAAGCAACAATGTGGCAACTTAAGGCAGTGCTCTAAATTTCTGCAGCTCTCAACAAAGGCTAGATTTGACTTAATTAAGAAATTACAGCGGTGTATAAATTGCCTTCAAGAAGGACATCGCTCCAAAAATTGTTCATCGAGAAGTTGCTTAAAATGTGACAAGAGACATCATACATTGTTGCACTATGATACAGCTCAGGAAACACAGGGGTTAGCGGACGGCCCAAGTGTTTCCACACTGGGCACCTCTGGTAAAGCAGCAAGCCATTCGGCACTCAGTTGCTTGAAACTGGGTAGCTACGTCTTCTTAGGAACCGCGGCAATTAACGTGAAGGGTCGAAACGGACAATATCGTCTTTGCCGAGCTGTGTTGGATTCCGGATCACAGCTAAATTTCATATCTGAGCGTGTTTTTCGTAAACTTGGATACACGGGAGGTGAGCAGCCAATCGATATAAGTGGCATCGGAGGCTCTCAATTGAGATGCAAGGGAAGAGTAACCATTTCGATACAATCTCGTACTACCAACTACACTACAATGGTAGAGGCCATCATTTTGCCTGAGATTACTTCCGACCAACCAAGCCGCGAGTTCGATATAACAAGGTGGCCAATACCCAAGAACATACAACTAGCGGATCCAGAATTCAATACTCCTAGACGAATCGATTTACTCCTAGGAGCTGATGTCTACGCGGAGTTAATGATTCCAGGACAAATCAGACTAAACCCTGAGCTACCCACTTTACAAAATTCGGTGTTTGGGTGGGTCGTTTTAGGGAGAGCAAAATGCAACCATGAACCGGCGTCAGTGTCCTGCTATGTTTCAACACTTGAAACCCAGCTACAAAGGTTCTGGGAGTTGGAAGATGACCTTACAGATGGAACTAGGCCGATGACGAATGCGGAGAGGCAGTGTGAAAGCTTCGTTCTTAAGACTATGCAACGAACCTCAGAAGGGCGGTTCATCGTAAAGTTACCTTTTCGGGAATCCAACTGCGAGTTGGGACAATCAAGAAATATCGCAATACAGCGGTTCCTGAACCAAGAGCGACGGCTGGAGAAGAAACCAGAACTAAATGCACAGTATATAGCGTTTATGGATGAGTTGCTGAAACTAGACCACATGAAGAAAATTGAACTGCAGCAGATCCCAGAAGGCCATTACTTCCTACCACATCATTACGTTTTAAATCCGGAAAGCACAACTACAGCTTTGCGTGTGGTATTTGACGGATCCTGCAAAACAAGCAATCAGACTTCTCTTAACGACATTTTATTAGTTGGACCAACAATACAAGAAGAACTGTTCTCTATCCTGCTTCGCTTCAGACTTCACCGATATGTATTTACGGCAGACATTACAAAGATGTACCGTCAAATACTGGTCAATGAAGAAGACCAATGGTTTCAGCTAATTGCGTGGAGGAGAAACCCCATTGACAAATTAGAATACTACAAATTAAAAACAGTAACATATGGAACGTCGTGTGCTCCATATCTTGCGATCAAGGTGCTTCAATCCTTAGCCCAGCTACATAGCAAAAAATATCCATTGGCATCCAAAGTAACGCTTCGGGATTTTTACGTGGATGACGTAATTACTGGTGCTAATACCCTTGAGGAGGCCCTTAAACTAAGAGACGAACTGAAGTCCTTACTCTCGGAGGGAGGATTTCCCCTTCGCAAATGGTGTGCCAATCATCCACAGCTGTTAAAATCCATACCAACGGAGGAGTTACAAACCATGACGACATTTGAAAGGGATGAGGAATCTCACACCAAATCTCTCGGAATGAGATGGTATCCAAAGTCTCATACCTACAGCTTTCATGTTAACTTACCAGACACAACAGAAGTGACCAAACGGTCAATTTTAAAAGACATAGCTCACATTTATGACCCTCTAGGTCTTATAAACCCGGTGGTCACTAAAGGAAAGATATTCCTTCAACAGCTCTGGCAGGCAAAGGTTGACTGGGATGCGGTGGTAGAGGAGGACATTCGGAATAGTTGGATGAAATTCCGCAATGATTTGAAAAATATTCATTCTTTCGTAGTACCTCGTTACGCATTGCCAAATACTGAACCTATGGAAATACAGCTTCACGCCTTCTCGGATGCAAGTGAGAAGGCATACGGCACCGCAATTTATATTCGATGTACAACATCCAAGAAGGCCACAACAAGATTACTGTGCGCACGCTCCCGAATAGCCCCGCTTAAACAGATCACATTACCGAGGTTAGAGCTATGTGGGGCTCATTTGATGGTTAAGTTAATGAAAAAAGTACAAACCTCATTATGTGTTCCTATAACCAAGGTAGTCTTCTGGACAGATTCTACTATTGCTCTCTCATGGATTAAGGCAAGTTCAACATCATTCAAGACATTCGTAGCAAACCGGGTGGCCTATATCCAAGAGCAAACGGAACCAACACAATGGAGATACGTTCCAACAAAAGAGAATCCCGCCGACATAGTATCACGTGGAGCTACACCCCATGAGCTGCAGAAATGCACCTTATGGCTACAAGGCCCACAATTTCTTGAAGAGATCGAGAGTGAATGGCCAAAACATCCAACTGAATGCATAACTCATACTGATGAACTACGAAAGCCTAAAACTGTTTTAGCCACGGCAATCTCCATTCCGTTTCTAAATAACATAAACCACAAGAATTCCTTTAGACATCTACAACGCATCATTGCCTATACTAAGCGCTTCGTTCAGAATACACAAAACACGACCAATCAAAGACACGGAGGTCTGCATCCATGTGAGCTACAAAACGCATTGCACACTATCATCCGGATTATACAAGCTGATGCCTTCGCAACAGAGAAAAGGCACCTCACAAAAGAGCAAATGCTTCCTTCAAAGCACCCACTGAGTAAATTAAAACCATTTTTAGATCAAGACGGGCTCATTCGAGTAGGTGGGAGACTTGAGAAGGCTGATGTTGAGTACGACGCAAAACATCAACTGCTGCTGCCATACAATAACAACATCGTTACTCTATTGATAACGATGATTCATGAAGATCATTTGCACGTAGGACCCCAAGAACTTCTAGCCATCGTAAGACAACGATTTTGGCCTCTGAAGGGAAGGAAGTTGACTCAAACCATCGTTCACAGATGCCTTACTTGCATAAAAGCAAAACCAAAGTTGATCGAGCAATTAATGGGAAACCTTCCGAGGGAGAGAATACAGCCAGCACGACCATTTTCCACCGTTGGCGTGGACTTTTTTGGGCCAGTATACATACACTACAAGATTCGAGGCAAGGCCCCTACAAAAGCGTATGTATCAGTTTTTGTATGCTTCTGTACGAAGGCAGTCCACCTGGAGCTTGTGTCTAACCTAACCAAGGAAGCATTTATTGGGGCACTTAAACGGTTTATCGCCAGAAGAGGGAAACCAATTCGGATATATTGTGACAACGCTACTAATTTTGTGGGTGCGAAGAACGAACTAAAAGAGCTACGTACCTTGTTGAGTGATTGCAAACTGCAGCATGATATTGCAAAAACCTTAGCAAATGAGAACATCGAGTGGTCTTTTATACCTCCCCGGACGCCTCATTTCGGTGGATTATGGGAGGCTGGTGTAAAATCCGCAAAATACCATTTGAAGCGAGTAACTCAAAGCATTTCTCTTACTTACGAAGAGCTACACACCATAATGGTTCAGATTGAAGCCATCCTGAACTCAAGACCACTTACTCCACTTTATGATGATCCGAACGATCTGCAAGCATTGACACCAGGGCACTTTCTTATCGGTGCCCCATTAACATCATTGCCTAATCCAATGTACAAAGACGAAAATATCTCAGCCGTAAGAAGAAAGGAATTGATTGATGCCTGTCAAATGGAATTCTGGAAGAGGTGGAGCAAAGAATACCTCCAACACCTGCAAATCACCACCAAATGGAGGTCCGCGATGCCAGCACTTTCTCCTGGAACATTGGTCTTAATCAAAGAGGAAAACACGACACCGCAAAGATGGCCATTAGGTAGGGTACTAAAAGAGTACAAAGGCACTGATGGTTTCACTCGAGTTGTGGATATCAAAACAGAAAAGGGAATCGTCAAAAGAGCCGTTCACAAGCTCTGTCGTTTGCCATTAGATGAGCCCACATTGGTAGAAAGAACAGATCCACCCAAACAAAATGATCTACCACAAGCTCTCTTAGCCGCCAATGGATCTAGCACAAGAAAAAGATCTACTAAGCGTAAAATACATCCGATTAATTCGAACTGGCTTGCAAGTCCAGCAATGTATAAAATTGAAGAGGAAAAAGAGAAAAGTGAACCACAACTTCAACCATCACCAAAGAAGATCAAAAGTTCAATACCTTGTCGTGGCTCAACACTCTCTCAACTAGCTTTAATATTGCTAGTTTTGGTTGTTGCTCCCATAACCCGTGCAGCAGATGACACCACAATTGATCACTTCATTCAAATCTCGCCATTCGAAGAAAGAACGAGCGTCTACTTCGAGCAAATTTCCTCAATGTCGATAATTACAGACCAATGGACCATCCTTGTCTTTTGTAATTTGGAAGCCTACTGGGAAAACCTTAAAAACATCAAAGGTCAGTTAAAACAGGCCCACAATATCTGCTACAGTATCCAGAGTGAAACCAGAAAGCATTGTTCTTTACTTACGAGCCAACTGCAAGCCCAAGTTGATACCATTCAAAATAATAACGACCTGCTGATTGCAGAAAATCACACACAAAAACGAAGATCACCATTGGATGGCATACTCGACCAAGGCTACGCAGATAAGATTGCCGAGACTATCGACGAAATTAAAGGATCAGAAAACCACATGATGTCTCTGGTGAAAAATCAAACTTCGCTGATCGACGCAACAACAAATTTAATAGCCCACGATAGAGATTTCATGAACAACCAGCTCAAAACGGTAAACCACTACCTCCATGAAATCCAACACGAATTCAAAGCAACAAACAAAATATTAAGTGAGCATCAATTTCTACAAACTTTCAACACATTAGCTACACATCTCACGCTGGTTATTACCGCCTACCAGTTTACCCAGACAGCATTAATAAACGTAATCACAGATGGTCATAACGGAAAAATCAATCCGCTCATCCTTACTCCAAAACAGCTTGCGGATGAGGCAAGATTCATAAAAGAGCATCTAACTGCTTCGTTAACCATCCCAGGGCAGCCAAATCGCAAGTCCCTTCTGCAACTTTACCAGCTGATGACTGTGCAAACTCGGATCACAGAAAACCTCGCCATCTTTAAGGTAAACATTCCACTCCTTCGTAGAGACAGTTTACAACTGGTCAAAGTGATTCCAGTACCATTCACAATACACGGAAAGGGAGTTCGCATCAAAACGAACTCAAAATTCTTAGCTGTCACTCTCCACAGAGACTATTATTACACCATGACTGAAAGCGACATTCACCGATGTTTGGTGGGATACACTGGACACCACACCTGTTACCAGCAGCACGCCATCTACTTCAAGGACAACGGCCCCGCACAATGTGAATTAGCGTTGCTAAATCAAGCCTCCATCTTGCCGAGTAGCTGCAACTTGGAAGTCGATCATCAAAATGGGTCTTGGATTCAGTTACATGATCCGAATTCTTGGATCTATGTAGCACCAGTGGCAAAACCAATTAGCATTGCCTGTGGAGATCATACCTTCCAACATACACTCTACGGCACGGGCCTCCTGCGTTTCATAGCAGATTGTAGTCTTAAACAAGATTCAATTGTGATTACCTCCCACCATCAGCATACCAATATTATAAATCGGGCATTCATGTCCAAGGTTTTTCTGAACGAATCGACTATAAACAACCAATGGACACATCAATTAGTACCGGAATTTCATCACCTGGTTTTAAACAACAACACAAACGATATCAGCCAGCTCAAGAAAGCCCTCCAGACGATGAAGGAACAGGAATATCTACCAAAACTAACACCTACGCATACTTATTACATTGCCGCAGGAAATGTCATCACTATTGTGCTTCTACTAACGGTCATCGCTTTCTACGTAAAGAACAAAAGAGCTTCTCACCCATCTTCCAACAACCCTACCGCAACACATATTGACTTCCATTTGCGGCCCCGACGAAACACACTCAGTTGAAACACGATCTATTTCAACGGCCGGGAGCATGTATAGAATCTAAATCATTAAATTAAGTCAGCACTTTAATTGTACTTTCCATACTTTGGACTTTCTACACTTTGTACTGTCCATACGTTGTAATTTTAATTGATTGAACTTTGAATATGTTGTATATGCAGATATTTTGATTCAAGTAACTTTCACACGGATGAAATGTAAGTCAGCACTTATAGGGAATTAACCTTTGTGTACATGCTACGCAGCAATCACGTGCGAACCAAATTCCATATCACTATAAGCGCTGACAATTACAATTAATTTAGCATATAAGCCCATGAATGAAAATATAGAAGTCAGTCAATCCAACGGATTACTTTGTTTTAGTTCAATAACGAACACCGGTGGTTGAGTTTTTTTGTGAATTTACTATCCATTGAAATTTTCCGAGTTTTGAATCCCAGTCTTTAGCATCTGACGTTGTTGTACGTAGATAATTCAATATGATGTTGTTGGCACGCTCCACTTGCCCATTTGCGCGAGGTGTCCATACAGCTGTTTTCATATGATAAATATTGTTCTCGTTGCAATATGACTCAAACATTCTTGAAGTGAAGGCTGTTCCACGATCTGATACTAGACGTTTTGGCATACCAAAGTACGAGGATACTTCGTTGAGAACTTGCAAAACAGGCACAGTCTTCGTGTTTTTGACGGCTTTGATAATTAAAAACTTAGAAAATGCATCCGAAACTGCTATATATGTGTATTTCATTTTCGTGAGCGTATAAATGGTCCGAGGTGATCAATATGTGCCAGAGCAAAAGGTATTGGCTCTGGTTCATCATAATGCATACGACCTTCCAGTTTTCCTCCTTTCGCCTTGTTGAAACAGCAGGTCTAGCAAGAGGCTATAAATTCTCTAGCGTATTTCCTCATTCTCGGAAACCAAAATACTTCTTGTAGTCGCTTAAGTGTTTTTTCTAGGGCAAAGTGGCCCATGTCGTCGTGACAATACTTAAGGACTCTCCATCTGACCGCTTGCGGCACAACAAACTTGCTTGTTTTCGGTATAAGCGGTGATTCTTCAATTCGTACTCTTTCTTGATTTGGGTCTCATTTGGTGACCTCTTCTGGTTGGAGAGGACTTCTATTATTTCTTTTAGTCGAAGGTCTTGTAGTTGCATTGTTAGTACCCAATCTTGTATCTCCATTTGAACTTTGAAGACGAGACCAGCTTCTTCTACTTCTTTTGGTGGTTGATCTGGTGAGTGACTTAAAGCGTCTACATGCGCTAAACGGCTGCCTTGACGGTGTATCGTTTCGAAATCGTACTCCAATAGTTGCATCCACCACCTTGCAACTTTAGATTTCAATTCCTTCGTTTCCTTTATTTTAGCTATCGCAGAACAGTCAGTCACCACGCGGAAATGCTTGCGCAGAAGGTATATACGGAATCTTTCTAACGATTCTACAACTGCCAAAACTTCTAATTCGTAACTGTGATAGCGAGACTCAGTATCACTACAATGTCGGCTAAAGTAAAAGACTGGTTGAAAGTTCTTCCCATCAAGCGACTGCAAAGGTACACCTGCAAGTCCAATACTACTTGCATCTGTGAGCAACTTCATGCGCAGCTGAGGAATCGTATAATGCTGGCAATGGGGTGTTACATAGGCTGTCGATGAGTTTTTGAAACGCTATTTGATGCCGACTATTCCATACGAAATTATTTGCTTCGGATTTATGCAACAGATTGGTAAGAGGTTTTGAAATCAACGAGTAGTTTGGGACGAATTTCCGAAAAAAACCTGTTAAGCCTAAAAATCTGCGTACTTCTGTGACATTAGTCGGTCTGCTAAAATTCTTAATCGCACTTATTTTATTTTCGCCTGGCTTAATGCTATTCTCACTAATGGTATGTCCCAAATACTCTATTCCCGTCAACAAAAACTTGCATTTATCAGCACGTAGAATCAAGTTGTACTTACGAAATAGATTCAGGGTTTGTTTAAGGCTATCGATTCCCTCATCAATCGTTTTACTCGGAAGAATCACATCATCAAGATACACCAACATTTTCTTCTAGCCCATTTCTTGAACGATTTTGTTCATTGCTTGCTGAAAGCATGCGGGGGCATTAACTAAGCCGAATGGCATGCGGTTGTACTCGTAGTGCCCCTCTGTTGTCACAAACGCTGTGAATTTCTTCGCAGTTTCTTCAACCTCAATTTGATGATACCCCATTCGCAGGTCGAGAGATGTAAAAAACTTTGCACCGGCTAATTGGGCAAACTGTTCCTCCATTATTGGCATTGGGAAAGGCATCTTTATGGTGATTTTATTGAGCATTCGATAATCGACGCAAAGCCGATGTTCACCATTCTTTTTGTCTACGAGCACCACTGGAGATGCGTAAGGCGAGTCAGACTGTCGTATAATTTCATTCTGCAGGAGCTCTCTAATGATATCAGCAACTACCGCTCTTTTCGCAAATGGGATTCGTTCGAGGTAAGCCGTATATTCAATTTCGTTAACGTGCACTTACCCAGTTGCGCGATGTTTCTGGCGAAGCAATCTCGATTTTACCATAACATCTGGTGTAATTTGCTTTTGTCATTGGAACTAACAGTCGCGTCGACTTTAATATCTTCATTGGGTTCCATACGGATATCTTCTCCTTCGATGATTACTCTGTTTCCCCGTCGGCATAAAACGTCTCGTCCAATTAACAGCTTTTCCGGTACTTGCTTGTTTTCAACTATTAGCAACGGAGTTTGAAAAACGCTCCCATCCATTTCGATTTTCGCGTTGACCGTTTCGGTGCACATATATTCACCCCCTGCAAATCCTTTTAAGGTTATGGCACATGGAATTAGCCCACTAAGTTTGTTTGAGTAGCTTTTCCGAACTAAGCTGTATGGACTACCTGAGTCTATAAATGCGCGGACCGATTCACCATTGACACGGATCATTTTGGTGAGATAGCTATTATCGTTTTCAAGTTCAATTTTATTCACTCTTGCGTTTTTCTCTTTTTTCTGGCGATAGCAGTCGTCACTTTTGTGCGTCGTCTTTTGACAGTGTACACATCGCTCTCTTCGACGGCTCTGGACATTTACTCGCGATATGCCCCATTTTGCGGCAATTAAAACACTTTATTTCGTCTTGTTTTATTTTCCCACTTATTGTTTTTATTTTCTGCACTAATGGTTCTGTCTTGATGGTGTTATATTCACAATAGGTTTTAATGTCACTTAATAACTGATTACATTTTATGTACTTCTTTGAAATCGCTTTGCGCAAGTCATTATCGTTTATGCCCGCGATGATGTGGTGTGCAATATCTGCTTCAGACATGTCTGCTCGTTTACCGATGGCGACCATTTTATAAAAATATTCCAATGGTGTTTCGCTACCAAAGCGACGCATGCTTGCCATTTTAATATGCGCGTTTGCCTCACTCACTTCACATGGAAAGTCTTCTAAAAATCGCATTTTGAACGCCTGCCACGTTTGGTATATGATTTGCGTATCAGACCACAATTTGGCTGGACCGTACAGCCTCGTTGGTATTGCAAACAGAACTACACTTTCCGACCAGCCGTAAGCATTCTTCAACTGTTCTACGCGATTAACAAATTGTTTTGCCGTTAACGACGTGTCACTTGTTGGGTCGAACTCCGGCAGCAAACTTATCACTTCTCGCGGATTGTCGTAGTACTCGTGTGTGTTCAAAGGTGACGACTCAATTACGTTGTCTGCACTCGGATTTGCACTTGCTGATTGCGTTTGCATTATTAACATACACTGCTGCAACATATTTTTCAAATCGTCAATTTGTCCTTGAAGCACTTGAATCTCTTCACTCTGTTCTATTTCACTTTCAATCTCTTCACTCCCTAAAATCTACACTAGTCATTGCACTAACACGGCTTTTGTTCCCTGTGTGTCCCCATTCCGTTTACAAAGCTCCTCTTTCAGTTTTCCTACCGGCAAACTATTGACTTTTCTTTTTCCCCATTGTTTTTCAACGGCTGCTAACGACGCAGCTTACGCACACGTTCACAAGCACTACACACACGACAGACTAGTAGCAACAAGAACGTAGCTGCTCCTGGCTGTACTGCGTCAAGCAAAAACAAAAACCAACAGCGTAGATGCTTGGACTGAAAAACGTTTGATGCTAGGTGCAATTATGCAAAACGAGAACCCAAAACGGAAGACAAAACAACACACCGCGTCGTTATTGTTTCTCCGCGTCACGAATCTTGCATTCACTATCGTTTCACCAATCCACCAGGGCAATTTATCCCACTTCTGAATATGTCAAAGTCGCGTAAAACTAAAACACATTCGATTACTTTCGCAGTTCATTCGAGACTGATCTCAATACTTTATTATATCATACGGTAAAATGGTATACATATACAGTTCAGGTTTTTCTACTACATGGACATCATTGATAATTCTGTTCATATACTCTTCTGTATGTATGGGTGTAGATGCTGCTCGTTACATAGTGTGGTTGCATATATATATATATATATATATATATATATATATATATATATATATATATATATATATATATATATATATATATATATATATATATATATATATATATATATATATATATATATATATATATATATATATATATGTATATATATATATATATATATATATATATATATATATATATATATATATATATATATATATATATATATATATATATATATATATACATATAAATAGGAATATGAATTTGTGGCCAAAGTGATTTTAGTACTAATGTTCTTCTTGGAACATTAGTAAAAACGAGAGGGAAATGCATATTATACTAATAAGTTCTTAGGTAATTGTCCCAAATTAACAAAAAAATAATGGTAGAAAAATATGATGATGGTTAAAGTGTAAATAGAAGAAAAAAACATTAGCACATCAGAACCACTAGAATAGTTACGTCTATCGAGCACTAATTATCTATCAGCGCAGTAGAGGAACAGCAAGTTTTTTCAGTGGTCTTTTACGTTATCTTAAACCTCTGGCAACATCAGGTGTAAAAGCTATAAAACGACAAGCGGTCAAGACCGGTAAGGCTTTTGTACAGGAGGTTGGAAATAAACCTCTTAAAAATCTCTTAAGAGAACATGGACAAACTGCCGCACAGGAGTTATCTCAGAAAAGTATAAACAAACTTTTTGATAAGATGGATGGGGCAGGTAATCAAATGGCTAGAAAAAAGCTACCCCGTTCACAACAATTCAATTTTTCTTCTAAGGGACGTAAAGAGGGTAAACTGAAGAAAACCGTAAAAAGACCATCACGTTAAAAGATCAAAAGGGTGAAAAGTTGACGAAAAGTTATTAAAAAACGTCTTTTGGACATTTCTGATAAGTAACTAAAATGTCCTGCTACAAAGAATGCATGAAATCTGAGCTGCACATTTTCTCCACATCACCAATTCAAAGCAACATTTTAAAAACCGAAGAAGCTGCATACAAACCGACAGCTTCATTGGATAACTAATCTGTACTGGAGTTCATCTCTTTCGGTCATGGTAATACGTATCGTGATTTTTTCAGCATATATCTAATTCTTAAAGTGCAGATGGTTAAAATAAAGGATGATAAAGAGAAGTTTTTCACTGGGACTGAAACAATAAAGGGTGCTGATGGTAGAGAATTCGAAGCTGGCCCAATTGGCGTCGCAAATAATTTGACACAATCGCTTTTTAGGCAATGTACAGTTCAGTTAAATGGGAAGAATATAGCTCAAACATACAAACATACAGGGCTTACATTGAAAATCTATTGAATTACGGAAAAGATGCAGCAACAGCTCATCTCGAATCGGTTGGATGGTATTTTGATCAGACTGAAATGGAAATAGTTAAAGGTGATGGCCCAAGGTCTGAGAAAAAAGGTTATCTTAGTAGACCAGCGCCATTGGAGAAAAGTAATGTGGACGACTTAATAGGCAACACCCAAAGCGATATATTTAGCCAAGAAAACCATTGATTAATGGTGTGGATTTGCGCGCCATAATATCATTAGATAAACCTGAATTCTACTTGTACTCGAAAGATGATAAATGTTCTCCTCGAATTCAAATACCGGAAGCAACAATGTACATGAAGCATGTAAGTTTCAACTCCAATATTCTCCTAGCACATGAAACAGTGCTTCAACATTCAAATGAAGTATACCCCTACATACGGGCTGAAGTGAAAACATTCACGTTGCCGACAAATACATTCACACTTTTGCTGGATAATGTAGTTGTTGGTCAATTACCGAATTACTCAATTTATGGATGGTAGAAAACGATGCCTATACTGGAAAATGTACTTAAAATCCATATAACTTCTAACACAATAACATCACGAGAGTTATTTTGTCAGTTAACGGCAACGACAACCAAATAAACCTATAGAACTCCATTATTCAAAAGAAAAAGCGCTGAGCACCCGGGAGTTCTTGAGACTTTTCGAATGTACTGGTATGAACTATTTCGATATAGGTCATCAGTTATCCAAACAATTCTTCGGCAATGGTTGCTTTTTGGCAGCATTTGACTTGAGAGCAGATAATTTATACGAATCAACTTGTAGTAGTTTATTGAATAGAGGTGTGGTGAAAATCGATTCAAAGAGGCATTAAAAATTAGTTTAACATACATTGTCCACGAATAATACGATACGTTTACTCGAATCTATAAAAAAGGATATAAACAGGTCCAACACCTCTGCATTTATTTATTTATCTGAGCACTGGCTGAAGATAGCCACAGAACAATGACTCATTGTCTAGTAAATGCCGAGTATTTTTCAGAAGGGCACTTTACCTTCTTAAAAAAATTGCGTTTGAAGGTTTTATTTCACCAAATAAGGTGCATATAAAGCAGATCATTGACAAATATCCTACATCAGCAGTTAGCACTACAGATCGTTTTGGTGTATCTAAAACCTTAAACTAAAGCGTCGGGAAGAGGATTTTATAAAAACCTCGCAAAGTTTTCAACTATTTTCGTACGTGGAGAGCCAACAATGGGATTCCTTCAGAGCTACGTCACGACTCAAGAATTAACACGATCGAACTTGGTAATTCTTTAAAGCGAAATCATGTTGCAAAGAGATTTTTCAAGTGCGTTTTTCCGTGCGATCACTTACCCCCGTCAAATAAAGAAACCTGCTTGTACTATTGCGAATATAGGTGCAACTCATATAGGTGGAAAGCATTGGGTAGCCTTTTACATTCCTAGAAAAAAACCTATCGAGTACTTTGATTTTGTAGTTGAAGACAATTTCATTTGGCGAGAACCCGGTGGTTGAGTTTTTTTGTGAATTTACTATCCATTGAAATTTTCCGAGTTTTGTAGATAATTCGTATGATTATAGATAGTAATAATAATAATTATATAATTCAATATGATGTTGTTGGCACGCTCCACTTGCCCATTTGCGCGAGGTGTCCATACAGCTGTTTTCACATGATAAATATTGTTCTCGTTGCAATATGACTCAAACATTCTTGAAGTGAAGGCTGTTCCACGATCTGATACTAGACGTTTTGGCATACCAAAGTACGAGGATACTTCGTTGAGAACTTGCAAAACAGGCACAGTCTTCGTGTTTTTGACGGCTTTGATAATTAAAAACTTAGAAAATGCATCCGAAACTGCTATATATGTGTATTTCCTTTTCGTGAGCTTATAAATGGTCCGAGGTGATCAATATGTGCCAGAGCAAAAGGTATTGGCTCTGGTTCATCAAAATGCATACGACCTTCCAGTTTTCCTCCTTTCGCCTTGTTGAAACAGCAGGTCTCGCAAGAGGCTATAAATTCTCTAGCGTATTTCCTCATTCTCGGAAACCAAAATACTTCTTGTAGTCGCTTCAGTGTTTTTTCTAGGGCAAAGTGGCCCATGTCGTCGTGACAATACTTAAGGACTCTCCATTTGACCACTTGCGGCACAACAAACTTGCTTGTTGAATTTATTTTTCGGTATAAGCGGTGATTCTTCAATTCGTACTCTTTCTTGATTTGGGTCTCATTTGGTGACCTCTTCTGGTTGGAGAGGACTTCTATTATTTCTTTTAGTCGAAGGTCTTGTAGTTGCATTGTTAGTACCCAATCTTGTATCTCCATTTGAACTTTGAAGACGAGACCAGCTTCTTCTACTTCTTTTGGTGGTTGATCTGGTGAGTGACTTAAAGCGTCTACATGCGCTAAACGGCTGCCTTGACGGTGTATCGTTTCGAAATCGTACTCCAATAGTTGCATCCACCACCTTGCAACTTTAGATTTCAATTCCTTCGTTTCCTTTATTTTAGCTATCGCAGAACAGTCAGTCACCACGCGGAAATGCTTGCGCAGAAGGTATATACGGAATCTTTCTAACGATTCTACAACTGCCAAGACCTCTAATTCGTAACTGTGATAGCGAGACTCAGTATCACTACAATGTCGGCTAAAGTAAAAGACTGGTTGCAAGTTCTTCCCATCAAGCGACTGCAAAGGTACACCTGCAAGTCCAATACTACTTGCATCTGTGAGCAACTTCATGCGCAGCTGAGGAATCGTATAATGCTAGCAATGGGGTGTTACATAGGCTGTCGATGAGTTTTTGAAACGCTATTTGATGCCGACTATCCCATACGAAATTATTTGCTTCGGATTTATGCAACAGATTGGTAAGAGGTTTTGAAATCAACGAGTAGTTTGGGACGAATTTCCGAAAAAAAACCTGTTAAGCCTAAAAATCTGCGTACTTCTGTGACATTAGTCGGTCTGCTAAAATTCTTAATCGCACTTATTTTATTTTCGCCTGGCTTAATGCTATTCTCACTAATGGTATGTCCCAAATACTCTATTCCCGTCAACAAAAACTTGCATTTATCAGCACGTAGAATCAAGTTGTACTTACGAAATAGATTCAGGGTTTGTTTAAGGCTATCGATTCCCTCATCAATCGTTTTACTCGGAAGAATCACATCATCAAGATACACCAACATAGCCCATTTCTTGAACGATTTTGTTCATTGCTTGCTGAAAGCATGCGGGGGCATTAACTAAGCCGAATGGCATGCGGTTGTACTCGTAGTGCCCCTCTGTTGTCACAAACGCTGTGAATTTCTTCGCAGTTTCTTCAACCTCAATTTGATGATACCCCATTCGCAGGTCGAGAGATGTGAAAAACTTTGCACCGGCTAATTGGGCAAACTGTTCCTCCATTATTGGCATTAAGAAAGGCATCTTTATCGTGATTTTACTGAGCATTCGATAATCGACGCAAAGCTGATGTTCACCATTCTTTTTGTCTACGAGCACCACTGGAGATGCGTAAGGCGAGTCAGACTGTCGTATAATTTCATTCTGCAGGAGCTCTCTAATGATATCAGCAACTACCGCTCTTTTCGCAAATGGGATTCGTTCGAGGTAAGCCGTATATTCAATTTCGTTAACGTGCACTTACCCAGTTGCGCGATGTTTCTGGCGAAGCAATCTCGATTTTACCATAACATCTGGTGTAATTTGCTTTTGTCATTGGAACTAACAGTCGCGTCGACTTTAATATCTTCATTGGGTTCCATACGGATATCTTCTCCTTCGATGATTACTCTGTTTCCCCGTCGGCATAAAACGTCTCGTCCAATTAACAGCTTTTCCGGTACTTGCTTGTTTTCCACTATTAGCAACGGAGTTTGAAAAACGCTCCCATCCATTTCGATTTTCGCGTTGACCGTTTCGGTGCACATATATTCACCCCCTGCAAATCCTTTTAAGGTTATGGCACATGGAATTAGCCCACTAAGTTTGTTTGAGTAGCTTTTCCGAACTAAGCTGTATGGACTACCTGAGTCTATAAATGCGCGGACCGATTCACCATTGACACGGATCATTTTGGTGAGATAGCTATTATCGTTTTCAAGTTCAATTTTATTCACTCTTGCGTTTGTCTCTTTTTTCTGGCGATAGCAGTCGTCACTTTTGTGCGTCGTCTTTTGACAGTGTACACATCGCTCTCTTCGACGGCTCTGGACACTTACTCGCGATATGCCCCATTTTGCGGCAATTAAAACACTTTATTTCGTCTTGTTTTATTTTCCCACTTATTGTTTTTATTTTCTGCACTAATGGTTCTGTCTTGATGGTGTTATATTCACAATAGGTTTTAATGTCACTTAATAACTGATAACATTTTATGTACTTCTTTGAAATCGCTTTGCGCAAGTCATTATCGTTTATGCCCGCGATGATGTGGTGTGCAATATCTGCTTCAGACATGTCTGCCCGTTTACCGATGGCGACCATTTTATAAAAATATTCCAATGGTGTTTCGCTACCAAAGCGACGCATGCCTGCCATTTTAATATGCGCGTTTGCCTCACTCACTTCACATGGAAAGTCTTCTAAAAATCGCATTTTGAACGCCTGCCACGTTTGGTGTATGATTTGCGTATCAGACCACAATTTGGCTGGACCGTACAGCCTCGTTGGTATTGCAAATAGAACTACACTTTCCGGCCAGCCGTAAGCATTCTTCAACTGTTCTACGCGATTAACAAATTATTTTGCCGTTAACGACGTGTCACTTGGGTCGAACTCCGGCAGCAAACTTATCACTTCTCGCGGATTGTCGTAGTACTCGTGTGTGTTCAAAGGTGACGACTCAATTACGTTGTCTGCACTCGGATTTGCACTTGCTGATTGCGTTTGCATTATTAACATACACTGCTGCAACATATTTTTCAAATCGTCAATTTGTCCTTGAAGCACTTGAATCTCTTCACTCTG
The DNA here is from genome assembly GCA_947369275.1 of Nemotelus nigrinus. NCBI lineage: Eukaryota > Metazoa > Arthropoda > Insecta > Diptera > Stratiomyidae > Nemotelus > Nemotelus nigrinus. The sequence continues at coordinate 96,585,212 of OX376372.1, read as the reverse complement.
TTCTATTTCACTTTCAATCTCTTTACTCCCTAAAATCTACACTAGTCGTTGCACTAACACGGCTTTTGTTCCCTATGTGTCGCCATTCCGTTTACAAAGCTCCTCTTTCAGTTTTCCTACCGGCAAACTATTCACTTTTCTTTTTCCCCATTGTTTTTCAACGGCTGCTAACGACGCAGCTTACGCACACGTTCACAAGCACTACACACACGACAGACTAGTAGCAACAAGAACGTAGCTGCTCCTGGCTGTACTGCGTCAAGCAAAAACAAAAACCAACAGCGTAGATGCTTGGACTGAAAAACGTTTGATGCTAGGTGCAATTATGCAAAACGAGAACCCAAAATGGCAGACAAAACAACACACCGCGTCGTTATTGTTTCTCCGCGTCACGAATCTTGCATTCACTATCGTTTCACCAATGCACGAGCGCAATTTATCCCACTTATGAATATGTCAAAGTCGCGTAAAACTAAAACACATTCGATTACTTTCGCAGTTCATTCGAGACTGATCTCAATACTTTCTTATATCATACGGTAAAATGGTATACATATACAGTTCAGGTTTTTCTACTACATGGACATCATTGATAATTCTGTTCATATACTCTTCTGTATGTATGGGTGTAGATGCTGCTCGTTACATAGTGTGGTTGCTATGATTTGACACACACACATATATATATATATATATATATATATATATATATATATATATATATATATATATATATATATATATATATATATATATATATATATATATATATATATATATATATATATATATATATATATATACACTATATACATAGAAATATGAATTTGTGGCCAAAGTGATTTTAGTACTAATGTTCTTCTTGGAACATTAGTAAAAACGAGAGGGAAATGCATTTTATACTAACAAGTTCATAGGTAACTGTCCCAAATTAACAATAAAATAATGGTAGAAAAAAATGATGATGGTTAAAGTGTAAATAGAAGAAAAAACATTAGCGCATCAGAACCACTAGAATAGTTACGTCTATCGAGCACTAATTATCTATCAGCGCAGTAGAGGAACAGCAAGTTTTTTCAGTGGTCTTTTACGTTATCTTAAACCTCTGGCAACATCAGGTGCAAAAGCTATAAAACGACAAGCGGTCAAGACCGGTAAGGCTTTTGTACAGGAGGTTGGAAATAAACCTCTTAAAAATCTCTTAAGAGAACACGGACAAACTGCCGCACAGGAGTTATCTCAGAAAAGTATAAACAAACTTTTTGATAAGATGGATGGGGCAGGTAATCAAATGGCTAGAAAAAAGCTACCCCGTTCACAACAATTCAATTTTTCTTCTAAGGGACGTAAAGAGGGTAAACTGAAGAAAACCGTAAAAAGACCATCACGTTAAAAGATCAAAAGGGTGAAAAGTTGACGAAAAGTTATTAAAAAACGTCTTTTGGACATTTCTGATAAGTAACTAAAATGTCCTGCTACAAAGAATGCATGAAATCTGAGCTGTACATTTTCTCCACATCACCAATTCAAAGCAACATTTTAAAAACCGAAGAAGCTGCATACAAACCGACAGCTTCATTGGATAACTAATCTGTACTGGAGTTCATCTCTTTCGGTCATGGTAATACGTATCGTGATTTTTTCAGCATATATCTAATTCTTAAAGTGCAGATGGTTAAAATAAAGGATGATAAAGAGAAGTTTTTCACTGGGACTGAAACAATAAAGGGTGCTGATGGTAGAGAATTCGAAGCTGGCCCAATTGGCGTCGCAAATAATTTGACACAATCGCTTTTTAGGCAATGTACAGTTCAGTTAAATGGAAAGAATATAGCTCAAACATACAAACATACAGGGCTTACATTGAAAATCTATTGAATTACGGAAAAGATGCAGCAACAGCTCATCTCGAATCGGTTGGATGGTATTTTGATCAGACTGAAATGGAAATAGTTAAAGGTGATGGCCCAAGGTCTGAGAAAAAAGGTTATCTTAGTAGACCAGCGCCATTGGAGAAAAGTAATGTGGACGACTTAATAGGCAACACCCAAAGCGATATATTTAGCCAAGAAAAACCATTGATTAATGGTGTGGATTTGCGCGCCATAATATCATTAGATAAACCTGAATTCTACTTGTACTCGAAAGATGATAAATGTTCACCTCGAATTCAAATACCGGAAGCAACAATGTACATGAAGCATGTTAGTGTCAACTCTAATATTCTCCTAGCACATGAAACAGTGCTTCAACATTCAAATGCAGTATACCCCTACATACGGGCTGAAGTGAAAACATACACGTTGCCGACAAATACATTCACACTTTTGCTGGATAATGTAGTTGTTGGTCAATTACCGAATTACTCAATTTATGGATGGTAGAAAACGATGCCTATACTGGAAAATGTACTTAAAATCCATATAACTTCTAACACAATAACATCACGAGAGTTATTTTGTCAGTTAACGGCAACGACAACCAAATAAACCTATAGAACTCCATTATTCAAAAGAAAAAGCGCTGAGCAACTGGGGGCACTTGAGACTTTTCGAATGTACTGGTATGAACTATTTCGATATAGGTCATGAGATATCCAAACAATTCTTCGGCAATAGTTGCTTTTTGCCAGCATTTGACTTGAGAGCAGATAATTTATACAAATCAACTTGTAGTAGTTTATTGAATCAAGGTGTGGTGAAAATCGATTCAAAGAGGCATTAAAAATTAGTTTAACATACATTGTCCACGAAGAATACGATACGTTTACTCGAATCTATAAAAAAGGATATAAACAGGTCCAACACCTCTGCATTTATTTATTTATCTGAGCACTGGCTGAAGATAGCTACAGAACAATGACTCATTGTCTAGTTAATGCCGAGTATTTTTCAGAAGGGCACTTTACCTTCTTTAAAAAAATTGCGTTTGAAGGTTTTACTTCACCAAATAAGGTGCATATAAAGGAGATCATTGACAAATATCCTACATCAGCAGTTAGCACTACAGATCGTTTTGGTGTATCTAAAAACCTTAAACTAAAGCGTCGGGAAGAGGATTTTATAAAAACCTCGCAAAGTTTTCAACTATTTTCGTACGTGGAGATCCAGCAAAGGAATTCCTTCAGAGCTACGTCACGACTCAAGAATTAACACGATCGAACTTGGTAATTCTTTAAAGCGAAATCATGTTGCAAAGAGATTTTTCAAGTGCGTTTTTCCGTGCGATCACTTACCCCCGTCAAATAAAGAAACCTGCTTGTACTTTTGTGAATATAGGTGCAACTCATATAGGTGGAACGCATTGGGTAGCCTTTTACATTCCTAGAAAAAAACCTATCGAGTACTTTGGAAATTTTAGTTAATATCCTACTAACAAGAACTGCAAAGTTTTTTCGTAAATAATAAGCAGAGGTAACAGAGTGCGTTCTCAACCTTATGCGAACAGTATACCTGTGTTTTTTTTCGCAGCAGTAGTAGGAGCTTCAAAAAATTTTTGAATCGGTTTTCCTGTACAGATTAAAGTTTCAATGATGGTGAAATAATTGTTTTATTCCGGAAAATTTATTTGAAGACCTTTTTGAAAAATGGTGGTGAGTGCTAGACAGGAGGTGGGAGGTATAAAAACCACGTGATGAAACCATCAAAACCATCGTAGTGTCTTTTATAATTAAAAAGAATGGCGTCAGTTGCTGAACACAAACCTCTAGCCGAGCCACCCGCGTTGTTCAGAAGAAGAAAAAATTTGTAAAATCACCCTAAGTCGAACCTTTTTGTAACTTTGAGAACATCATATCGAACTGCTAAGAGAAGAAGCCAAGAAAGAAAACGATTCCCAAATTACAAGTTCCGTGCAATTAAGACTTTTTTTTAACTTCACTTACTACCGGGATCGATGCCATAATCATAGGGTCACACTCGGTTTTGGCCCGCAAAAATTTCAGGCATAGATAATTTTCCACTGCCATGGACGGTTCCCACTAGCAATTGACTACAGCCAATGGATTTCACTTTACAATTATCTCAACGATTTGAAGACTTCAGCAGGTGGTGATTATCCGGAGAATGAAATGGGTCTTTTAAAACGATACCAGATACCTGTAGGTAGTGGCAACAAAACACTCAAATATCTGTAGCTTTTCAAGCTGTTCGAAATGAAGGAATTTTTACTAATTTTCGAAATATATATATATATATATATATATATATATATATATATATATATATATATATATATATATATATATATATATATATATATATATATATATATATATATCTATATATATTTATAACAGCAAAATGATTAAGGGTGATAATCTCTGGAGAGGCCAATCCGATTGAGCTGACATTTTCGGAGGACATAGATGAATTTCGATTTGTCATAACTTATAAGAAGAACAATGAGTCATCGTGAAATTTGCAGAGCGCAATAATGTAAACTAAAATTTAGTGCACATGATCTTTCAACACTGTGTAAGCAACTCTGTAGCTACAGCAAGCTCCTGAAAAAAAATGTTGAAAGTAACTAGGACCAAGACTGATAGAAGTGATTTTGAAATACGGGCAACACTGTGGCAGTGGCGCCATTTGGAAAAATCACTGGGGAAAAAAACTGGTTTTTGGCCTATAGCTTCCGATTTAGCCACGAGATTTTAACGAAATTTACGCAGTAGGTGAACTTTACACTAAGATAGATTTTAAAGAAATTTGGCTGCAAAATCAGTATTGAATCGCCAGCTTTGTTTGTCTCCTAAATATTGTAAATTTGCTCAGGAAAATACAGATTTTGTCCCCTTAACTTCCGATGCAGTTACGAAATCAAAACGAAATTTCTGCGGTAAGTGGACCTTACTGCATTTCTAATCCTGCAGGAATTTCGTTGAAAAACCGTGAATGGGTTGCCAGCTATGATGAGTTTCGTAATTTATTGACATTTCTTTATCAAGCGATGTTGGGAAAAAATAGGAATGATCCTACAATGACAATTAACAACAAATATATACTTCTCAAAACTTTCATAAATTTGGACAGTGGTTACGCTTAAATTATATTCACTTCTATAGCTTACAGCGCAGCCAGTCAATCGAAACGAAATTCACAGGGTAGGTTCAACACAATGTGAAGCAGCTATGGTGCTGGCGCAAGATTGCCAGCACCAGACATTTCGTAAATATTGCACCAACAGGTGCTTCCATTTTGTATTCATAAGCAAAACATTTACAATAAAATAAGTAACCGATATTTAAATTTTCTGAGTTTTGGAAACTTTTCAGATGGCAATCCTAGACATAGTTTAATCGCTGAAACTTTCGATGAAAACGAAATTCAAAGAATAGGTTGATTAAGCACGAGCATGTTATGGAAGATTTATTGCTGCTGTGTTGGACAAATGTTACCAGGACTGAACATTTTCATCATTTGTGTTATAGGAAATGCTGTCAGAAAATGATATTTTGTTCTTTTGAGTAAGAAATGGTTGATATGATACTACAAAGAAATTTATAACGCCTTCACGCATTTTTAAACCCCTCAAAAATAACTTCTTCGAAAATTAGTTTTGTAGCGGTTCTGATGCGCTATACTTTTTTCAATATTGTCATACACCACAAAAACTTTGTTTCGGAATATGGGAAAGAGTATAACGAGCAGCAATGCAATAGATGCAGGGAGAAGGATCTATTCAAGCTCGAAATTGGGGACTTTTTTATACCATTTCGTACGTCTTATATGCACATTAATTATTCTAGGCGTATTTATGAAACTCCCAATACTGTGTAGCTGTAACCTTATTTTTGATGTTATGAAATAATTTGGTGTATAAAGAAAAAAAACATGTTTGAGTTTCAATATTATCGACTATTCATTTGATAATACATATACAGCTTTATACAGTTTTGCGCAGCACATCGTGTTCCTGGAAGTGTATCATGCATTTTACAGATTGCAATTCGTTGATCGAACTTGTTTTGCTTCCTTGCCTTTCCACTCAACTCCTGGTAGGGGTAGGGTGGTCCGAAGTAGTAATTTATAGGTACAGTCGAATCGTATGGAATATGGCAAACTCTTTTGCAAAATAGTGACCCTAATTTCCAGAAACAAATTGGATATCGAAAATGAACTCGAACATGCTTTCAGTAAGATGATAAGTGATTATATAAAAAACATTTTTCATTTTAACAGGCATTTATGTACAGTTTATTTTGTGATGTATAACAAGTTTCCTAAATATACAATGAATTATTATGGTAGATATTTAGATGTTAGCTTGACTTAGGTTTTTTATAGCCGTAAGGAAGGGAAACATTTTTTTTCGTAACATCTCTTTTATCGAAGGTAAATTGTAAATTTTTCCTCTGGGGGGGGGCAGAAATAACAACTAACGGTCGTTCTCGTTTAATTTTTCGCTCATTCTAAACACAAATTGGTTCTTCCTTATCTGGACTGGTAGCTAAGGATTTAAGTCTTTCGAAATTAACAATTTAAGAATTTACAAAGTTTAATGTTATTCGTGTACATTTAATTATAAAGTCAATAATTCGCTCAGTTTCTACTTTGAGACCGTAAGTTTTTGGTCCCATACTAACATATTCCGAAATATATACGTAGGATTCCAAACTTTCAATTTCGTTTGTTAGGTCACCCAAAATGTCATAAATCTCGAAGGGAATTGGACTGACCTTATAATCGATAAAGATTGAACTATCTGTTTCACAATAAAGAATTATCTTTCCTACTATAACGACTTATTTGCTCTTGCGTCAACTCGGTACCGCGCCCGTGCAGCTCAAACAGAAGAGTGAGCCCTTGATCTTCTTCCTACCACGTCTCAGGTACCTCACTCATCCTTTTCACACTCAATAGCTCACATCACTCTTCACATCATCGTATAATCCATACAAGATGCCTTTTCACCCACACATGGTGAGTGAATGCCTACGACGAGTCAGCAGGCATTCACTACTCATCAACTGTTACCATAAAGGTTGATCGCTCATACCCTGTTTGAACCACGGTACCGAGAAAACAAGTATGTATTTGTTAGAATCATCTCAAGCGGGTCTTATTTGAGGCGCGCGTTACAATTCGGCCAACCTGCGATAGCACTGTCTCAGTGTTGCAGTCGCCTGGAAGCCAACATAACAGCACAGAGCTCTATCATTTCCGCACACAGCGTGATAGTACAAGGGTTAAGCTAACCCAATACAACAGCACACAGCTCTATCATTTCCGCACACAGTGTGATAGTACATCGGTTAAGCTAAACCAATACAACAGCACACAGCTCTATCCTTTCCGCACACAGCGTGATAATACATCGGTTAAGCTAAACCAATACAACAGCACACAGCTCTATCCTTTCCGCACACAGCGTGATAGTACATCGGTTAAGCCAAACCAATACAACAGGCTCACAGCTCTATCATTTTCGCACACAGCGTGATAGTTTAATTATACTATTATCCTCGCGCATAGCGAATAGTAATTGATTGTCCTAATGTTATTCTACGAATACGCATTTACATTGCCCATGATATGGATAATACTTCAATCGAATTAGTTTATGAAACTTAACTCACCTTCGCTTACTACTCCTTCCCTTCAGTAATCTCCAGAATTGATACATGTGCGCTTTATTGCCTTGGGTTTAATTGTACTTTCACACACAGAGTAATATAACAAATCACAAGCACTTAATTTAATACCACTTCTTCGTCCTCACTGTCATCCCAAATCGAAATCATCCAACATACACCATTTCTTCATTCGATCAGCTGCATGCACCGATTCATACGGCTTCTGACTCAATCGGAAGTTGTCTAGATCGCCCACAAGATACCTGTCATTTCCTAAGGCTTTTTTAATTTGATACGGACCTTTGAATCTTGATTGAAGCTTCCGAGGTTGCCCCATTGCACTTGACTCCACTTTAATTAGCACTAAGTCACCTTCAACATATGCCTGTCTTGTCCGCTTAATTTTTTTTTCCATATCGATTGTGTTACTCCTTAAAGTGAACACATCAAACCCGACTTCTCCAGTTTTCATGTTGACTGTCGAAGTGTGATCACTTGCACCATTAAACGAGCTTTCACTGTCATTATAACCACTTCCGTCAATCTCACTTAACTTTTTTTTTATTTCGAGTTTTTTGTATGATTTCACCACTTTTATTATTGGATCATCGAGAAAATCCCTGCCAAGTATTACCGCACAATCTTGAAAGTAATCTTGCACTACTTTTAATCGTATATTTTTCCCGATATTGTCAACTTCCACAAGTTTTTCACATTGTCCGTATGCGTTCACTTTATTCTTCCCAAATCCTGTGAGTGTTACCTGACTAGGCTTTATAGTCCAACCATTTTCTAAGCACACTGACTGTTTTATCGTGGTACAATCACTTTCAAGATCTACAAAGGCTCTTATTACTACACGCCCGACCTTGATGTCACGGTAACACTCGTCGGCTAGTCAGTCATTTTTTGTTGTATTTCCTGTTGCTCCCTTGCAATCTTTCATTAAATGCCCTACTTTTCTGCATCTAAAACACCGTCTTTCTCTTCTGTCTTCACTGTCACTGTTTGGACATTTATTGGCAATATGTCCGTCTTTTTTACACTTAAAACACGTTAGTGGACGATCGCGTTTTGTTGTTGAAAATGCTTCCTCTCCACGTACTCTTTTAACTGGCGGTTCGTATCGCGTTTGAGAGTCCAATCGATCACGGTAATGGCTTTGCTCCTTAATTTCCTCCTGCCTCTTTATCACCCTTAGCAACTCAGGTAAGAAATCGCATTTTATGGCAGCTATGCTATCCACTAGTCTTCTATCGTTTAGGCCGCTAAAAATGTATTGCATCGTAGCTTGCTCGGACAATTCCGCCTTAGCTGCCATTTTCACTACGTCGTAGAAGTATTTCTCCAAACACTCACCGCGATGGCGTCGTCGAAGCAAGATTTCCATTAGCATATTAGCACCACCAATTTTCGATGGGAAACTCTCCAAGATGGCGTCGCGGAATGTTCGCCACTCCTTAAGGCAACGACGTTTTCCCTGATACCAGGTCAGTGCTGCACCATCGAGTCGAAGTGATGCATAGAGTAACCTTTCATTGTCATTCCATCCGTAAATATCACTTATGGATTCAATATTTTGAATCCATCGGCATATGCTCACCGAACCCGCCGGATTAAATGTTTCAATAAGGTTTTTGATGACATCAAAGCCAATTTTTAGTGGCTGCTGACTTACATCACTTGCTCTTGAACTCGACGCGAGTGACCTATATCCTTCATTTCCACAATCACTGTTCACATTCACACTTGTTGCCATCGAACTATTGCTTTCGCTTAACTGACGCCGCAAAAACTCGTTTTCCTGTACAAGCAGCTCTTTTTCTCGCCGCAATAGTTCTAATTCGCGCATATCTATAGCACTTATGTTGTTCACATCGCGGATCGTATTATTGTCTTCACTCATAACTACACTTTCACAAACACGTTCTGCCATAGTAATCGAAAAAATAATCGTTACCGCACAATTGCTCAGTGAAACCTTCAAGAGAGCTCCGAGTATTAACCTCACATCTGAAATTATAACCACTTATTTGCTCTTGCGTCAACTCGGTACTGCGCCCGTGCAGCTCAAACAGAAGAGTGAGTCCTTGATCTTCTTCCTACCACGTCTCAGGTACCTCACTCATCCTTTTCACATTCAATAGCTCACATCACTCTTCACATCATCCTATAATCCATACAAGATGCCTTTTCACCCACACATGGTTAGTGAATGCCTACGATGAGTCAGCAGGCATTCATTACTCATCAACTGTTACCATAACGGTAGATCGCTCATACCCTGTTTGAACCACGGTACCGAGAAAACAAGTATGTATTTGTTGAAATCATCTGAAGCGGGTCTTCCTTGAGGCGCGCGTTACACCACCTTCTCCAAAGCTGCGTAAGGTTTAGGTCTGGCAATGCTATTGTATATGTAGCTATGGCTATATTTACATGAAGAAGCATATTTACTTCTTTTTCAAGATATTTCCATGTCACCCACATTGTTTCTTCATTGATAGTGTAAAGGGAGCAAATTTTTATGCCGGGGGAATGAATGAAGATAGAAAATTATTTATAGCTGTTAAGAACTTTGGTGCGCATTTGTCTTCTCTTTGCCCCAAAACGAGTTTAAACAAATTTTTGCGGTATTACGCCTACCAGGATTTTTCTCAATCAATTTTTTCTCTAAACAGATGTCTTCTCTTTCTTTGTAAGATTTTATAAAAGCATCTTTCTCATCTGCACCTGCATAATTAACACTCCATCTAATAGACTCTTGCTTTATTTTCAACAATGTGTTTACATATTCGGAAAACAATCCTCCACTCTTGGTTGCAGGATCATACTGGGTATGGTTGTATTCCCACACTCCATAAATGTGAGTAATTTTATACCCTTTTTCAACAGTTTAAGACACTTCGGGTATTATTCATGTACCGGTGATCTGAAGCTCCTCATCTGTATGAATACAGTCAGATATTCGATTTAACTCGGGACATTTTCGACAGAGTGTTAAATGCAGTTTTGAATTAGTTCTGAATGTTAGTGCAGGTATGTATAAACTAGTTGGAGGAATGGAAGAATAAGTGATGAACCCGTGCACGAAGAGTATTTTTGAAGATGGGGAAACGTTGTTCCTACGGTAGACTTTTGGGTGTCCTATAAGATATGGAGAGAACTTGTTGATGAATGGGTACAAACTAGTAAAATCAATATATCGTATAACTTGATTTTTAGCCACTTTATGATACAGTTTGAAGACTTTGGTACGTCCTTCCAAAACCGTATCTCGAGGATAAAGTGGCAGTATAATATTCGGTACAACATTAATTAACTCTTAATTCACTACAGGGCTTTCTCTCAGGAACTTACGGACTTTGCATTCCCAAGTATGTTCTAAGTTGTATCCACATCGCTTGATCATTTCAATTCTTCTTAGAGTACTCTCACATTTCCCAGATGATATTTGAACTAGGTTTTTACCAGATGTCTCTTTTATTTTGAAACAATTTGGACACCCATGATGGAAACACCTGCAAAATGCATAGACCGCATCTGTTTTCAAATCAAACCCGTCTTTTAACAAGCCGTTTCTTCTAAGCTTCACCTCACCATCGGTGTTAGCAGATGCAATTCGGCCAATCACTTGAGATCCCTGCCAGGCAATCCACTTTGCCCCAATAAGTGATTGATTTTTACCTTTGAAGTAGCCGTTACGAGGCATTACACCCAGTTCTTTCTTGCAAAAAATTTTTCTTAAAGGTGAGCATGCAGGCAGACGCTATGATTATAGACTCTCTAAAAGGATTGACCTGACTAATACTTAAAAATTCAAGCATAAATTGGGTACAACCCAAGTGTATTATATCCACATCTGCAATACGTTAACATTGCTTCTCTGTTATTAAACACACACACTGATACAATGTCATACCATTTTAGAAATTCTTCCCTCTCTTTAATTTTCATTGCATTATGTCTGTACATTTCTGGTGGAGGATATTTTCCAACATAATCGATACTCTCTAACATATTGAAGAGGTATGGGTAATATCCTTTAACCCAAATATGGATAGAAATTTCGAGAGAGGAAATGCCAGGAAATTTAAAAAGTCTACGAACGTCACTTGATCACATTTTAATATCATTATCTTTGAACCATTCATAATAGGTTCAACATCCAGCTTCCTCATAAAAAGCTTGGAGATGACAAATTGTTCATCATGCCCTCGAAAATTATGTGCTTTACAGTACACGTTCGTGGCAAAAGATCTCTGCATTAAACAATAATCCACAAAGATTTTCATAACATCAATTTCAGTATTATATTCGAAGATATGCTCTTTTATATCACAAACATTGCATTCACGCTTCATATCAGGGTCAGTACAGCAATTTTTGCAAACTTGCTGGGCAACAATTAAATTCACAACGTGTCTGTAAGATTCACTATTATCGAAGGATGTATTCTGAGTACTCTCGCAATCGAAGAAAATTAGTAAGAAATTATTCCTTTTCCTACCCCTGTATGGTTTCATGTAACAGCAGTGATCTGCAGGAACAAATCTGGCAGTGGTATTCATCACATTCCTGTGTATTTTTATCCCTTCTTGTGAAACTCAGGAATTTTGTGCATAACGTACATACTTTGAAATAATCGCAAATACTTCTGTCGCCAATTTTATTCGTTAGGTGACTAGAACGACAACCCTCACCTCTAAAAGAGCGATTACAGTTTTCAGAGTGAAACATCTCGACAACATGTTTAAGAGCATTTCATCTCTCTTGTAAGAGCATTTCATCTCACATTAATGAGGATTATTACTGTACGTCTTATCGGAATAAACACAATCATAGTGTTTATTGAAAAAGGCTTTCAATGATTTTATCACAGAGAAATATTTAAGTCGTTTGGAGTAGTACAAGTAAATTTTCTTCGAAAAATCATCTCTGACTGAAACCTTAAAAATGATTGAATCTTAATTTTTCAAATCATTAAACAAAGCTTTCTGGAAATTGCTTCGAGGTTCTTGAAATTTATAAAGATTTGCTAGACACCAGCCTTTTTCTTTAACGATAGCTCCGGCATTTTCACATAACCACTTGGTCCTGCATTCTTAGTTTTTCAGGACTGAGGCATGGTACCGCATTTGGAACGAATTTAAATGAATCTTGCCTGCATAGCGAATAGAGCGAGAAAGACATTTCACGTCACCCACCAGCCCCACATCTACAGCACATGTTCGCCTTTTAAGAATCTCGGATTTGTCTGTAGTCATATTATTAATTCTCCTACCCCCAGAAAGAATATTAACGACTTTGGCATTCAGCTGCGTTATTTCATCCGGAAGAAACGCTGTATTTGATTGATATACGTTTGAAATCAAATCAAGTATATACCTTCCATTAACTTCTTCAACCAATCTCAAGCTGGACCAGATAGGTATTATGTCAGACGAGTTTAGGAGTGAAATGGGGAAGCTAATTTTAGCTTCATTTCCAGATTTTTATACAAAATCTTTGATAATTTCTTCAAAATTTTTCTCGATTCCCAGGAGAGGATTTTCATATTCAGCACTGAGACCTTTAATTCGGAATACATTTTTGTTCCCCTCAAAGTTAAATTTCTTAAAGAATTATTTATTCCTAGTTTAAACTTCATATCTTCACTCCAGCAACACATTGAACCACTTCGTGTGTTGAACGAGCTTGATCCACACTTGTGCTTACTATGTTAGCGTTCCGGGCTTCTATCTCAGTTAATGGCACTTCACAAGATTGGATACCGCCCGTGTTCTCGATATTGAAGAAATCAATACATTCCTTCAATACCTCAAACGAATCACACTGACTGTAATATTAAAAGATATTTTCGAAAAGAAAATGTTTCTCCTCTCTGGAGAACACAGCTTCTATCTCTCTTATGATTTTAAGCAAGATCTTAAGGTTAGAACAAAATAACGTAAAATCTAAACTTGAAGCACTATCTTAAGTGCGGACGATTTGTCTTACATCCATTTTCTTACCTACTTAAAATGTTCGATATAAAATATACTATAATTATCCACACTAATATACTAAAAATTATAAAGCAAGATAGTACAGCAGTTCTCGAGCTTCTGTAGCTTTCAACACGTGATTTTTTGGCTTATATGTATTTGCCTGCCGCGGAATATCAGGCAGATAGGTTAGGTTAGGTTCAACTGGCTGGCACATGGCCACACATAGACCCATTTGGTCGGTAGCGATACCAGATAAATGGACCCGGAGAAAGTTCAGTCCAAACGGCCATCGAAGGCCCCGGACTTTTTTGCGAACTGAAGTATGTCCTTCAGCCTCTGCTCCGCCACATGTGATAGATCCACCAGACAGGGCTCACCAAAGCAGCGTTGCCTGGTTTTCCCCAGTGCCGGGCAGTGGCACAGAAGGTGTTGGATTGTTTCAGAGACTCCCGGCTCTTGACACTTCCTACAGGTGTCGCTGGTTAGGAGCCCCATTTTCATGGCATGAGCTGCTACAAGACAGTGACCAGTTATGACACCGACCAGCCGCCTGCAGTCAGTCCGCGTTAAACCGAGCAGGAACTTAATCGCTACGTGATTGTATGACCCCCACATGATTTTGGTTTGCTTGCAGGTTTGAGTTGCACGCCATCTGCACATCGCACCTTGCATCGTATTGGTAGTATTTGATCGTCTGGATTGGAGTTAAAATGTCAACCGATCCTGACAGGGGAAGGCTAGCTATATGCTTGGCTAGTGCATCCGCCTTCTCGTTTCCTTCAATGTTTTTGTGACCAGGAACCCAGAAAATTCGAACTCTACTGTGATAATCATAATATCAGGCAGAGCTCTTTTCCGCTTTTCTATAGCTCCTGATGCTTGTTTTCTCGACATATATTTTTCTCTGGCACTGCATTATTGGAATAGTCCTCTTTTCTCTGGCGTTTTTGATTACTCCCGGCCTTTTATTTGTCGCAACCGACTAAACTCTGCCAAGCCGTTGTCAGTGCAACGTATATTTAGCTAGAGATTTTTCCTTTATATGCCTGGCCTGCCTTAGCCCAGCCGACTAGCTCAGCCTGTCGCGGGTTGGCGGGCGGAAAAATCTCTACGTCCTACGGCACCCAGACAACACCACACTTAAAACATTTCATTAATCGCTAGGACAACGACAACCACACAGAAGAAGGAAACGAAGAGGATCCTTCAGAATCATTATTTTATATTTATTTCAAAATATATTATGTATACCATACCCAAAAGGAACTCAAATAAAAAAAAAACTCAAACGCACCTGAACCAATAGAAACACTAATGTTCGAAGAAGAGTGTAAGAATCGTGCAGGTTTTGAGTGCATATTCCACCACATGAGCTGCCTATAACGGTCAAACTGTTTCAAATGCCACGTTTTACTTTGGTCTCAAGAATGCATTATAGCTCATATGGTAGAAGATTTCAGATATTAGCACTGAAATGAATTTCAACGTTTATGAGAGCAAAACACGGGTTAATTATATTCGTTATCAGTTGCTTATTTCAAAAAATTTTGAGAGCAGCATCTCATATAACATCAATGAAGAAAATGCTCAGTGCCTGCAGCACTGTAACTGAAGTTCGTGTTTGGGGCTGCGATCCAAAAACTTTGCCGAACTTTGGGAATTTTTAATTTTTTTTAATTATTTTCATTGTAAATGTTTCCGGTATGAATACTAACTGTAAGCATTTACTGATACAAAAGTAACACAACCGACTCGTGCTGGCAACCTTTCGCCAGTATCAAAGCCAAGAATATATCACATCTGCTTCACGTTTTTATATTGCATTCGAAGTTATAGGAGTATAAAGAAATTTAGGGTTACCTGCAGCGAGTTTTTTCAAATAATCGAAAGCCTAATATTTGCTGTTTATTGTCACTACAATATCATTACCACTTGAAAATTCTACGATAAAACCGCTTAACAAAGATATTGCAAACAAACACAAAACCAACAATAGCTGGCAATCCTATCAAGGCTTCTCAACCAAATTTGGCCTGAATAATGTCTATAATAGGTTCCATTAATTGTATGAAATTCGTATTGATTTCATGACTGCACTGGAAGTTATAGGGCAAAATGTTTTATTTTCCTGAAAAATTTTCAAAACCAAAGACACAAAATTTACCATAGCTGGCAGCACCAATCAAATGTTTCAGCCAAATTTCTATCTGCTGTCGGCATCGATCAAATCCTCCCAGCGCTTGCGTGGCTTACCGACTGGCCTGGCTCCGCTCGCTCGCCCCTTGAGAGACCGTTTTGGGATTCGATTATCGCTCATTCGTTTGACGTGGCCAGCCCATTGTAATTTTTGTAGTCGTATGGCGGTAGAGACTTCCGGCTCGTCATATATGGTAT
Source organism: Nemotelus nigrinus (assembly GCA_947369275.1). Classification (NCBI taxonomy): domain Eukaryota; kingdom Metazoa; phylum Arthropoda; class Insecta; order Diptera; family Stratiomyidae; genus Nemotelus; species Nemotelus nigrinus. The sequence continues at coordinate 96,569,252 of OX376372.1, read as the reverse complement.
ACAGCTCGTTGTTGTATCGGATTCACTATCCATCTTCCTCCCGTATTGGACCGAGGATCCTTCGCAATACCTTTCTTTCGAACGTATTCAAGGCTTTTTCAGACGCCTGGGTCATTGTCCACGTTTCGCTTCCGTAGCATAACACAGGTCTAATAATCGTTTTATAGATGCGAAGCTTCGTATTCCTGTGTACGCATCGAGATTTCAAAATGGGAAGCACCGAAAAGAATATCTTATTGGCTAATTGAATCCGTCGTTTGATTTCGTCAAGCTCATCCCATCCTTCGAGAGGTTCGTCCCTAGGTACACGAAGTTGTCCACATTTTCAAGATTATAGTCCCCTATTGTTATGTTTTGTCTTATTGGCGTCCTTTTCCTTGATTGAGTCATAACTTTTGTTTTTTGTTCGTTAATTTGAAGACCAACTTCCTTGGCGATTTCGTCTAAAGCTACAAATACTTCCTTGGCATCATTGAACGAACGTGACATAATGTTGATGTCATCAGCGTAAGCTACTAGCTGTGTCGACTTAAATAGTTGAGTTCCTCTCGTGTCAACGGAGATTTTTCTGATGACATATTCAAGCGCTAGGTTAAAAAGTACCGGAGCTAATCCATCCCCTTGTTTTAGCCCTGTATTCGTCGAAAACGAGTTGGTCATATTATTCTGGATCAGCACTTGTGACGTGTAGTCGGTCATGGTCATTTTCACCAGTCGTACCAACTTTGCTGGGATTTCGAACTGCAGCATGATGTTATATAATGCAGTTTGGTTGATGCTGTCGTACGCTTGTTTGAAATCGACGAATATTTGATGGACATCAATGTTGGATTCCCAGCATTTTTCCAAAATTTGTTTGACCGTAAATATTTGGTCAGCTGTCGATCTTCCACGTCTGAAACCACCTTGATATTAACCAAGAATTTTCTCAGCGTGATGGGAAATCCTTAACTCTAAAATCTTTGTCAAGAGTTTGTACGACGTACAAAGTAGTGATATGCCCCTGTAGTTTTCGCATAGCAGTTTATCTCCTTTCTTGTGATTGGGACATATACGCCACTCATCCGGCATCGTTTCTTGTTGCCATATGTCTGTCACCAATCCATGGATAGCTCCGCGGGGATCCCATCGATGCCCGGTGCTTTGTTGGGTTTCAAGCGATCCATGGCCTGCCGGACTTCATCTAGTGTAGGAGGGTAAGATGTGGCACTGTCAGGGTATGTACCAACTAGTGATGGCGATTCGTCGGGTGCGGGGACACTTCCGTTTAGTAATTGCTGGAAATAGGACGCACATCTTTTCTTCACCTGTTCTGAGCCGCTTATGATGCTTCCGTCGGCAGCCCTACATAGGCTAGTTCGTGGTTTAAAGCCTTGTTTTAAGTGCCTCACTACTTTGTACGCTTGACGAGTGTTGTTAGCCATAAAGTTGTCATGCATGTTATTCAGCATGGTGTCAAAATGCTTTCGTTTCTTACGTCTAATTATTCTATTAGCTACTCTCCAAAGATCGTCGTTTTTTTTTCTATCTTTGCTCTAGTCGGTCATTCAATGTGGATTTTGTAGACCGCATTCTTTTCGTCCAACGCGGCTTGACATTCCTCGTCGAACCATTCATTTCTGCGTTGCCCGGCTGTGTATCCCACTACTTTTTCGGCTGCCGCATTCACTGCGCTTTTGATCGTAGTCCAAACTTCGTTGATAGACGTGGTGTTAAGCATGGAAGCTAGTTCCATTTCCAGAGCAGATTTATACTCGGCTTTCACCGTCTTATTTCGAAGCTTGACGACATCGAACTTGGGTCTTGAACCTGCTCTGGCTACATACGACATTGATATTTGACATCGATATCGAGTCTTCACTATGTAGTGGTCGGAGTCGCAGTTGGCCCCACGGAAGGTTCGCACATCTAAAATACTGGAGGCCCACCTTTTCTGAATCAGAATATGATCAATCTGATTAAAGGTGCGGCCGTCCCGGGATGCTCACGTCCTTTTGTGAATGTCGCGATGCGGGAAACACGTGGAGCTTACGATGAGGTTTCTGCTACTCGCAAAGTCGACAAGTCGTTGTCCATTGTCGTTGCATAGGTCGTGGAAACTAAATTGGCCGGTAGTTCCACGATGTGTTTCCTCCTTTCCAACCTTTGCGTTGAAGTCGCCCAGCAGGATTTTCACATCATTTGATGGCAGTGAATCATAACGCCTTTCCAGAAGGTTGTAAAAATTATCTTTCACTGCCTCATCCTTATCTTCAGTAGGGGCGTGAGCATTAATGAGCCAAACGTTAAAAAACTTTGCACGAATGCGGATCGCACACGATCTTTCACTGACAGGCTTGAAGTCGATTATTTGCGGTTTCATTTTTCTGTCCACAATGAAGGCCACTCCAAATTTGTGACTTCCCGATGACTTTCCGCTTTTGAAGAAGGTGTATGATCTCATGTCCATAATCTCAGCACCAAACAGTTTCGTTTCCTGGACAGCGAGAATGTTTATTTAGTGTTTTATAATGTTTTAGACCTGTTCCAGGAGTCTGTTTATATATATATATATATATATATATATATATATATATATATATATATATATATATATATATATATATATATATATATATATATATATATATATATATATATATATATATATATATATATATATATATATATATATATATATATATATATATATATATATATATATATATATATATCAGCAAAATGATTAAGGGAGATAATCTCTAGAATGACCGATCCAATGGAGCTGGAATTTTGGAAGGACGTAGGTGTATACAACAGCCAAGTCCAGGTTTTGCTAAAATTCAGATATTTAAAACGTTTTGGCGGCGGCGAGCGTTTATGTGAATTTTAAAATGCTCCTCTATTTCCAAGCAGCGTAAATTTTTGTTGAAAAAAGTATTGGAAATGAAAACTTATTATGTTTAAAGCTTGCTTATGATAAAGAATTGGAAATTTTGAGCCGTGTGTGGGTGCAGCGTGCCTAAAAGTAGGCAAGGATATTTTTTCAAATTTTTATTTGTCATTACTTCTGACAAAAACATTGGATCACCGTGAAATTTGCAGAGCCTATTGACGCTAACTAATGTTTAGCACACATGGATTTCCAAGGTAAAGCAGTTAACCCTGTAGCTGCGGCAGGCTCCTGAAAAAAATCCTTCAAATCATTGACCCTCCTCAAACATTTTTGATTTTTGACAAAAAATTCAAATCATTGATAAACTATAACCTTTTTGCATCATGTCAAATTAAAATTTTGAAAATTCCGATTTGCACAAGAACGGCAACCCATCACCAAATTGCCTCTATTTTCAGCACTCAAAACTTCTGTTCACGAGAACTGACGATCAGATAATGCGATCAATATGGAATAAACAGACCATGTTGATATTGACTAGGACCAGGTCTGATAGAAGTTATTTTGAAATACGGGCAACACTGTGGCAGTGGTGCTATTTGGAAAAATCGCTGAGGAAAAAAAACTGGGTTTTGGCCTATAGCTTCCGATCAAGCCACCAGATTTTAACAAAATTCACGTAGTAGGTGAACTTTTTTCTTAAATAATTTCGTAGAATTTTGGTTGAAAATTAGTATAGGAACGCCAGCTATGATAATTTTTGTCTCCTAAGTATTGTAAATTTGCTCAGGAAAATAAAGGTTTTATCCCTATATATTCCGATGCAGTAACGAAACCAAAACGAAATGCATTCGAAAAGTGGATCTTGCGGCATATCTAATTCTGCAGGAATTTTGTTGAAAAATCAGGAAAGGGTTGCCAGCTATGATGAATTTCGTAATTTATTGACATTTCTTTATCGAGCGATGTTGTCATAAAATTTCCAAATGGGAATGATCCTCCAATGATAATTAACAACAAATATTTACGTTTCAAAAAATTAATAAGTTTGGATGTTGGTAACCCTATAATTCTATTCACTCCTATAACTTACAGTGCAACCATTCAATCGAAAAGAAATTCATAGAGTGGGTTTAACACAACGTGTATTGATTGCCAGCACCAGACAATTTCATAAATATTGCACCAACAGATGCTTCCATTTTGTATTCATAAGCAAAACATTTACAATAAAATAAGCAACCGATGTTTAAATTTTCCGAGTTTTGGAAATTTTTCGGATTGCAACCCCAGACATATTTTAATCGCTAAAACTTTCGATGACATCCTCGGATGAAAACGAAAATCAAAGGATAGGTTGATTATGCACGAGCATGTTATGGTAGATTTATTTCTGCTGTGTTGGAGAAACGTTGCCAGCACAGAACATATTCATCATGTGTTATAAGAAATGCTGTCAGAAAATTATATTTGTTCCTTTGAGTAGAAATGGTTGATATGAGACTACAAAGAAGTGTATAACGTCTTCACTTATTTTTAAATCCCTCAATGATAACTTCTTCGAATATTAGTTTTCTAGCTGTTCTGATGCGCTAGACTTTGTTTTTACTAATGTTCGAAGAACAATAGTATTAAACTCGTTTCGCCGAAAAAACATATTTCTTGATATATATATATATATATATATATATATATATATATATATATATATATATATATATATATATATATATATATATATATATATTTAAAAATATATATATATATATATATATATATATATATATATATATATATATATATATATATATATATATATATATATATATATATATCAGCAAAATGATTAAGGGAGATAATCTCTGGAGTGGCCGATTCGATTGAGCTGAAATTTTCGGAGAACGTAGATGTTTATAGTAGGTAGGTCCACAACTTTCTCAAATTCAGATATTCTAAACCTTTTGGCGGCGGCGAGCGTTTTAGTGAACTTTGATGTACTCCTATATTTCCAAGCAGTGAAAAGTTTTGCTAAAGAAAAGTATTGGGAATGAAAAGTAATTATGTTCTAAGCTCGTTTATGATAAAAAATTGGAAATTGTGAGTCGTGTGTGGGTGCAGGGTGCCTAAAAGTAGGCAAAGATTTTTTTTCAAATTTTGATTTGTCATTACTTGTAAGAAAAACAATGGATCATCGTGAAATTTTCAGAGCGTATTAATGTTGACTAAAATTTAGCACATGTGGATTTTTAGGACAGTGCGGGTAACCCTGTAGCTACGGCAGGCTCCTGAATAAAAAACCTTCAAATCATTGACCTTCCTGAAAAATTTTTGATTTTTGACAAAAAAAATCAGATCACTGATAAATTTCAACCTTTATCCATCATATCACATTAAAATGTTCAAAATTCCGATTTGCACAAGAACGGCAACCCATCACCAAATTACCTCTATTTTCAGCACTCGAAAGTTCTGTTCACGAGAACTGACGACCGGATTATCCGATCATAATGAAATTTACAGGACATGTTGGTATTAGCTAGGACCAAGTCTGATAGAAGTAATTTTGAAATGCGGGCAACCCTGTGCCAGTGGTACCATCTTGAAAAATCACCCAGAAAAAAAACCGGTTTTTTGCCTATTACTTCCGATTCAGCCATCAGATTTTGACAAGATTCATCCCATACTTGGATCTTATTTTATGTAACGTTTGATGAAAATTTGGCTGAAAAATTAGAATAGAGTTGCCAGCTATGGTGATTTTTGTCTCCTAAAACTTGCAAATTTGCTCAGCAAAATAAAGCTTATTTCCCTATAACTTCCGGTCCAGTGTAAAAATCAAAACGAAGTTCACGCAGCATATGGACTTTAATGTAAACCAAATGTCATAGAAATTTCGTACCAAAATCATGAAAGAGCTGCCAGCTATGACCATTTTTGTAATTTTGTTTAATTTCTTTACTGAGCGATTATGTCATTAGATTTCCAAATGGAAATGATCCTGCAATGAAAATTAACAACAAATATTAACGCTTTGAAAATTTGATAAATTTTGAGGGTGGTTACCCTAAAATTTTTTTCACCCGTATAACTTCCAGCGCAGTGATTCAATCGAAACGAAATTTACTGGTTGGGTTTAACTTAGCGTGAAGCAGAATTGGTATGTATTATGCTTTGCTGTTGATACAGGCTAACCAGCATTAGCCATTTCCGTAAATATTGCACCAACAGATGCTTCAAACAACGTTCTCATATGCAAAGCATTTGCAATAAAAAATAAGGAATTCTTTTTTAAATTTTTCGAGTTTTGAACATTTTTCGGATGGCAGCCTCAAACAACGTTTAACCGCTGAAACCTTCGAACGAAATTCAAAGCATACGTTGATTTGAGTATGAGCTTGTTATGGTAAACTTATTGCTGCTTCGTTTGGAAAGTGTTGCCCGCACTGAATTATTTGTGTTATAGTTGAGTTTTGTTGCTTTGGATAAGGAATGGTTGATATGATTCCTGCGAAGAGAACGAAATTGAAAGGTTACGTTGATTTGAGTATGAGCTTGTTATGGTAAACTTATTGCTGCTTCATTCGGAAAGTGTTGCCAGCACTGAATTATATGTGTTATAGTTGAGTTTTGGTGCTTTGGATAAGGAATGATTGATATGATTCTAAAAAACAGTGTATTACGTCTTTCCACACTTTTTTGTCACTCAAAGACAATTTCTTCGAAAATTAGTTTTCTAGCGGTTCAGGTGCGCTAGAGTTTTTTTTAAATAAAAAGTGAAAATCAGTGGTTCTGGTCACCACGAATCTATAAAGTACTTTTATCTATTCAAATAGTCTAAGAGAAAAATATACCGCAGTAGGTATTCTATCGTGAAATTCAATTTTCAAGACAAAATGAATAAACCTTCCGCAAACAACGTGAAAATAATTCCTCACCCTTACAAGGTGGGGTTAGATTTAACCAGCGCTGTGGAGTCGGAGTCGTGGCTCTGTACATTTAAATTCGACTCCGACTCCGCTTTAAATATACAGGGACACGACTCCGGCTCCACAGCCCTGGATTTAACTCATAAAGCATTTTATCTATTTTGTGTATACATATATTAAACAGAACGTGCTCAAATATTTCTTTTATTCTTTGTATCAACAAGCAATAATAAGACACAAAGCATTTATTTAAATAAATACTTTCATACCTCTTCCATAAAATCAGCTTCATGTCTTTAAGATTTGGGGTTGAAATAACCTCACGTTGTATGCCGAACGTTAATACTCTTGTACTATTTAAGTGAAAAGCCACTATCTTTTTTTAATCATTCCAATACTAACTTACGCATTTTCAGCACAAACAAACAGACAAATCAGAAGAATTTCAATCTACAGCAAACATTAAACTCTTGAACTCAGTAATAAATCCATTACAGAAACGAAACATACAAATAACACCTTATGCTAAACAACGAATTCATTACAGCATTCATACATACAAATAACATCCTAAACTCAGTCACCCAAAGCATACCAGCTCCAAGTTCTGTAGCGAAATAGGAACCAAACAGAGTACGCTACAAATCGTGCTGCGTCCATTCAAAAATATTTCTGGGCCATTTAGCGGCTGAATAAGCGAGGGGTTTTTGATTTTCTCTACTCAGGAAGACGCAGTGAGCTGAGCAGCGTCCGCGCTGCTATTCGGGAACATTCATTGCAAAGTGTTTATGACCATCGATTGCGTGTGCTTGCGATGGGGTGTATGCACACATCATGATACGTGCATTGAGGCAAGATCACTTTAGTGTTCTGTGTAGCATATTTCAATACGCTGCAATGAACTGAGCGTTCTGGCTTACGAGATGCTTGAGGTTTTCACTCAAACGCAAGATATCCGATCGCGTTGCTGTAAAACTACTTGTAAGGCACTTTGGCTGTGAGAACTATCTCGTGTGTGAGATGAATAGTGTTTTGAGTTTTATTGATGTTGGATGCTAATTCATATGAAATCCATTGATTTGCTTTGAATTTCAATATGTATTGTGAAGCTATTTTTATTGTATAGGGAATATTAAGCAAGGGAAGCACTGCTTATATATATATATATATATATATATATATATATATATATATATATATATATATATATATATATATATTTAAATATATACATATATATATATATATATATATATATATATATATATATATATATATATATATATATATATATATATATATATATATATATATATATATATTAAGAAATATTAATTTTCGGCGAAACGAGTTTAATACTAATTTTCTTCGAAAGTTAGAAAAAACTCTAGCGCACCTGAACCGCTTTAAACACCGCTTTCGAAGAACAGTAGAAGAATCGTGCAGGTTTTGAGTGCATATTCCACCACATGAGCTGCTTATTACGGCCGAACTGTTTCAAATGCCACGTTTTACTTTGGTCTCAAGAATGCATTATAGCTCATATGGTAGAAGGTTTCAGATATTACCACTGGCATGAATTTCAATGTTTATGAAAGCAAAACACGGGTTAATTATATTCGTTATCAGTTGCTTATTTCACAAAATTTTGAAAGCAGCATCTCATATAATATCAATGAAGAAAATGCTCAGTGCCTGCAACATTGTAACTGAAGTTGGTGTTTGGGGCTGCGATCCGAAAAATTTGCAGACCTTAGAGATTCGAAACATCGGTTATTTATTTTCATTGTAAATGTTTCCGGTATGAATACTAACTGTAAGCATTTATTGATTGCTACTTTTACAACCGACCTTTGCTGGCAACCTTTCGCCAGTATCAAAGCTAAGAATATATCACATCTGCTTCACGTTGTTATATTGCATTCGAAGTTATAGGAGTATAAAGAAATTTAGGGTTACCTACAGCGAGTTTTTTCAAATAATTGAAAGCTGAATATTTGCTGTTTATTGTCACTACAATATCATTACCAATTGAATATTTTACGATAAAACCGCTAAATAAAGATATTGCAAACAGACACAAAACCAACAATAGCTGCCAACCCTATCGTGGCTACTCAACCAAATTTGGCCTGAATAATATTCATAATAGGTTCCATTAATTGTATGAAATTCGTATTGATTTGATGACTGCACTGGAAGTTATAGGGCAAAAAGTTTTATTTTCCTGAGTGAATTTTCAAAACCAAAGACACAAAAATTACCATAGCTGGCAGCATCAATCAAACTTATCAAACAAATTTATATCAAACAGAGTTTAGACTAAGGTTCAGCTACTTTGTCAATTTCATGAAAATCTGGTAACTTCTTCACATTTCATAGGGCAAAAAGCAGTTTGTTTTTCTGTGTAATTTTTCAAGATGGCAACACTGAAACAGAGTTGCCTACTATTCAAAATTGCTTCTATCAGACCTGGTCCTACTTAAGTCCAATGCATTCTGTGAATTTCAATTGTATGTGATTATTGATTCGTGAGTTCCCGTGAACAGAAATTTTTTATTCTAAAAATATAGGTTTACTGGGAAATGGTTACCGTTCTTGTCCGACATGAAATTTCCAAAGTTTTAATTTGAACGTGTAGGTCAAGCATAATTTTTGTATACAGATTGTTTTTATTGTAAAAAACGGACATTTTTAGGATATTCGATGGTTTGAATATTTTCACTTCCAAATTTTTATTTTGTCAAATTTAAGACACCAAAACTATCATAGCTGGCAGCTTCAACCGAATTTTTCAACTAAATTTCTACCGAACATGGCTTGAATTAAGGTTCAGCTATTGTTTGAATTTCGTCAAAATCGAAAGATTGAATCAGAATTTATAGGACTAAAAGCAGTTATCTTTTTAAATGATTTTTCAAGATGGCACCACTGGAACAGAATCGCTGGCGTTTCAAAAGCATTTCTTTCAGACCTGGTCTTATTTAAGACTAATACATTCTGCAAATTTCAATTAATTCTGCTCATCGGATCGTGAGTTTCCGTGAACAGAAGTTTTTCATGCTAAAAATATAGGTTAATTGGGCAAGGGTTACCAGGCGTGCCCGTTATATCGTATCAAATTTTTTTTGTCTATGAAAACAAAGCACAAGGTTTACATATGAGTGGCTTTTTTTGAAGAAGCGGCATTTTTTCAAAAGCGACGATGATTTGGAGGTTTTCACTTTCAGTGCCTACCCTAGCTACAGAGTTGCCAGCACGCACATTTGAAGCTAGACAGATCTACAACTAAATAATACTAATATGTCCTGAAAATTTCGTAATAATTGAATAGCTCTGTCAAAAGATATCGCAATTTAAAATTTTTCAAGTTTTCCCGTTCTCTCTTTAGGCACCCAGCGCACACATGGGGTTAAAAAATTCCAATATATTATCCGATTCACATGTAAAACACGTGCGAAATTTATTTCGTCAACTTTGTTATTGCAGAAATTATTTGTGTACGGAATAATAGGTATATAAAAAATATCACTAAAATGGCCGCCGGCAACAGAGGGTTAAGGATTACTAACTTTTTGTGAAACTTGGCACTATTCTGCATGCACACCAATGTGTTTTGAAAATTTCAGTTCAATCGGATGGCGCGTTCCTGAGATTTTTTCACTGAAATTTTTTGATAATATATATATATATATATATATATATATATATATATACATATATATATATATATATATATATATATATATATATATATATATATATATATATATATATATATATATATATATATATATATATATATATATATATATATATATATATATATATATATATATATATATATATATATATATATATATATATATATATATATATATATATATATATATATATATATATATATATATATATATATATATATATATATATATATGAATTTTTGGCCAAAGTGATTTTAATACTTATGTTCTTCTTCGAACATTAGTAAAAACACGCAAAAAACCAAAATTATATAACAACCATTGCAAACAATTTTCGTAAATAAAACAAACATATATTTGAAAAGAAGCAAAAATATGTTTAGTTTTATAATTAACTATAGCATAAACACATAGTGTTAAGACGAAAGATTTTCCTTCTCTACAGAGAATAAGATTTTTTCTACCCAAAGAGAGAGGGTGTTGTGACTGATTGCGAAAATTAAAAACGTCAAATTATGAATGACGCCAGCGACGCGGGTGGCGAGTAGCGCAGCCCGTAACAGCTGTATAGCGACAACAGCATTTATACGGCAACAGCATTAACCAAAACTAATTAATATTGAAAACACCCGATCCAGACACAATAAGTATAACTGTAAAAATGTTAGCTATATAAGTAGCAGACTCATGTTAATAAAGCAGTCTGATACCAGAAGTCATACCAGAAAGGCACTGCAGACTAACGAGAATTGAAACCAAATGTTTTATTTCATTCCTTTTTAGTAATACTGGAAGTCTGTTGCAAAGCAGCGACTTGTTCGCCGAGCATTAGACGAAAGGTATTACTATTCACAAACAATATTTTATTTCCATCACAATATCAAAATCCAATCAAAACCAAAAACTAATCTAATTCAATTATCAATTTGAAATCAATTATTAAAGAAACTCAAACGAAACAAATTAAAGACAGCCAGCATTGATTCATTAACTTTTATAGAAGAGATATAAATAAGATCGTTGTTCGCAATGTTCTTAGGCTCTACACTCATTCATTATAACTGCATTAGTTTTATAAAAACTAAATCAACTTAAATAGTGCGTGCGATATCTTTTAAATTTTGGTTTTCATAAAAAAAAACCGAATAATTAACAAACTAGTTTGCAATCTCTGAGCAGTTGGATGATCTTGAGGGTCCAGAAGTTTCTTAAAAAGCTGACGTTAGACTAATTTCATCCTATCGTTTCGTTTTTATGAGTTCTCTCGCCCAAATGCAGCACTAGTCATCGATCGTCTTCAAAAACCTCCAGATTTTTCGTTCCTTCGTCCATCTTCAGCTATTATTCAATTTTCATTTCAACAGCTTTCTTCCTCCTCTGCCACAATCTCCATTTTCACCGTTTTATTCGGTTGTAACACAAACTTTTATTTTGACAAAACATTGCACTTTTTAACAATTGTTTTTTCGATATTCAATAATCTTCAAACAGCAAAACTCAAATCCACTTTTTCTTTGCAAAGCACACAACTTTCTTTTCTCTTATCTGTTATCAGCCAAAAAATGTTTTCAAATTCTTTTCACTTTATTCTTACAGCATTCTCCACTTTCGTCGTTTTATTTGGTTGTAACACAGACTTTTATTTTGGACTTAATTTTCCGCAGCCAAAATTCGCTCAACGTTTTACTTTTACTTTCAACACCCAAGTCCCCTTTTTCTTTGTTCGAAATTTTCACTGCACCACAAGAGCGGTTCTCTTCCAATTTTTTTCTCTATTCCAATGTCCCACATCATTAGGGCACCACCAAACCAGATGATACAGGAATCAGACACCAGGTTCGCTGTACAGCTGAATTTATCCACCCGTCAGTGATGACTTGTCGAAATGTGACTCCGCTTGCACAGCGACCTCTGGAAATGAGTGCAAAGGAGTTTTTTTGGAGTAAATACTGATATCGCAGTCTTGGAATTCGAAAGTTTCTCATGGCGGCAGTTAACAGAAGCTGAAGTAGACACCCTACGGGTTTTAATCAATCTGTAAGCTGAATTCGCAATACGAATCTGCCATAGGTGAACTGACATATATTGATCTTTTAGGATGAGCATGTTATTCCTTCCTTGCCACGAGAACAAGACTGTATATCATTCATTGGCTGGAAAATATCATATATGCAATCTCATATCCTAAAGAGCGTTTGTGTCGATACATGCACGCCGGAGTCTAAAAGTCTGTGCGAACTCTGCATGTAAAGTTGCACTGCGATTTGTTTTCGACGGTCATGTGTTTTCTATAATTATTTCGCTGCTATTAACGATCATTATGTTTGCCGCTCCTTCCAGATATGGTATTCCATAAGACATAACTACGACTAGAACATGAAAGGGGTGCAATTCGTGAATTCAATCCAATCGACGCATTGAAATTCGTCGAGAATGGGAAAATGGGGCCACAGTTTGCATGTGCAGATGAATGCAGGAAGACCAGTAAAATAAGTATAGAGTCACAACAAATTATGCAAAAGGCTGTGATGTCAATGCGAATAGCACAGCTCAAACCTCATGTTTGGCTTCCACTGCGTCTGCTTCTAATACTCCTCTAAATTTTGTTTGGGGAAAATATCAGCAAGACGACCGTTGTTGCTGCATTTCCTTCTCGGTAAACTGAGAGATCCAAAAAAAGTATCCTTGTGTTCTTTGTCCGACATTACTCACAAGTCAATTTTTCCTAATGTGTAAGAAGTTCCTCTATTCTAGTCTTCAAATTTAATTCTGATGTTTCAACCATTTCCAAGCAGCAGTTTTATACTCACTCGGAAGGCTATTTCATCTACTCGTTTAATAGTCTACCCAGCAGGTCATTTCACCTTGTCTATAAGCAATAAAACATCTTCAATGACTTACCCATAAGATACCAATCATTTATAATATTTATAAGATTTAATTTCAAACCTGAACAAATGTCACATGGTGAAATATTAGATAACCGAGTTCAAGGTTTTTCAACTTTTCTAGACACGAATTCTGTGTATAAGAGGAAAAGACTCAGTTGATAAAACACACACAAAGAAAATCTTCCAACCATGCTGGTAAGTCTTGACACCCGAGCTCGATACTTCTTCATAGAATGTACGTAAATTACCTGTTTTTACAAAAGTATTTTTTTTGTTATTCTTCTTTCTTTATAGAATGCCAAATTTAATAAAATTGCTGCCAATTTTAATAAAATTGAATGCCAAATTTAATAAAATTGATTACAGGTCGAAATAACACAATGGGACTTGCTAGAGGTAAGTAAATACAGAATTTAAAAGTTCAAGGAGATGAAGACAGCGTATGGTTCTTATTCTTGCCCTCCAGATTTTCTGATAAAATCATTCCAAGCAGTTCGCCAATCTCAACAAGATCAAAAACCACTATCTCATCTATGGTGGCAAGGATAACACTCGGGGAGGATTATTAAAGTTAAGTTTTGTAGAAAATTAAAATATTGTGAATCGTGAAAAATGAAATAATTTTTCCACATAAAAAAAAAAATTTTTCCAACAATTTATTACACAAAATAGTATTTCTTTGAAGCAGGTATCATGCACGTAAATGACTGTAGTGCCTACATATAGCCCTCTCTATTGAAATATAGTACCTAGACTCCTCGCCCCAACCACGTCAACTCATAGCAACACCCGCTCCAACCTCAATGGACAGGCACCACACACTAGCAAACACCCCGCCGCCGATTCGATTCGATTTACATTCGATTTACTATGCCACTTTGGACATTTTAAGCTCGATTTACTATGCCTTTTTGTACATGTTTTGGTATAGGCTGTTGTTGAAGCAACCTAAAAGGAAATTGATTAGTCGTGGTTCCGATATTGTTACTCACCTGATTGTTCAATGACAGCAGAGTGACTGTCAGTATGACATCGCCCAGCCATTCCAGTGAAATCGGCAATTCCAGTCAGCTGATATATTGAAAGTTAATGGTGTATTCCATTTTGAAAATTGACGAAGTTAAGAGTAGTTTAGTAAACAGTTAAAAAATGTACCGAAATTTTCATCGCATAGAAGAAAAGTACCGGTTAATTGGAGCCCTCTTCTTTGTTAGTTTAAAATTTGATTTCATTTGCTACATTTCGCATTTAGTTCGATTTTTCGTATTTTTTCGTATTGTACTTTTCGCATTTTCATACATTTGAATTGTTTTTCGTTTAATTGAATTAAGAATAAACGTTTGAATAGTTTTTCTAGTGTTTTTTTCTTGGAATTGCAAGTGAAAGACAAAACATTTGGTCCTTCGAACCGGATAGTGATTTCAAAATTCAGTTTGTTTTGTGCAAATAGAAAGCAACAATTATAAAAAGTGGCTTCTATCTAATTAAAGTTTTGGAAGTGAATCCAAAGTGATTAATTGATCGGGTATAAACGGGAATTCCGATTGTTAAATGTGTTCCTGTAAGCCGGGGTAAGTCCAGTTCCTTTTTACTAATGTTCGAAGAACAATAGTATTAAAATCGCTTCGCCGAAAATTCGTCATATATATATATATATATATCAGCAAAATGGTTAACAGAGATAATCTCTGGAGTGGCCGATCCGATTGAGCTGAAATTTTCGGAGAACATAGATGTATATAACAGGTAGGTCCATGACTTGCTAAAATTCAGATATCTTAAACCTTTCGGCGTCGGCGGGCATTTAAGTGAATTTTCAGGTGCTCCTATATTTCCAAGCAGTGTACGTTTTTGTTAAAAAAAAGTACTAGAAATGAAAACTTATTATGTTTTAAGTTGGCTTATGATAAGGAAGTGGAAATTTTGAGCCTTGTGTAGGCGCTGAGAGCCTAAAAGTAGGCAAGGATTTTTTTTCAAATTTCGATTTGTCATAACTTCTAAGAAAAACAATATATCATCGTAAAATTTTTAGAGCGTATTGATATATACTAAAACTTTACACACATGGAATTTCAAAACTGTGCAAGCAAATCTGTAGCTACAGCAGGCTCCTGAACAAAAATCCTTCAAATCATCGAGTCTCCTGAAATTTTTTTGATTTTTGAAAATAAATTCAAATTATTGATAAATTTTGACTTTTGTCCACCAAGTCAAATAAAATATTTCAAAATTCCGCGGTAAACAAGAACGGCAACCCTTGATGAAATTACCTCTATTTTCAGCACTCAAAACTTCTGTTCACGAGAACTGCCGATCGGATAATGCGATCAATATGAAATTTACAGAACATGTTGGAATTTGCTAGGACCAGGTCTGATAGAAGTGATTTTGAAAAACGAGGAACACTGTGGCAGTGGTGCCATTTGGAAAAATCGCTGAGAAAAAAAACTGGTTTTTGGCCTATAGCTTCCGATTCAGCCACCAGATTTTGACGAAATTCACGCAGTAGGTGAACCTTACTCTAAGATAGATTTCGTAGAAATTTGGTTGAAAAATTAGTATAGGGACGCTAGCTACGGCAATTTTAGTCTTCTAAATATTGTAAATTTGCTCAGGAAAATAAAGATTTTTTCCCTATAACTGCCGATGCAGTGACGAAATCAAAACCAAATTCATGTGAAAAGCATATCTTGTTGCAATGGTAATTCTGTAAGAATTTTGTTGAAAAAGCGAGAAAGGGTTGCCAGCTATGATGAATTTCGTTATATATTTACATTGGTTTATCGAGCGATTTTGTCATAAAATTTCCAAATGGGAATGATCCTGCAATGACAATTAACAACAAATATTTACGTTTCAAAAATTTAAAAAGTTTGGACGATGGTAACCCTAAAATTTAATTCACTCCTACAACTTACAGCGCAGCCATTCAATCGAAACGAAATTCATAGGCTGGGTTTAAAACAACGTGAAGCAGCTATGGTGCTAGCACATGATTGCCAGCACCGGATAGTTTCGTAAATATCGCACCAACAGATGCTTCCATTTTCCATTCATAAGCAAACCATTTACCATAAAATAAGCAACCGATATTTAAATGTTCCGAGTTTTGAAAATTTTATTGTTTGTTACTTGAATCTATAACCAACTTTATTAGCTTATTCATCTGCATCATCCCCCTTCTGTGGTAAGCATGATTTATGACAAACGACTTCGATTATAAAAAAGCACTAAAAGAATATATAAAAGCAAAGCATCTAAGTTATATATCTATATGCTTTTAGAATCGTCAAAAATTGGTGCAACTGCGCTAAATTGTTTATATGATGTTATTTTATTTGAATAAAGCTCTTTGCCCTATAGCCTCCAGTACAGTCATGGTATCATAACGAAATTCATATGGCACATTAAAATTATTGTAGACAATATTCAGTAGAAATCTAGTTTGAAAAACAATGATAGGGTTGCCAGCTATGATTGTTTTTGTATTTTTTGACATAGCTTTAGTAAGCGATTTTATCATAAAGTTTTCAAATCGTAGTGGTCTTGTAGTGAAAATACACACCAAATACTAAGATCTAGAAAGTTTGAAAGCTCTTGCGAATGGTAACCCTAAATTTCTTTTTATCCCTATAACTTCCAATGCAGTAATCGGATCAATACGAAATTCACAGAGCAGGTTGACTTCAACGTGAGGCAGATATGACTTATTTTTGGCTTCAGTGCTACCAAAGGACTGCTAGCACGAGGTGTTTTTGCTATTTTCGTACCAATAAATGCTTGCATTAAGTATTCACATCGCGAATATACAATATATGACAATATATATGACAATGTATACAATATATAATATATAAGACAATAAGAACAATATAACAACAATATATAGCAATACACTCAAAATCTGCACAAATCCTCTACTGTTCTTCGAACATTAGTATTTCTAGCGGTTCTGATGCGCTAGGGTTTTTTTCCTTTTATTCTTGATACCTATATACATTTGTCCCTATTTCTGTATATACTTGATTGTAATTACAATATACAAGTATATTTTGTGAATTTCAGAGTAAATTGAGCACTGTGAATAATTTAAAATTTCTATTGGGCACTATTTAAAATTTATTGGGCATTCTGTAGAAAGTGATATTTGGCAGTTTTTGTCGTTCTATTCAGCAATAAACTGCGAGCTTGTGTCCTATTTGGGAATCGGAGCTATATTAAGCACTTTGTCAGCTAACACTGCATTGATTTTATATTAAATATTGCATTGAGCCGTATTGCGAAGCAGTAGCCTGTGAGTTTGTGGTCGGAATATTTTCAATATCTAAAGTGCACCACGTATCATTTATTTAGTCCATTTGAAAATGGAAAATCTATTTGTGCAACAAAAGCTAGCCTTAATTCAATTGAACAGGCTTCGTTCCAATTACAAGAAAGATTCCTCAACTCGCAAAACGGTTTCTTATCGTGATAATATCAAAGAAAGGTTAAAAGTTAGCTATGATCCTTTCAACGGAAACCATTTTAAAATACTATCGTTGTTAAAGGGAGATGAGACTGAACTTAATTTTGAATATTTTTCGAATGAAGTATAAATTTAATCTGACGAGGTACAGCTGAACTTCGCATCTGAAGTGGAAGAGCAGTAAAGACAAGCGATCGCTAAGCAGCCGGCAGCAGAGCGGCAGACAGCAGATAAAGGATCGGCAGAACAGATGGATTCAGAAATCACTCAGGATGGAAAAAATGGACAAGAAAGAAAAACAGTTTTGGACCACGGAGCATAAGAATCCGATCTACATTTTGAAAACATTAAGTTACCTCGTATTTCTTCGCCAAAGTTCCATGGTAATTATGACTCATGGATACCGTTTCGTGATTTGTTTCGACCCCTCATCCACAATCGCACAAACATGTCGAAGGTGCAAAAGCACCTTCCACATGTTTGTGTGATTGTGCGATTGTGATCTTCTCTTATAAGTTTGCTTGATAAAACGATCGAATGTGTTCAGGCCATTGAAAACATGGGGATTGAACATTTATGGCATGCCATGTTGGTGCATATAATCACGCAAAGGTTACCTCCATCTACGAGACAACAATGGGAACAGGAACATGTGCAAAGGACAACACTTCCTTCATAAACTGATTCATCCGAATTCTTGCAACGTAGATTTTGAGTATTGGAAGCTGCAGGAATATACCGAATAAGAGTTCCAAGAAATACAAGTATGCTCTAACCTCACAACTTGCAGAACTACCAGCTCAAATGACTCAGAGCTGTATAGTTCGTAGAGCTGGCCATCACATTCGGCAATGTCCCACTTTCGGTGACATGAATTACGATAAAAAGTTCGAAACCGTTAAACGCAATAGGTTTTGTATTAATTGTTTGATAATAGGACACATAATAGCAAATTGTCCAAGCATAAGTAGATGTGCAAAGTGCAAAAGATAACATCATACTCTCTTACATAGAGAGACAGCAATAACAAATGTTGCGACATCTAGACCGTTGAGCGCTGACGCAGCAAAATTTGCATCTAACTATGCACCAGTACCAAATCTTTTGCAAAATGACACTGAGATACAAACACTGAGTGCATTTGCATCAAAGCAAGTACTTTTAGCCACAGCATTAGTGAGTGTACAAACTTTAAGAAGGTGTAGAGTCTTAAGAGCACTATAAGATCAAGGTTTTCAAGCATTATTTGTTACTGAGAGTGCTATCCAACAACTCAACTTAAAAATAATGCATACAAGCACTATTATAAGTGGTATCAGTAGGAGCAATAATACTGTAACAAAGGGATCGTACGCTTGAAATTAAATCTTTGTAATAACCAATTTCTGGAAATAGAAGCGTACATTTTGGATCAATTGACAAATTTAATACCCACTTGGAAAGTTTCTTTGGAAGTATAAAATCAGCTGAAAACCTTTGAACTAGCTGATCCCAACTCCGATGAACTGGGAAAAATTGATCTACTCCTAGGAGCGGATGTTTACGCTCAGCTTATATCAGGTGATATTTATAGACTAACGATGGGACCAATAGTCCAGGAGAAGTGCATGCTCAGGAGAAGTGCATGCTCAACCACAACGTACTCTTCAAAGTTTCAAACTAGAAGTAACTCATCATGGAGATTTATGTGGACAGCTAAGACAATTCTGGGAACTGGAAGAAATCAATGTACCGCAGCAGCAGACGAAGGAGGATCAGCTTTGTGAAGAATTCTATTTGCAACACACTCA
This sequence comes from Nemotelus nigrinus, assembly GCA_947369275.1. NCBI lineage: Eukaryota > Metazoa > Arthropoda > Insecta > Diptera > Stratiomyidae > Nemotelus > Nemotelus nigrinus. The sequence continues at coordinate 96,549,601 of OX376372.1, read as the reverse complement.
TCGTGACACAGACGGAAGAAATGTAACTCATTTGCCATTTAAAGAAGCTTTCAGCAGAGACATGTAAGGAGAATCAAGAAACCCCGCCCTTGCCAGCCTAATGTCGCTAGAACGAAAGTTTGCTAAAAATCCGGATTTATACGTGGAATATTTCAAATGCATTCAAGAATATTAAGAATTGAATCATATGCGTGAAGCTAGTGACAGTATAGATATACAACAAGATGCAAATGGCATGTCTTAATGCAAAGGTAATTACCTCCCTCATCATGTAGTTTATAAAGAAAGCAGCAGTACAAGGGCTCGTGTTGTTTTCGATGCCTCACGAAAAACAAGTTCTGTAATTTCTTTAAATGAAGCACTCTATTTCAAAATAGTTTCAAAATAGTCTCGATACCAGTTTGCTACAATGGAGATGTTTACAATTTGTGTTTATAGCAGATGTTGAAAAAATGTATCGTCAAATTCGTATACATCCGGAAGATGCTGATCTAAAACGTATTGATTGGCGTTATAGTCCTCAAGAACCGATCCGGGACTATTGCTTGAATACAGTCATCTTTCAAGTGACTTGTGCACCATTTTTAGCCATTCGCACTCTCCAAAAACTTGCAAAGGATTCGCAGTCTTCGTTTGACATGGCACACAAGGCAATTCTAAACGAATTTAACGTAGACGATCTTCTGTCAGGCGGGAATAATCTGGAGCTCGCAATCGCTAAAAGAGATGAATTAAGAACGTTGTTAAGCTCGGCAGGTTTTAAACTAAGGAAATGGGCAGCCAATCACGAGCGACTCTTGTGTAATATTCCCATTGGAGACCGTGAAACTCTTCCAATTTTAGATATGAATCTCGATCAGGGTCTCAAAATACTTGGCATTATATGGTATCCAATATCGGATGAATTTTCGTACAAGATTAACATTCAAATGGATGACGTTACATATACAAATATAAAAATACTCCTCATGTGTTCTCTTATTCTTTGTCTGGTATTTTCCTGTCAGCTGTCTAGCATTTTAGAGACCTGGGTGTGGTGTTTGATTCAAAATTAAGATTTGATATTCATGTTTTGAATATGACGTCCAGGGCCTCTAAGATTGCTGGATTTGTTTTGCGTTCTTCGTATATGTTTACCAACATTTCCTCCTGTATTCATTTATATGTATCCTTAGTACGCAGTATTCTAGAATACGCCTGCCAAATCTGGTTTCCGAGCTTTCAGTATTTATCTGACGCCATTGAATCTGTTCAGCGCAGGTTCACTCGCTCACTTCTTTTTAAATCTAATATCCCCTATTGTCTCTACCCCTCACGTTTTCCCTCCTTCGTATGTCCTCGTTGCAATCACGGAGGTTGTTCCTCTATGAGTGTTTCCTCTTCAAACTTTGACAAGGCATTTTCTTAACAGATCTCGTTTCACAGATAACCAGCCGTGTATCCAGTCGTCCAAATCGTTTTTCTGAGGTTTTCTCTGTTCCTTTTGCACGTACGGAAGTCTATTTCCATTCGCCTTTGCTGCGTCTACCCAGAACGCACAATGCCCTTAAGCTTGGTCCTCTTCCGCAGTCTTTTTTACAATTCAAGCATGTATTGAAAATATTACCTTGAATTGCTATTTACCTTAGTCCTAATTTTAGTTTTCTAATTTTGCTATTTACCTTAGTCCTAATTTTAGTTTTCTAATTTTTCAATTGTTTTTATTATTTCTTTTCCTTTTTTATGTTTCACATTTTTTTTTATTTTTGCTTTCTTGACGCTGTAATTGTAGCGCAAGGGATTATAAATAAACAAATAAATAAATAAATAATAAAACGTAAGATGTTATCCGTCATAGCAAAATTGTTCGATCCCCTTAGATGGATCTCCCCAGCTGTTGTCGTAGGATATTGCGCGTTGATGGTCGACTTGCTAATGCTGATCTTCCATACGAAACGAAACATCCGATGATTATTTCAAAAAGGAGTAAGCTGTAACCTCTCATACTCATGCATTACAACTTGCTTACGTTAAATGGAGGTGTGCAACTTATGCTAAACATAACCAGAATGAAATATCGGATTATTGATGCTAGAAACGCGATTCGACATTTCATGCAGAAGTGCATAGTATGTTATAAGCAAAGGGAAAAAACAAGAACACAACTAATGGGTAATTTGTCCGAGCCGAGAATAATCCCATCCAGACCATTTACTCATTGTGGCATTGATTATTGTGGCCCAGTTGACATTAAGGTATCAAGGGGCAGAGGCTCGATATTAACCAAGGGCTACATAGCCATCTTTGTTTGGCTCGTTGTGAAAGCAATTCATCTGGAATTCGTTGGCGATCTGTCTACACAATGCTTTTAGCTGTTTTTCGACGTTTCGTGAGTCGACGTGGGCTGTGTAGTCACTTATACAGTGACTGTAGTACGATCTTTGTGGTCGAGAATACACAGAGTAGACTAAGCTTAACGTGAGTCAGATTTGCTATTTTTTTGGATGCTGTGCTAACACATATTCAAAAAAATCACGCCAACAGATGCTTCCATTTTGTTTTCATAATGAAAGCATTAAGAACACAATTAGCAACCAATGTTTAAATTTTCCGTGTTTTCAAAATTTTTGGGAAGGCCATCCCAATCGTTATCGCTGAAACTCTCAATGACATCCTCGAATGCAAAAAAATTCAAAAGAAAGATTGATTTTAGCACGAGCTTGTTATGGTAGACTTATTGCTGTTGCACTGGAAAAATTTCGCAAGGACTAAATATTTTTATCATTGGTGTTGAAGGCGAAATTTGTTATTTTGAGTAAGTATAGGTTTATATAATAAAAAAAAAGGTCTCTCACGCCTTTAAACATTTGTAAGTCACACAAATATAGTTTCTTCCAAAACCAGTTTCCATACATGCATATTTCTACACATAAACATATCTACATATATATACATATCTACATATATATATATATATATATATATATATATATATATATATATATATATGTTTTTATATATATATATATATATATATATATATATATATATATATATATATATATATATATATATATATAAATATATATATATATATGTATATATCTATATATAAATATATATATATATATATATATATATATATATATATATATATATATGTATATATCTATATATATATATATATATATATATATATATATATATATATATATATATATATATATATATATATATATATATATATATATATATATATATATATATATATATATATATATATATATAGATAGATATATATATATATATATATATATTGTCACCGTTAACTTTAACGCGCACTAAAACCCTTTATCTTCAACCGAGATACAAGGGCGGCAGTTTCCGGGCGGCTTTGCTCGCGAAGAATAAGGTCGCGGGTGGGCGCCACTCGCTTCTATTTCTAGAAACTGCCTCGCTACCGTCGCCCTGAAGCGAGAAGAGGTAGACGGTTCGTAACAAACAACCCACTACTCGAAATTCACAATTACCCCGGCGCAATTTATAATTTCAATCTTTATTGTACTTAACGTGTACTATAAATTTATCACTACTATCACTACCGCGTTACCATTCAATGGTAATCTCCCTTATCCTATTTGCACTTCAATTTCAGATAATCTTATACAACAATTTTAACGCTACGTACTAACTAACCTGCTTGCTCTGGAACTGTCGGCTCTGGATCGCAAGAATGTGGTTTTTCTCCCTCGATGGGGCCCTTTTCTGCTAATTGAAGTCACGCCAAAATCAATCGAAACGTCGAAAATCCTCCGCAATTCGTACTCCTCGACAAACTCGCTCTACACCGCTGCTATCGATCTTTCGCAAAATATTCGCACCCGTCGTTCTTCCCATACAGCAATTATGGCACGGATAAAATAATACGCCTATCGTTTCTCCTGCCGCTTTCCGGACTTGAAATCGCCTGTCGTCAGCCCAAGTTTCCTAATTCCAAACCAATAGCCACACTCGGAAACAAAGGAAAAAAAGCAAAGTGTAAATTTCTCGTTTCAGCGCTTCAATGCTTCCGCACACTCACCCAGCTCAATTCAAAAAGAAAGAATTTCCGTGATCCCGCTCACAGGAAAATTTTCCTGGCGGTAGCGGGATTTTAAAAATAACGTTCCCGGCGCTCGCCCTCTATCGCTTTCACTTGTCTGAGTGTTGGGTTGCGAATTCACCTCGCGATCCAATTCGGGACGGTCCGATTTTGGAACATCTTAACTGACGTTTTCCACTTCGTGACATTTCCGACTTGTCAACATTTGTTTACGTCAATTGTGTTGTCGGCAAATCAACATGCGAGCACCACAGCCTTTCGATACATTTTCCAGGTAAGTGAGAGTTCTGCTTATTATTTCTTTCTTTCGACAAGGAATCTGATCCGCGATCCTCCCCGTTTCTTTCCATTTAACCGCTATCAAGTGAGAATCTAGTCGGTAGTGACAGTGCTAATTCCTTCCGACACTCAATGTGAAAGTTTGTTCGTGCCGCGAGTTTCGGTTGTGAAAATGCCCTGCCTCGAATGCTGATGTCGTCCTGATCTCGTTTTACCTACGCGCATGGCGACTATCCTTCGCGCCTCGGGTCGATCCTGTCAATAATCTCGCATTAACTTTAGTCGCCCTTTTGATCAGTGGCTTTGCGTTCGGGAATCAGCAACTCGGGAATACACTCGGTACCAGTCGTATGTAGGTCAATTGTTGGCCTAGGTCTGGTGTCGTCAGTATGAACGACTCAGCCCATACATTGCTCTGCCGGGTGTATGGATTTGTGGCATAATGATGCGGATCGCGATATCTCGTTGATATTCTTGCGCTTTGGATAGCCTCGCGATTTAGGTATTGCCGTTGGTGACTATGATGATGCTCATATCCACAATTTACTCGTGTTGTTCTGCTGTTGATGTGCAGATGTTCGACTGAGTTGTGCGTCTGTTAAATGTTCGTTTGTACTTATGTGTCACTCGTCGTATATACCTTCAGCATGCCTTGTGATAATCAACTGACTTCCTATTCATTACACTACATTCGGGGATTGTGATTGTAACAACAACTGACCTAATCTACCTTAAATTACATTCATGACTCTAATAACTAACTCATTAAACCTAATACTACTTAACATTAAAATCGTGAATTGCGAATATTATCCAATCTATTATGAAAAAAAGTGAATGCCGTGACACCCCCCTCGCTTCAGAGAATTCAGTGGAATTCTCGGCCCAATTTCTCCCACTATAAACCGTAGTTGGCCTTAATTCGGAACGGAAAATTACGTCGTAACGAAGATTCTTTAGCCGATTGCATTTCCGATCTCGATAACGTTATTGCAGCTATAGAAATTCTGAATTGGAACATTCAATCAACGCTTCCACTACACACTTTTCCCATGCATGCTTTTATGTAACTCCGATTAGATTTGTATGGTG
>OX376372.1:96460831-96543949 GCA_947369275.1 Nemotelus nigrinus | reverse complement strand
CCAGCTAGGGTAGATGGTCCATTGGGAGATGGTAATTCTGAGGGTCCGTACACCCCTCCCCCCCTCCCCCCTCCATTTCCATCCTACAAAACTAACTTCACATAAAAATCCCACTTACTCTTGCCCCTTACCAACCCGCAACGAGACAGCGTGGTAAGGTATTGTCTCAAAATACCCCAACATGAAAAGAAAGAACAAGCACCAGCCCTCATTCTCCGTAGGCCAGAGTGGACCTGGGACTGGTAGCTCGCAGGAATCATCCACGAAGGCAGAGGGTGTTAAGAATCCGCGGAGGTTAAATTGCTATCAACAAAACATGACAACGCTACATATAGCGACTTATTATTGCCTATCGCTATCGAGCCAGGCAAGACTAATTGAACTAGAAGAGGAAACAACTAAAATTAAATGGGACATTATGGGTCTGAGCGAAACTAGACGTAAAGAAGAAAGCTTGCTGACACTTGAATCGGGTAACATCCTATACCACCAAGGGACCCAATCAGGTAGAACGAGCGGAATAGGGTTCTTTATTAACAAAAAATGGGCAGGCAAGATAGATAATGTCATAAGCTACTCGGATCGAGTAGCCAGCCTAACTCTAAGGCTCTCGCAAAGATACACAGTGCAAATCATACAAGTCTATGCACCCACAACTAGCCACACGGACGAAGAAATTGAAAAGTTCTAAAATGAAATAAACCAGGCTTGGTACAATAACAACAGCCACTTCAAATTTCTGATAGGGGACTTCAATGCTATCGTAGGAGGAAGGAAGGACCACGAAACTCTGGTAGGGAAATTCGGTTGGGCATTAGGAATGAGAGAGGAGAAAGTTTGGTCCAATTCGCTCACCAACATAATCTCTACATAGCAAATTCGTTCTATAAGAAAGGCCAAAATAGAAAATGGACTTGGCAAGCCCCCAATGGAGCCACTAGGAACGAAATTGACCTGATACTAATGGACAGAATAAGAATAATAAAGGATGCATCAGTTATCAATAATTTCAGGACAGGAAGTGATCATCGTTTGGCTTGAGCAAAAATTACCCTTGATCTAAAGACAGAAAGGCTCAGACTAGTTAGGAAACCAACAAGAGCAGGTATTAACATTGACAACGCCAGAGACAACGCCATTCTCTTCCAAGAATTGCTAAATTACAAAATGTGTAATAAGGACGCAACGCACCTCGCAAAAACCATCTTGGAGTGTGCCGAAGAAGTAGGTGGACCAAGCATAGACAGTAAACACCGCAAGCTCTCAAACGAGACAAAAGCCTTACTCCGAAAACGCAAGGAAATGAAGTTATCCTCGAACATCCAAAGGATTGAATACACTGAAACCTGCAAAACGATCAGAAAGAGAATAACAGAAGATGTAAGGAAATACAATGAAAAATTAGTAGAAAGTGCCATCGAAAATAATAGGAGCCTCAAGAAGGCGAAAAGAGCATTATTGATTGGTAGAAACCAAGTGATTGCTTGGCAACATGAAAATGAAAGAGTAACCGATATGAAGAAAATACTGGAGATAATAACCAACTTCTATCAGGATCTCTACAAAGCCCCCAAAACAAGCCAAACAATAACAGCGACTATACAAGAAGCACCTGAAGAAGACGTCCCAGAAGTTCTGATTGATGAAGTGGAAGCGGCGCTGAAACAAATGAAAAATGGCAAAGCAGCTGGCAATGATGGCATCACAGCGGAAATCAAAGCGAAAGTCAAAGTGTTCGATGACACACCAGAGTTTCCCACACAAAGAAGTGTTAGACAGGGGGACACCATTTCGCCTAGACTCTTCAACGCCACCGTGGAAGAAATCTTTCGAGGCCTAGCATGGGACAATAAAGGCTTAATCATAGATGGAGAACGGCTAAGTCACCTACGATTTGCAGATGACATAGTCCTCCTCGCCCAAAATCAGGGGGAATTACAAACGCTACTCGAGGATCTAAACTCAGCTAGTAAGACAGCAGGACTGAGAATGAACCTCAATAAAACAAAGGTTATGTACAACGAATTCATAACGAGAGGCCAGGATAGAATATCAATTAATAGCACAGATTTGGAAGTGGTAGACGAATATGTGTATCTGGGCCAAACAATAAGCAACTCAGGATCGCTACTACCCGAAATAAACAAGAGAATCAAACTAGCGTGGAGTGCGTTTGGGAAAAACTGCATAATCTTCAAATCAAAAATGAAACCTTACCTGAAGAAGAAAGCCTTTGATGGATGCATTCTGCCGGTCATGACTTATGGCTGTGAAACATGGACTCTGACAGCAGATACCACAAGAAAGCTTCAGGTTGCCCAAAGAGCAATGGAGAGATGCATGTTGGGCATCACAAGAAGAGATAGGAAAAGACTTGACTGGATAAGAGCAAAAACGCAGGTAACTGATGTGATTAATAGAATCAGAAGTCTCAAGTGGCGATGGGCCGGGCATTTGGCAAGACTATCGGACAACAGATGGACCACGAAAGTCATGAACTGGTATCCAAGGGGAGTCAAAAGACCAAGACGGCGCCCGAAACTAAGATGGGACCATGACATAAGAAAGCTAGCCGGCATATCCTGGACACGTATAGCCAAAAAAAGACAAAAATGGAGGGAAATGGAAAGCCAGTATTTAGGGGAGGCTACATCATGATCCGTATGCATGATTGACAAGCTGATGATATATATATATATATATATATATATATATATATATATATATATATATATATATTCATATATATTTATATTTATATATATATATATATATATATATATATATATATATATATATATATTTATATATATATATATATATATATATATATATATATATATATATATATATATATATATATATATATATATATATATATATATATATATATATATATATATATATACAGGGTGTCCCATAACGCAACGTCAAGCCGGAAAGGGGTGATAGGGCAGGTGGTGACAGTAATCAGAAAACTATTTAAAAAAAATTTAGCTGCGTATTTTTTGAGATATTCGCTTTTGAAAAAAAATTGAAAAAATGCGTACCCTGTGACAATCTTTTCACTGCTACATCTACAAAAAATTTTTTTTTTTTAATTTTCTTTTTATAATATAACCCCAGATAAATGCTCTTTAAATTACAGCCAAAAATTAAAAAATTACTGTTTTAGTTTTCAGTGAAATAGCACTTCTTTCACCAAAGATGTACTAAAAAAAAACTCTTCACCCAACTTCATCTAACCGTACTGAAAAAAAAATGTACTAAGATATTTTGGCAAGTAGCTTTAAAAGATAGTCTACTAAGTCCTAATTCCAAAATGGTATTACACTTGCTTCTTAATGACTTAATTGAGATGAATATAAATTTTCTAACAGTCCGACATCCTAAGTTTGTTTTCGCACTATTTGATATAAGTTGAAATTAGAAATCAATTATTGAACAGAAATTACTTACTTTACTTATAAAAGGTGTTCGAAATGCTTGCCATCAGCGGCAATGCAGGCTCTGCATCTTCTTAAGAACGACCTTGAAATTAGGCGGGCAAAACTTCTTGAGTTTATTTCGTCGACCGCTTTTCTAATTTTAGTACGTAGCTCTTCTAAGCTTTGTATTTCAGTGGAATAGACTTTTTCCTTTATTGCGCCCCAATAAAAGAAATCCAAAGGATTTAAATCGGGTGAACGAGCTGGCCACGAAATTGTTCCACCCCGTCCTATCCACCTCTCGGGATACTCACTGTTGAGAAATTCCCGTACACTTCGAGCATAATGTGCTGGGCAGCCATCATGCTGGAAATACATGTTTCCATAAATCCTCAGTGGTACGTCGTCGTGGTACGTCGTAGTTGTGATAATTGGTTTTCCAACATATCCAGATAAACTTCGGCATTCAAATTCCCCGCAAGCTCAAATGGCCCAACAACTGAACCATTAAGAATGCCCGTCCACATGTTTATTTTAAATCGGTGTTGAGATTTGTTCTGTCGCATTAGATGCGGATTCTCCACGTGCCACTCGTGCAAATTATGGAGATTCATGTAGCCATCCTTGGTGAATGTTGACTCATCCGTCCAAAGAATTTCGTCAAAGAACCGCGGATTTTCTCTATACTTCTCCAGCATAGTTTGACAAAACTGAATTCTCTCCGGGTAATCTCGCGGAAGGAGACTTTGTACACGTTGTACATGGTATGGATGAAGTTGGTTTCTCCTTAGAATTCGCTGAACTGAGCTCTTGGGTACTCCTGTAGTCATCTGAATGGCACGCACCGAGGTTGACGGTTCTTCTTCAACTGCTTCCAATACAGTGTCCTCGTAGAGATTCCAAGGTCTTCCCGCACAAGCCATTCGATGGGGCAAGCGACCCTCTGAAAATGCCCGATGCACGTTTATGAACACTCGATGATCTGGATACCGTTCAACATTTGGGTACCTCTCACGATAAAGTCGTGCTGAAGCAGAAGCATTGGATCTGCATTCCCCATAAATTAGGTGCATATTAGCATATTTCTGTGCACTATATCTAAACGGCATTATGGAATTCACACTTTACACTTTCAATAAACGGAACTACGGGAGTATTCTCTTATTTGCTAGAAAAATGCACACTTATCAAATGACCGTAATCCACTATAATGCCACGCAAATAGCAAAATAACATAACTACGCATCTAATTTTTCCATCGACCTATAGGTAACGGTTTTTAAGAAGAATAAAGTGCATTAAAATCATTTCAAATAACTAATAGCAATTAACTGGGAATTGGTTCTCTCCAAGGTAAAAACGTTATTTTTCCTTAATTAAGAAATAAAGAAGCAAGTGTAATACCATTTTGGAATAAGAACTTAGTAGACTATCTTTTAAAGCTACTTGCCAAAATATCTTAGTACATTTTTTTTTCAGTACGGTTAGATGAAGTTGGGTGAAGAGTTATTTTTTAGTACATCTTTGGTGAAAGAAGTGCTATTTCACTGAAAACTAAAACAGTAATTTTTTAATTTTTGGCTGTAATTTAAAGAGCATTTATCTGGGGTTATATTATAAAAAGAAAATTAAAAAAAAAAAAATTTTTGTAGATGTAGCAGTGAAAAGATTGTCACAGGGTACGCATTTTTTCAATTTTTTTTCAAAAGCGAATATCTCAAAAAATACGCAGCTAAATTTTTTTTAAATAGTTTTCTGATGACTGTCACCCCCTGCCCTATCACCCCTTTCCGGCTTGACGTTGCGTTATGGGACACCCTGTATATATATATATATATATGTATATATATATGTAGATATGTTAATGTGTAGAAATATGCATGTATGGAAACTGATTTTGGAAGAAACTATATTTGTGTCACTTACAAATGTTTAAAGGCGTAAGAGACCTCTTTTTTTTATTATATAAACCTATACTTACTCAAAATAACAAATTTCGCCTTCAACACCAATGATGAAAATATTTAGTCCTTGCGAAATTTTTCCAGTGCAACAGCAATAAGTCTTCCATAACAAGCTCGTGCTAAAACAATCTTTCTTTTGAATTTTTTTGCATTCGAGGATGTCATTGAAAGTTTCAGCGATAACGATTGGGATGACCTTCCCGAAAATTTTGTAAACTCGGAAAATTTAAACATTGGTTGCTAATTGTGTTCTTAATGCTTTCATTATGAAAACAAAATGGAAGCATCTGTTGGCGTGATTTTTTTGAATATGTGTTAGCACAGCATCCAAAAAAATAGCAAATCTGCCTCACGTTAAGCTTAGCCTACTCTGTGTATTCTCGCCCACAAAGATCGTACTACAGTCACTGTATAAGTGACTACATAGCCTACGTCGACTCACGAAACGTCGAAAAGCAGCTAAAAAGCATTGTGTGGACAGATCGCCAACGAATCCCAGATGAATTGCTTTCGCAACGAGCCAAACAAAGATGGCTATGTAGCCCTTGGTTAATATCGAGCCTCTGCCCCTTGATACCTTAATGTCAACTGGGCCACAATAATCAATGCCACAATGAGTAAATGGTCTGGATGGGATTATTCTCGGCTCGGACAAATTACCCATTAGTTGTGTTCTTGTTTGTTCCCTTTGCTTATAACATACTATGCACTTCTGTATGAAATGTTGAATCGCGTTTCTAGCATCAATAATCCAATATTTCCTTCTGGTTATGTTTAGCATAAGTTGCACACCTCCATTTAACGTAAGCAAGTTGTAATGCATGAGTATGAGAGGCTACAGCTTACTCCTTTTTGATATAATCATCGGATGTTTCGTATCGTATGGAAGATCAGCATTAGCAAGTCGACCATCAACGCGCAATATCCTACGACAACAGCTGGGGAGATCCATCCAAGGGGATCGAACAATTTTGCTATGACGTATAACATCTTACGTTTTATTATTTATTTATTTATTTATTTATTTATTTATAATCCCTTGCGCTACAATTACAGCGTCAAGAAAGCAAAAATAAAAAAAAATTTGAAACATAAAAAAGGAAAAGCAATAATAAAAAGTATTGAAAAATTAGAAAACTAAAATTAGGGCTAAGGTAAATAGCAAAATTAGAAAACTAAAATTAGGACTAAGGTAAATAGCAATTCAAGGTAATATTTTCAATACATGCTTGAATTGTAAAAAAGATTGCGGAAGAGGACCAAGCTTTAGGGCATTGTGCGTTCTGGGTAGACGCAGCAAAGGCGAATGGAAAAAGACTTCCGTACGTGCAAAAGGAACAGAGAAAACCTCAGAAAAACGATTTGAACGACTGGATACATGGCTGGTTATCTGTGAAACGAGATCTGTTAAGAAAATGCCTTGTCAAAGTTTGAAGAAGAAACACTCATAGAGGAACAACCTCCGTGATTGCAACGAGGACATACGAAGGAGGGAAAGACAAGAGGAGTAGGGACAATAGGGTGTATTAAATTTAAAAAGAAGTGAGCGAGTGAACCTGCGCTGAACAGATTCAATGGCGTCAGATAAATACTGAAAGCTCGGAGACCAGATTTGGCAGGCGTATTCTAGAATACTGCGTACTAAGGATGCATATAAATGAATACAGGAGGAAATGTTGGTAAACATATACAAAGAACGCAAAACAAATCCAGCAATCTAAGAGGCCCTGGACGTCATATTCAAAACATGAACATCAAATCTTAATTTTGAATCAAACACCACACCCAGGTCTCTAAAATGCTAGACAGCTGACAGGAAAATACCAGACAAAGAATAAGAGAACACATGAGGAGTATTTTTATATTTGTATATGTAACGTCATCCATTTGAATGTTAATCTTGTACGAAAATTCATCCGATATTGGATACCATATAATGCCAAGTGTTTTGAGACCCTGATCGAGATTCATATCTAAAATTGGAAGAGTTTCACGGTCTCCAATGGGAATATTACACAAGAGTCGCTCGTGATTGGCTGCCCATTTCCTTAGTTTAAAACCTGCCGAGCTTAACAACGTTCTTAATTCATCTCTTTTAGCGATTGCGAGCTCCAGATTATTCCCGCCTGACAGAAGATCGTCTACGTAAAATTCGTTTAGAATTGCCTTGTGTGCCATGTCAAACGAAGACTGCGAATCCTTTGCAAGTTTTTGGAGAGTGCGAATGGCTAAAAATGGTGCACAAGTCACTCGAAAGATGACTGTATTCAAGCAATAATCCCGGATCGGTTCTTGAGGACTATTACGGCAAACAAAACTTTGTAGATTAGCATCTTCTGGATGTATACGAATTTGACGATACATTTTTTCAACATCTGCTATAAACACAAATTGTTAACATCTCCATTGTAGCAAAATGGTATCGAGACTATTTTGAAACTATTTTGAAATAGAGTGCTTCATTTAAAGAAATTACAGAACTTGTTTTTCGTGAGGCATCGAAAACAACACGAGCCCTTGTACTGCTGCTTTCTTTATATACTACATGATGAGGGAGGTAATAACCTTTGCATTAAGATGTGCCATTTGCATCTTGTTGTATATCTACACTGTCACTAGCTTCATTAATAAAAAGTGTATTTTCGTGAGTGACTACTTTCACCCTATATTTTTGCTGAACTAATTCATTATTATTGGTGTGCAATTTGTGTTAAATCAGCCTCACATTTCGCATTCCTATCCTTTGTTTTGGTTTGCCAAAGCTTCATATCGAAAGCTATTTTCATTTTGGTGATTCACTTCTACCTACTGTTATGTCAATCATAAGCTTGAGCGCTTGTTCGTCGTGTGATAGAGAGATCAAAGCTGATGATCATTTCTTCTGTGACAGATGCAAAAGACCGCAACATTCAGCATGCGCCGAGCTTTCCAGGTCAGCGATTTCAGCGTTGAGATCTGCTAACAAGAGAGCCTTATTTGTTTGCACGATGTGTGCTAAGAAAGAGGAGCAGTTGAGTACATTATGTGGCTTTGTGGTTAACTTGAGAAATGACCTGGATAACCTTAAAGAAAAAGTAAAATCTCTTCAGGCATCGCAAACTAAGACATTCACAATTGATGATGTCATTTTCGAAATTGAGGAGCATAAACGCAGGTCTCCAAACCTTATAATCCGTGGTGTTCCTGAAATCAATCCGAACGACGATCTCAATTCAACTGTAGAAATTCTAAACAAGGTGCTTTACCCATAAGTTTTGACTTCTACTGACATCAAAGTTATGCGATTGAGTAGACCTAAACCGTCATTTAATCGTGTTATCAAAGTGATTACTCCGTGCGAAAATATTGCACTTGATGTTGTAAGGAGAAAACATAGACAGAGCGAATTTTTAAAAAGCAGGTCTTTGATGATAACACGTGATAGGACTATTCACAAAATAAGTTTTCTCAGAGGTATTTATGCTCAGCTTGAGGAGGAGAAAAAAAGTCAGCCTCTTGCTGTTATTAAATACGGAAACGGTATCCCGAAAATTATTGTCCCGCATAATACAAAAAACTAGAATTGATTATCTATTATCAAAACACGCGTGGATTATCTACGAAATTACCTGATTTACGCCAATCATTACTAATAAACAATTACGATGTGATCATTTTTACGGAAACATGGCTTAAACCGTACCACAAAACTACCGAGCTGGAATTTAAAGGCTACAATGTTTATCGTTGTGATCGTGATGATATTACCTCCAAAAAAACCAAAGGTGGTGGTGTATTGATAGCTATATCTAATAACTTTCAATCTAGTTTGATATCATCTAAAAATTTTGACGTAGAGCAGCTTTTCGTATCAGTTAAAGTCAATAACAAAAGATTGATTATATCAACTGTATATTTACCACCAGATGCACCACCCGATAAATATTATAACCATACGGAAGACGTTATAGACTGTTTTCATCAATATCCAACTTCTCAATTCATTATTACTGGCGATTATAATTTGCCTGGAGTCAACTGGGATCAACAGGAATGGACACAACGAATAAATTGTCTGAAACAGAGCACAATAATTGAAGCTTTCTCTTTTTTAAACTGTAGTCAATTTAATAATGTTTCAAACACTAATAACTCAATGTTAGATTTAATTTTTTCGAATTTTAATAATTTATCTGTAAAAGGCAACAATCATCCTTTTCTTCCGATCGATCTGCATCATCCGCCTTTAGATGTTACCATTCGGTTTCAAAAATCAAACGAGATTTCCAATGAACATGCTGTTATAAGTCATCGTAATTTTAAACACGCCGACTATAATTCCATTAATAGTGCTTTCGAGAGCGTAAACTGGCTAGCTGTGTTGAATGCCTCGACTATAGACGAGTCAGTAGATAAATTTTATTCTACAGTAAATACAATTATTAGTGAAACAGTTCCCGTGGTCAATTTTCGACCAAGCACTTTTCCTGATTGGTTTTCTATGGAGTTAAAAAAGCTAATTCAGAAGAAAAAACTTGCTCATTTAAAATATAAAAAAACTAATTCTTTAAATGATTATTATAATTTTTCTAATTTACGAGCTATCTGTAAACGATTACTTAGATTAGACTCCAAAAGTTATTTTCGCAAATTGGAGTCATCAATACCTCACAACATTTAATACTTTTGGAATTTCATCGACTCTATTAGGAAAGAAAAATCACTCCCAACGACGATGTTTATGGATGATATTTTCAGCTCAGATAGAAAAGCAATAGCAGACATGTTTGCATCCACTTTTTCTAAAGTCTTCAGTGATTCTTCATGTCAATATAGTCCAACTACTACGGATACGAATGTAACTATTTCACATTTTGTAGTCGATTTAAATAGTCTTATTGATAAGCTATCGTCTTTAGATGTTAGTAAGAATGCTGGACCTGATGGAATCCCGCCTGTATTTGTAAAAAATGGTGCTTCTAATTTGGCCCCAGCACTTCTACATATCTTCAATAGGTCATTAAATTGTGGTGTTTTTCCGAATATGTGGAAATCAAGTTTTGTGATACCCGTATTTAAATCTGGGCAGAGATCGGATGTACGGAATTACCGCCCAATTTTTATTCTATCAACGATACCTAAAGTTTTTGAAAGTTTCGTAACCGATTACATAACCCCAATTTTAAGGCCCCTACTCCTTCACAACCAGCATGGTTTCTTAAGTGGTAAATCAATCTCAACTAATTTGCTTACTTATCATAATTATCTTTACAAGTCACATGAATCTTACCACCAAGTTCACTCTATTTACACAGATTTTAGTAAAGCTTTTGATAAAATTAACTTAAACCTGCTATTGAAAAAATTGAAAAACTTTGGAATTCATGGTAAATTCTATGATTGGTTCTGCGACTACCGGCGAGGACGGTCTCTTTTAGTTAAAATCAATAATCACTATTCTTATCCATTTTTCCTTTCCTCAGGTGTACCACAAGGATCACATCTTGGCCCGTTGCTCTTTTTAATTTTTATAAATGATATCAGTTTAATTTTTCATGATGTTCAATTTTTGCTATTTGCTGACGATTGTAAGATTCTTAAAACTATTACTTCATTAGCTGACATTGAAATTTTGCAATCCAATTTAAACAACATTTACAATTATTGCGTGAACAATTGTCTTGAACTTAATATAAAGAAATGTCAATTTATTGTCTTTAATAGAAGTAAAACTTATTACAATCATACATACACAATCAATAATCTTCCACTTAAGCATGTTGACATTGTGAAAGACCTTGGTGTGACTTTCGATACCTCTCTTAGTTTTATACCTCATATTAAAGATATTGTTAACCAAGCAAATAGAATGTTGGGCTTCATTATTAGGAACACTCAAGACTTTTACAACTTAAATACAATAAAAGCACTTTATTTTTCTCTTGTACGCAGCAAACTTGATTATGCATCAGTGCTATGGAATCGTTATTATGGTACTCACTCTGATTCAATCGAAAGAATTCAGCATAAATTCTTGCAATATGTTGCATTCAAACTACATGCTTTACCGGCCAATATTAATTACGCTGAGGTTATGTCCCTTCTTAACATAACCTCCCTTAAAGCTAGAAGGAAAACCGCTGACGCAATATTCCTCTTTAAATTGTTAAATGGGGAAATTGAATCATTTGAGTTGCTTGCGGATGTCGGCCTAAGAACTCCTTCTAGGTCAACAAGAAGCAACGATATTTTTTACCTACATAATTTTAAAACAAATTTTAGCCTCCACTCCCCTTTAGAGCGCATGAAGCGCACAGGTAATGAATTATGGAGCTATGTTCATTCGTTTGATGTTAAGATTAATGTGATAAAAGCTGTTTTTAGGCAACTTGAACTATTTCCCGATTGAGTTATTAATAACGAGTATTAACTAATTAAGTCCTAAATTTTTCAATTTATTTATTGTTAAAAGTTATTGTAAGTTAGTATTAAGTTGCATTTATTGTACTTATTGCTTTAGTGGACAGCTTGTCCGTATGCTAATAAATAAATAAATGAATATGATTATATTCTAAATATTCTTGAATGCATTTGAAATATTCCACGTATAAATCCGGATTTTTAGCAAACTTCTGTTCTAGCGACATAAGGCTAGCGAGGGCAGAGTTTCTTGATTCTCCTTACATGTGTCTGTTGAAAGCTTCTTGAAATGGCAAATGAGTTACATTTATTCCGTCTATGTCACGATGAGTGTTTTGCAAATAGAGTTCTTCACAAAGCTGATTCTCCTGCGTCTGCTGCTGCGGTACATTGATTTCTTCCAGTTCCCAGAATTGTCTAAGCTGTCCACATAAATCTTGATGATGAGTTACTTCTAGTTTGAAACTTTGAAGAGTACGTTGTGGTTGAGCATGCACTTCTCCTGAAACAATCCATCCTCAGCTGGTTCTTTGGACTATTGGTCCCATCGTTAGTCTATAAATATCACCTGATATAAGCTGAGCGTAAACATCCGCTCCTAGGAGTAGATCAATTTTTCCCAGTTCATCGGAGTTGGGATCAGCTAGTTCAAAGGTTTCAGCTGATTTTGTACTTCTAAAGAAACTTTCCAAATGGGTATTAAATTTGTCAATTGATCCAAAATGTACGCTTCTATTTCCAGAGATTGGTTATTACAAAGATTTAATTTCAAGCGTACGATCCTCTTCGTTACAGTATTTTTACTAATGTTCGAAGAACAATAGTATTAAACTCGTTTCGCCGAAAATTCATATTTCTTTATATATATATATATATATATATATATATATATATATATATATATATATATATATATATATATATATATATATATATATATATATATATATATATATATATATGTATATATATATATTATATATATATATATATATATATATATATATATATATATATATATATATATATATATATATATATATATATTTATATATATATATATATATATATATATATATATATATATATATATATATATATATATATATATATATATATATATATATATATCAGCAAAATGATTAAGGGAGATAATCTCTGGAGTGGCCGATCCGATTGAGCTAAAATTTTCGGAGAAGGTAGATGTGTATAGTAGGTAGGTCCACGACTTCAAATTCAGATATTTTAAACCTTCTGGCGGCGGCGAGCGTTTTTAGTGAATTTTGAGGAACTCCTATATTTCAAAGCAGTGTACATTTTTGTATAAGAAAAGTATTGGTAATTAAAACTTATTATGTTCTAAGCTTGTTTATGATAAAGAATTGGAAATTTTGAGCCGTGTGTGGGCGCAGGGTGCCTAAGTAGGCAAGGAATTTTTTTCAAATTTTGATTTGTCATTACTTGTAAGAAAAACAATGGATCATCGTGAAAATTGCAGAGCGTATTGATGTTGACTAAAATTTGGCACATATAGATTTTCAGCATAAAGCGGGTAACCCTGTAGCTGTGGCAGGCTGCTGAAAAAAAATCCTTCAAATCATTGACCTTCCTGAATATTTTTTGATTTTTGACAAAAATGTCAAATCTCTGATAAATCTTATCTATTGTCCTTCATCTCAAGATAAAATTTTCAAAATTCCGATTTGAATAAGAACGGTAACCCATCACCAATGTTGTGTACACTAGACGACAAATGTCAAACTGACAATGTCAGCCATCTTTCGTGCTCATCATCGATAGCAGCGACAACTGACCACCAAGCGGTCAGAACGAAAAACAATTAAATAAAAATTAATTTTTAAATTTCGAACCGATCCATATATTTACACTTTCTACAAAATGTTCACCTATAAATAAGAGAAGGAAAATGAAATAAAGTCAGTCTGTTTTTGGTAGGCCAGTATTGTTAGGCGACCTATACGGACTTGAAAAGCGAAGAGTTTTTGTTTGATTGAAGTAAATAAGACCTCGCTGGTTCACTTGGCCCATACTGGCAAAGCGGCGGTTAAATTCGCCAAGCCTAGTATTGCGGTGTAGTAACCTTTGTCACAAAGTAAAGAAAAGAACATTTCATGGCGATCCTTTGACTGAACGTTCCTGTGAATCATGATCATTAATCAACGATCCTGCGAACGACATATTTTTGAATGGTGGAGATTAAAAATCGAGCAACTAACAACTTCATATAAACTATTACACGACGATCTTGCTGCTGACGTGAATCATGGCCCTGCATTTTTGGAGTCAATCATTTTAAGAGTCTTGGAATCCGACTACATTTTTCAATTCGACAATGAACAATTGCATATTTTTTTGGACACTTTGAGCGGCCCAGATTTCAATTAACAACTTACAAAACCTTCAAACTAATCAATAACACGATGACAATAATATTGAAAATGGGAATAAATACAAATACGATACGAAAAACACCCACCACCAACAGACAGCAGATCGGAGAATTAACAAACGAAACACAACAGCATAGAACACAAGTAACGACTCATCCGACAACAATAAACAACCACGAACCAGACACATCAAAGTCAAATACGACACGAAAAACACGCACCGGCAGACATGCTCGTTTGAGCAGAGAAATTTCATCATTGAAACGAATCATGACAGATGACGATGGGAGCTACTGCAGCGCATGTACGAACGGATGGAAGAATTAAAAACACTAATGAGGAAAAAAACATTAATTTTAAAATAAAAACAGAATTTTTGAATGAATTTATTAAGAATTTAAATGAACAAAAACATTGTGTACAAAATTCATGAATTACACTTTAATAACAAAAAAAAAAAAAAATTACAAACAATTTTTCTACTTTGAGAAGAACATTCCACTCAACAATAGAAAATAATGAAAGAAAGAGGAACAAGACAGGTTGTAAAATATCTCTATTATGACATTTGAACTTGGTTGCATTTCTGTTTTTGTCGCAAACGACACCTATGATTCAATAGTGAAAGTTCAATTTGAATTTAAGAAATTTTTAAGAATATTTCATATGGTCCATAGTAATCCCTTATAAATGGAAGAAAATATAAATACTCTTACAAAAATAATAGTTAACTTGAAGAAAACCCCGAATAGAACTTACAAAATCGAATACATTCAAGAGAAATTAGATACAATAGAAAAAATTCACAAAGAAATAGTTGACACAGAAGGTACTCAGGATTTTATAAGTACAGTACTACAAAAATACAAAGAAGCGAAAGAATTATTATAAAAAAAAAAAATTAGAAAACTCAGTAGACAAAATGAATAATTTTAACATTGATATAGCTCTAAAATCCATACCGGTTTTCAACGGAAATCCCAAAGAATTAGAAGCGTTTCTTACAATAGTCAGTTTACTAAACGAAAACCTTAATGATGATGGAAAGAACAATTTGTTGAAATTTACAAAAAACGTGAAATTAGGAACAGCGGTCAAAACTCAGCTCTTAACATTAGACATAAAAACCTTTGAAGAATTAGAAAATAGTCTTAAAAATCGTTACAAAAGTAAAAAGAGTCCACAACGAATTCATACTCAATTAGCACAGTTAAGCCAACGCGGAACGGTTGAAAAGTTTAGCGAAAAAATATCCGAGCTCATTAACGAGTTAAGTGAAATTCAAATAAGTAGTTTAGGCAAGAATCCATCTCAAGCAGAGAAAAGTGCGATACAAAAGTCGAACGACTCATATGCACTAACCATCTTTAAGAATGGATTAATAGAAACACTTAAACCCACAATTTTTGCTGCACAGCCTAAAACGTTTGTAGAAGCAATTCAAGTAGCAACTGAAATTGAATTAAGCAACAATGTTACAGAAAACATTATGTATGTAAATCAAAGAAACACTATAGGTCAACGGTTGAATTATAACAATAGAAATAGACCAAATAATTATAACAACAATTACAGAAATAATAACTTTAACCAAAACCATATTAGTGATAATAGAGATGGCACCAGCATTAATAGAAATAACTTTAGCATAAGAAATAATACACCCAACCATAAGAACAATTACAGAAATTACAACTTTAACCAAAACCATATTAGTGTTAATAGAGATAGCAGCAGGAGTAATAGAAATAACTTTAGCACAAGAAATAATGCACCAAACCATAACAACAATACTAGAAACCACAGAAATAATTACTATACTATGAAAGAAACTGCACCCCAAATTTACATAGGCAGCTCAATAATCCCAAAACAGAGTGTAAAACACATCGAAATTTTAAACACGAATATAGAAGAAAAATTGATCGATAATATTAACACTAAAACTGAATCGATAAATAAATACCGATCGACTGAGGTCGAAAGTACAACAAACGAAATATTGAAAGATGAAGAAATAATCAAAGCTCCAGTGCAAAGCATTGACATGAGTCACTTGAGTTCAGAGCCATTAAAAGATATGAGACCAACACGGAAAAATGATATCAATGACAAAAAAGTATTACCATGCACAAGAAAAATAGTCAAAAGTCAAAAAAATACCGGGCAGAACAAAAATAAAAGAAAATTTGAAAAAGCCCATAAACCAACCCACATCACAAAACATAAAGAAGCTGATTCATATAACAGCGATTCAACAAATGATATAAAAAGACTGAAAAAATCAAAATTCAATTTCAAGAATATTCCAAGAGTGCTAATGGAAAATAATAAAACCACAGTTAGATGCAGTGATAATCCATCGAAATTAGTTTTGGCATTGGAGAAGCTGACATCACAAACAACTGACAAGAAAATAGGAAAAGTGTTCAGAAGCAAAAGACATCAAATACCCAATATATTGAATATGAATAACAATCAAATGCGAAATGTCATACAAATACAGAATAGGGAACCTCTGAAGATAATTATATACAAAACTCAGCAAAGAATAATAGAAAGTTTAATAAAATTTAATTATATCAACGAGCTACAAATTAAACTAAGAAACAGTATTAGTTCAGTCCGTGATAGAATTCAAAAAGTAATAAGTAGGAAGGAAATCAAATCAAATTGTAAAATGAACTCAATGAATTTAAAAAAATTTTTTTTTTTTTTAGAAACATTTGAAGCAACAAAAAAAAAATAATACCACAGACCATATAAAATACTCGAAAGAAAGGGTGTAAACACTCACATATTATTAAACGGAAAAAGTAAGAGATATCATAATAACTTGTTAAAATTATACACTCCTATAATTTGAAATCAATATTCATATTTGGACATGTACATTAAGCTAAAACAATATTCAATAAATATAAAGAAAATATGCAAAGAAAAATGCATATAGTTATTCTGGTACAAGAAATGTATTCACCCAAACAAAAACAAAACCAAATAAGTAAACGTATACAAAACATATTCCAATAATTATAAATAACCAATAAATATAAAGAAAATAAGCAAAGAAAAATGCATACAGTCATGTTAACAAAAGAAAAAAATTCAAACCACTATATGTACTTAGTAACATTTAAGTAATATATATTCATGTACTCAAAATTATACTTAAGCAAAAAAAAAAAAAAAAAATAAAAAAAAAAAAAAAAAATTTAAAACTACTTTAATTACATAATGAATTAATGTAACAATAAAATCAGAATTATCGGATAAAATCATACAAAAATTGTAAAAATGTATGGATTTACAAAAAAAAAAAAAAAAAAATTTTTTTTTTCAAAAAAAAAATTTTTTTTCCCAAAAGGAAAAGGGTGTTGTGTACACTAGACGACAAATGTCAAACTGACAATGTCAGCCATCTTTCGTGCTCATCATCGATAGCAGCGACAACTGACCACCAAGCGGTCAGAACGAAAAACAATTAAATAAAAATTAATTTTTAAATTTCGAACCGATCCATATATTTACACTTTCTACAAAATGTTCACCTATAAATAAGAGAAGGAAAATGAAATAAAGTCAGTCTGTTTTTGGTAGGCCAGTATTGTTAGGCGACCTATACGGACTTGAAAAGCGAAGAGTTTTTGTTTGATTGAAGTAAATAAGACCTCGCTGGTTCACTTGGCCCATACTGGCAAAGCGGCGGTTAAATTCGCCAAGCCTAGTATTGCGGTGTAGTAACCTTTGTCACAAAGTACAGAAAAGAACATTTCACCAAACTACCTCTTATTTTCAGCACTCCTAAGTTCTGTTCACGAGAACTGACGACCGGATAATCCGATCATAATGAAATTTACAGAATATGTTGATATTAGCTAGGACCAGATCTGATAGAAGTGATTTTGAAATGCGGGCAACTCTGTGGCAGTGGTACCATCTTGAAAAACTGCTGAGAAAAAAAAATATTTTTTGCCTATAACTTCCGATTTAGCCATTAGATTTTAACGAAATTTACACAATACTTGGATGTTTTTTTATGTAACATTTGATGAAAATTTGGTTGAAAAATTAGTATAGGGCTGGGAGCTGTGGTGACTTTTGTCTCATAAATCTTGCAAATTTGCTCAGCAAAATAAAGCTTTTTTTCCCTATTACTTCCTGTCCAGTGTAGAAATCAAAACGAAGTTCATCCAAGAAATGGACCTTAATATGAAGTACATGTCGTAGGAATTTCGTTCAAAAATCATGAAAGGGCTGACAGCTATGACCATTTTTGTAATTTTGTGGCATTTCTTTACTTAGCGATTATGTCATTAGATTTCCAATTGAGAATGATCCTGCAATGAAAATTAACAACAAATATTGACGTTTTAAAAATTTTAAAAGTTTTAAGGGTGGTAACCCTTAAATTCTTTTCACCCGTATACCTTCCAGCGCAGTGATTCAATCGAAACGAAATTTCCTGGTTATGTTTAACTTAACGTGAAGCAGATTTGGTATGTATTTTGCTTTGCTACTGACACAGGCTAACCAGCAATTTGCCATTTCCGTTAATATTGCGCCAACAGATGCTTCAAATTACGTTCTCATATGCAAAGCATTTGCAATAAAAATAAGGAATCAGTTTTTAAATTTTCCGAGTTTTGAACATTTTTCGGATGGCAGCATAAAACAACGTTTAACCGCTGAAACTTTCGATGAAATCGTGCGATGAGAACGAAATTCAAAGGATAAGTTGATTTAAGTGTGAGCTTGTTATGGAAATCTTATTGCTGCTTCGTTCGGAAAGTGTTACCAGCACTGATCATTTTTATCATTTGTGTTATAGTTGAGGTTTGTTGCTTTGGATAAGGAATGGTTGATATGATTCTACAAAACAGTGTTTTGCGTCTTTCCACACTTTTTTGTAACTCCAAGGCAATTTCTTCGAAAATTAGTTTTCTAGCGGTTCAGGTGCGCTTGAGTTTTTTTCCCCCAAGTGTAGATGGCAAAAAAAATCTGCTTACTAGATCCCCGGTTGACCTATCACCTCGGGTTATGTGAGGTTTGACTCACTAAAAAAAAAGGACCACCTACAAGCGCACGAAGTTCCGAGTCGGGACCCGTCTAAGCACTGTTTCGACCCGGTCGTGCTGACTCACCCATCGGTAACCACGGTTTTCAGAAACTACCACATTTCATGGGTCGGTAAGGCAACCCTCCTACCGTTTGATGCGCAGCACTTTCTCAACATATGTTGAGACTACGCGCCAGTTCTCCTCGTTTCGCAGCATTGCTTCTACGATCGTCTCGGACATTGCCAGGCCAATCGTGGACTCAATGGTGCGCCTCAAACTTACGAAGCGACTGCACATAAAGAATGTTGGCTGAGCATTATCGAGCCGGCAGTACGGTGTGACCACCTTACCCATTCTTTTCAGGTATTTCCTGAAGTAACCGTGCCCTGTCAAGAATTGACAAAGGTAAAAGTTTACCTCTCCGTGGCTCCGGTTAAGCCAAGGCTCAATAAAACCAATAAGCTTAGCCGTCCAGCGGCCTTTATCACTTAAACTCCAACGTTGCTGCCAAAGTTGGAGAGTAAGCATACGCGCGTGCGTCAGAGCCTCAGCTCTACCCAGCTCTGAGCAAGAGAGGTACCCTTCTTTGCGTTCTCGCGCTAGTAGGTCGATTGGGAATACTCCCAATACCACCATCACAGCCTCTTCTGAGACTGTGCGGTAGCTATAGGCAATACGCAGGGCAATCCTGCGCTGGACACTGGCAATGCACTTTCGGAACTTCTCAGTTCGGAGCGCATCGGTTACAGTATTATTACAGCATAAGTAGATGTACTGTGCTTTACAGTATTATTGCTCCTACTGATACCACTAATGGTAGTGCTTGTATGCATTTTTTTTATGTTGAGCTATTGGATAGCACTCTCAGTGACAAATAATGCTTGAGAGCTTTGATCTAATAGTGCTCTTAAGACTCTACAACCACTTTAAGTTTGTACACTCACTAATGCTGTGGCTAAAAACACTTGCTTTGATGCAAATGCACTCAGTGTTTGTATCTCAGTGACATTTTGCAAAAGATTGGGTACTGGTGCATAACTAGATGCAAATTTTGCTGCGTCAGCGCTCAACGGTCTAGATGTCGCAACATTTGTTATTGGTGTCTCTCTATGTAAGAGAGTATGATGTTATCTTTTGCACTTTGCACATCTACTTATGCTTGGACAATTTGCTATTATGTGTCCTTTTGTCAAACAATTAATACACAACCTATTGCGTTTAACGGTTTCGAACTTTTTATCGTAATTCATGTCACCGAAAGTGGGACATTGCCGAATGTGATGGCCAGCTCTACGAACTATACAGCTCTGAGTCATTTGAGCTGGTAGTTCTGCAAGTTGTGAGGTTAGAGCATACTTGTATTTCTTGGAACTCTTATTCGGTATATTCCTGCAGCTTCCAATACTCAAAATCTACGTTGCAAGAATTCGGATGAATCAGTTTATGAAGGAAGTGTTGTCCTTTGTGCATGTTCCTGTTCCCATTGTTGTCTCGTCGATGGAGGTAACCTTTGCGTGAATATATGCACCAACATGGCATACCATAAATTTTCAATCCCCATGTTTTCAATGGCCTGAACACATTCCATCATTTTATCAAGCAAACTTTTAAGAGAAGATCACAATCGCACAATCGCACAATCGCACCAACATGTGGAAGGTGCTTTTGCACCTTTGACATGTTTGTGCGATTGTATTTGAGGGATTGAAACAAATCACGAAACGGTATCCATGAGTCATAATTACCATGGAACTTTGGCAAAAAAATACGAGGTAACTTAATGTTTTCAAAATATAGATCCGATTCTTGTGCTCCTTGGTCCAAAATTGTTTTTCTTTCTTGTCCATTTTTTCCATCCTGAGTTATTTCTGAATTCATCTGTTCTGCCGATCCTTTATCTGCTGTCTGCTGCTCTGCTGCCCGTTGCTAAGCGATCGCTTCTCTCAACTGCTCTTCCACTTCATTTGCGAAGTTCAGCTGTACCTCATCAAATTGAATATATACTTCATTCGAAAAATATTCAAAATTAAGTTAAGTCTCATCTCCCTTTAACAACGATAGTATTTTGGAATGGTTTTCGTTGAAAGGATCATAGCTAACTTTCAACCTTTCTTTGATCTTTTCACAATTTTTTTTATGTAACATTCTATTTATTCAATGTATCTTACTACAAAGTAAATAACATCTCGTTTACAAATCTTACACACTAAAAATAACTAACCTTGGCCCTCGCTACCAATGTTTTGAGGACCTTCGTTTTAACAGAGGTTGCCATTAACACAAAAAAAAAAAACAAGAAATTGAGGAAATATGAAAAAAATATTGTGTAAACCCATATATGGTACTAATAAGTTTTGGATTGTAATTCAACTAGGTTTGACAATATTAAAGTCTCCTCTTTTTAAGCCGTCGATGTCTGTATGGTTCAGCTATTAGTTTAGCTACCAGCTGGTTGGGGTGTTTCCGCAGCCTATCCTTATATCGTATGTCAAGCTCTTCCATAACATCTACCACGGGTGGGATCTCCAGATCTCTGCTGATGACTTCGTTTTTCACATAGTATGGGGCCGCTGTAATTATTCTCAGAACTCGCATCTGGGCTCTTTGAATCTTCTTAATATTCGTCTTGGATGCTGTCTTCCAGAGCTGAACAGCGTAAGTCCATATGTGCTTGATGACTGCTATATATAGCAAGCGTTTATATTGCAGTTCCAAAGCCGAGAATCTGCCCAATAGCCAGTATAGTGATCTGGCTTCATTTCGTATCTGTTGGCATTTTGCTTCAATGTGTGTGCTCCATGTTAGCCTCTTGTCCAGATGCACTCCTAAGTACTTAACTGATTCCTGATGTGGAATGGCTACATTATTCAGTTTGATGGGAGCAGTGTTGCCTCTTCTTAGTGAAAATGTGACATGAACGCATTTCGGTTCACTGAGTCTTATTCTCCATTTATTCATCCAGGTCTGAATGTTGATAAGGTGCTCTTCGAGATCTCTTGAAGCGATCACTCGACTCTTATGGGCGTAAAGGATTGCTGTGTCGTCGGCAAATGTTGCTGTCATGATGTATTTGCCCAACGGTAGATCTGTAGTGAAGATTGAGTACAACAGAGGCCCCAGAACGCTCTCTTGAGGAACTCCTACTTTTATTTTCCTCACATCTGATATTGATCTCTATATCGAACTGCGAATGTCTTATCACACAAGTAGGAATCCAGAATATTATGACATGGCTGAGGGAGATATAGCTTGATTTTGTGCTTAAGCCCTTCGATCCATATTTTATCGAACGCTTGTGCGACATCAAGGAAGACTGCCGAGCAGTATTTTCCGTCTTCAAATGCCTTCCTGATATATACAGCCACTCGGTGCACTTGTTCTACCGTGCTATGATCTCTTTGAAATCCGAATTGGTGGTCTGGCAGTATCCGATCGTTTTCCAATGAGCTTCTTAATCTGGCAACTAGAAGCTTTTCAAATAGTTTTGACATGCAGGAGGTGAGACTAATTGGTCGGTAGGAAGCTATTATATATATATATATATATATATATATATATATATATATATATATATATATATATATATATATATATATATATATATATATATATATATATATTCGGGAAATATCCTATTCTTAACATGCTGTTGAAGAGCCATAATATATACAAAACGGCGCAACCTGGGAGTTGTTTTAACATAGGTCCATTGATTTTGTCTGGTCCTGGTGATTTTTTGTTGTTGATGTCCTTCCCAATGGATGGCAATAGCTCATTGTGACTCAATTTAAACGGCTTTTCACTAGCTAGTTGGACTGCTGGAGGGTTGTAGATTGGCGCTACACCATAATTCAGAGTGAATACTTTCTCCAAATGATCTGCATACACTTTTGCTTTGGCTTCACTTGATTTAGCCCATTCCCCATTGGGCATGCGCAACGGAAAATCTTGTATTATCGGGCGCGTGAGTCTCCTTGCTGCTGTTCATATAGAGTAGTTGGACTCCTCATTCGGTGATAGTTGCTCTAAATAAATCGTGATTTCCTTGGTTTTGCGCAATTTGAGGAGGTTTCTGAGTTCTTTAGTAACTTCATTAAGCGCATTCTTCGTTTCGGGTGACCTATGCACAATCCACCTTCTTCTTGCTTCCCTCTTTTTCTTGAGAACTACAATGACATCATCAGGGGTGTAAACCACATCAGGTGTATTTTCCGGGGTGGCTACTTCTGCCGCCTTTACCATTACTTCACCAAGTGAGCAAGCTGCTTTTTCTATGTCAACAGGAGCTTTAAGCGCTACGTCTAAGTTTAAATGGGAGCTAATATACATTTTATATGCTTTCCAGTTGGTGCGCCTGCTCGTCAAATTTGAATTATAGGTATTATTTGCAGGATTGCCGTAGACAATGATTTCCACTGGAGAGTGGTCCGATGAAAGATCAGCCCCTGTGTTTGTAGTGATGTGATGTGCAGCAAATCCTTTAGAGAGCCCGAAATCAATTAGGTCAGGGATCTTTCGTCTGTCTGTTGGCCAGTAGGTTGGCTTTCCAGGTGAGCATACTTTGAGATGTGAGCTTTGTATGGCGTTGTACAGTTGTCTTCCTTTTGGCGTGATGAGTCGTGAGCCCCAGTGGGTGTGCTTGGCATTGTAGTCTCCAGCTATTAGAAATTTATTACCCAGCTGTTTAAATAAATTGATGAATTCCTCGGACGTAGTAGAGTACTAAGGAGGGCAGTAAATTGAAGCAAATGTTATTTGTTGATGGTTGCTCGTGATAACGATTGAAGTAATTTGCATGTTCACTTTTGCTATGTTCAGTAGATGATGATGCTTGATCTTGCTCTTTATTCTCTTTATTCTTTTCACAATAAGAAACCGTTTTGCGAGTTGAGGCATCTTTCTTATAATTGGTGCGAAGCCTGTTCAATTGAATTAAGGCTAGCTTTTGTTGCACAAATAGATTTTCATTTTCAAATGGACTAAATAAATGATACGTGGTGCACTTAAAATATTGAAAATATTCCGACCACAAACTCACAGGCTACTGCTTCGCAATACGGCTCAGTGCAATATTTACTATAAAATCAATGCAGTGTTAGCTGACAAAGTGCTTAATATAGCTCCGATTCCCAAATAGGACACAAGCTCGCAGTTTATTGCTTAATAGAACGACAAAAACTGCCAAATATCACTTTCTACAGAATGCCCAATGAATTTTAAATAATGCCCAATAGAAATTTTAATTTATTCACAGTGCCCAATTTACTCTCAAATTCACAAAATATACTTGTATATTGTAATTACAATCAAGTATATACAGAAATAGGGACAAATGTATACATGTATCAAGGATAAAAGGAAAAAAGGAACTGGACTTACCCCGGCTTACAGGAACACATTTAACAATCGGAATTCCCGTTTATACCCGAAATCGCATCCGCGCTAATTTAATCAATTAATCACTTTGGATTCACTTCCAAATCTTTAATTAGATACAAGTCACTTTTTATAATTGCTGCTTTCTATTTGCACAAAACGAACTGAATTTTGAAATCACTATCCGGTTCGAAGGACCAAATGTTTTGTCTTTCACTTGCAATTCCAAGAAAAAAACACGAGAAAAACTATTCAAACGTTTATTCTTAATTCAATTAAACGAAAAACAATTCAAATGTATGAAAATGCGAAAAGTACAATACGAAAAAATACGAAAAATCGAACTAAATGCGAAATGTAGCAAATGAAATCAAATTTTAAACTAACAAAGAAGAGGGCTCCAATTAACCGGTACTTTTCTTCTATGCGATGAAAATTTCGGTACATTTTTTAACTGTTTACTAAACTACTCTTAACTTCGTCAATTTTCAAAATGGAATACACCATTAACTTTCAATATATCAGCTGACTGGAATTGCCGATTTCACTGGAATGGCTGGGCGATGTCATACTGACAGTCACTCTGCTGTCATTGAACAATCAGGTGAGTAACAATATCGGAACCACGACTAATCAATTTCTTTTTAGGTTGCTTCAACAACAGCCTATACCAAAACATGTACAAAAAGGCAAAGTAAATCGAGCTTAAGATGTCCAAAGTGGCATAGTAAATCGAATGTTTGGAGCCGGCGGCGGGGGGTTTGCTAGTGTGTGGTGCCTGTCCATTGAGGTTGGAGCGGGTGTTGCTATGAGTTGACGTGGTTGGGGCGAGGAGTCTAGGTACTATATTTCAATAGAGAGGGCTATATGTAGGCACTACAGTCATTTACGTGCATGATACCTGCTTCAAAGAAATACTATTTTGTGCGTACTACAGTCACGTAGGTTTGTTTACGATTGCACTGAATTTGATAATTTTGATTTTTGTCGGGAAGAATGAATGAAGTTTGATCAAAAGATGTCTTCATCTCCTTGAACTCTTGAATTCTGTATTTACCCACCTCTAGCAAGTCCCATTGTGCTATCTCGATCTGTATTCCGGCAGCAATTTTATTAAATTTGGCATTCTATAAAGTCAGAAGAAAATCGAAAAAAAAACTTTAGCGCACCTGAACCGCTAGAAATATTAATGTTCGAAGAACAGTAGAAGAATCGTGCAGATTTTGAGTACATTTTCTTCCACACGAGTTGCTTATTACAGCCAAAATGTTTCAAACACCACGTTTTCCATTGGTCTCAAGAATGCATTATAACTCATATGGTGGAAAAGTTTCAGATATTACCACTGGCATGAATTACCACTGGCATGCGTTTCTCGGACTCACATACGGCACTGGTAGCATTGCGCTGATACCATGACGCTATGATTCACTCAAAAAAGAATGATTGAAAAAGCTTGTATGGGACGAGAGCAACCCACATTTGAACTTACTAATTTTCCGATATAAAATACCCTAAACTACCCAGGCTATAGTATGTGTACCCATTCAGGTTTCTTTCCAAACGTGTGTACGCGTCGGTATATTGCTTTGCATCAAACAGACTTGAGGTAAGTATACTCGACTCATATCTTTGCGCCGCGCCAAGCCAAATGGTGTTGGCATTGCAAAGCGGCAGCGCCAACACCATTGATACCGAAGTGCGTTACTGCGCTACTGATTCCAAAGTGCATTACTGCGCTACTGATGCCGACAATCGATACCAGCGCAGTGGTATCATGGCTAATGCTTCAACGCAATTGCGCGGCGCAGTGTGTACCCATTCAGGTATCTTTCCAAACGTGCGTATGCCTGACTTTTTGATAAGTGGAGATTAGACAAGTATTAACATCATTGCTTTAATATACCATAAAGGTATTATTTAGTTGTAGTATTGACGCATAATGAAATTCTATTGCTTTGCATCAAACTCAAACAGACTTGAGGTAAGTATAATAAACTCATATCGTTGCGCCGCGCCGTAGCATAGCGCCAAGCCAAAAGGTGTTGGCATTGCAAAGCTGCAGCGCCAACACCATTGATACCAAAGTGCGTTACTGCGCTACTGATACCGACAATCGGTATCAGCGCAGTGGTATCATGGCTAGTGCTTCAACGAAATTGCGCGGCGCAGCGCTGCGTTACCCATGTCTACACAGCGCTACTGTCGATCGCTTGCCTAATAAACATGCATGAACACGACTCCCGTGTCGACAGCGTGGCTATAATGTATATATGGACACGGGAGCCGTGTTCAACGCATTCAACGTGTTAACTATATACGTTATCAGGTGGATATTTCACAAAGCTTTGAAAGCAGCATCTCATATAACATCAATGAAGAAAATGCTCAGTGCCTGCAGTACTGTAACTGAAGTTGGTGTTTGGGGCTGCGATCCGAAAATTTTGCATAACTTTGGGAATTGAAACATTGGTTATTTATTTTCATTGTAAATGTTTCCGGTATGAATACTAGCATTTAGCATTTATTGATACAGAAATAAAACTTAAGACTCGTGCTGGCAACCTTTTGCCAGTATCACATCTGCATCACGTTGAAATTAACTTACCCTGCGAATTTCGTCTCGATCCGATGACTGCGTTCGAAGTTATAGGAGTATACTTTGCTAACTGTAAGCATTTATTGATACAGAAATAGCACTACAGACTCGTGCTGGCAACCTTTTGCCAGTATCACATCTGCATCACGTTGAAATTAACCTACCCTGCGAATTTCGTCTCGATCCGATGACTGCATTCGAAGTTTTAGGAGTATAAAGAAATTAAGTGTTACCAGCCGCGGCATTTTCCAATTAATCAAAATCTTATTATTTGCTGTATATTGTCACTACAATATCATTACCATTTGAAAATTTTACGATCAAGTCGCTTAAGAAAGATATTGGAAATAAACACAAAAACCAACTGTAGCTGGCAACCCTTTCGTGGCTTTTCAATAAAATTCGACTTGAATAATGCCTATGATAAGTTCCGTTAAACGTATGAAATTCGTATTGATTTCATGACTGCACTGGAAGTTATAGGGCAAAAAGCTTCATTTTCCTGAGCGAATTTTCAAAACCAGAGACACAAAAATTACCATAGCTGGCTGCACCAATCGATTTTTTCAACCAAATTTCTATCAAACACGGTTTAGGTTAAGGTTCAGCTACTGTGTTAATTTCATGAAAATCTGGTAACTGAATCAGAATTCATTGGGCAGAAAGCGGTTTTTTTTTTCTTTGTAATTTTTCAAGATGGCATCACTGGCACAGGGTTGCCCACAATTCAAAATTGCTTCTATTAAACTTGGTCCTACTTAAGTTCAATGCATTCTGTTAATTTCAACTGCATCTGAATATTGGTTCGTGAGTTCCCGTGAACAGAAGTTTTTGATGCTAAAAATATAGGTAAATTGGGAAAGGGTTACCGTTCTTCTCTGACATGAAAATTCCAAAGTTTTCCCTTGACTGATAAACAAAACATATGATTTGTATACATGCTGGTTTTCATTCTTGAAAACGCACATATTTTAGGAGATTTGATGGTTTGAATGTTTTCACTTTCAGTGCCTGCCGTAGCTAAAAGGTTGTCTGCACGTTCATGAAAAACTAGGCAAGTGTGCAACTTAACAACATTTATATGCTCTAAAAGTTTCATATTGATTTGATAATCTTATAAAAAGTTATCACAATTCACAAATTTTCAAATTTTCCCAATCTCATTTTAGGCGCCTAGCCGCACACATAGGGTCAAAAATTGCAAAAACATTATCATATTCACATTTGAAACACGTTTAGAATTCATTGTGTAAACTTTATTTTTGCAAATATATATATATATATACATATATATATATATATATATATATATATATATATATATATATATATATATATATTTATATATATATATATATATATATAAATATATATATATATGTATATATATATATATATATATATATATATATATATATATATATATATATATATATATATATATATATATATATATATATATATATATATATATATATATATATATATATATATATATATATATATATATATATATATATAAATATGAATTTTTGGCCAAAGTGATTTTAATACTAATGTTCTTCTTCGAACATTAGTAAAAAGTTACTTTTGTAAAAACAGGTAATTTACGTACATTCTATGAAGAAGTATCGAACTTGGGTGTCAAGACTTACCAAACCCGGTTGGAAGATTTTCCTTGTGTGTGTTTTATCAATTGAGTCTCTTCCTCTTATACACAGAATTCGTGTCTAGAAAAGTTGAAAATCCTTGAACTCGGTAATCTAATATTTCACCATGTGACATTTGTTCAGGTTTGAAATTAAATCTTATACATATTATAAATGATTGGTATCTTATGGGTATGTCATTGAAGATGTTTTATTGCTTATGGACAAGGTGAAATGACCTGATGGGAAGACTATTAGACGGGTAGATGAAATAACATTCCGAGTGAGTATGAAACTGCTGCTTGGGAATGGTTGAAACATCAGAATTAAATTTGAAGACTAAAATAGAGAGCAACAACGGTGGTCTTGCTGATATTTTCCCCAAAGAGATATGAGAGGAGTATTAGAAGCAGACGCAGCGGTAGCTACAGCAGGCTCCTGAAAAAAAATCCTTCCACAATTCCACAATTCACCTATTAGTCGTCGAGGCGAGTAGACGTGTTGTGCGCGCTGGATTTTGTTGAATTCATGGATTGACCGTTGTTTAGATTATTGTTATTGTTTTACTTGTATTGCCTATAAAAACTTAGCCATCTCATTTCTTATTACCTACCCGTTTTGTGTGTGCATGTGATACCAGTGACCGAATTAAAGAATTTAAAATAAAATAAAATTGTGCATGTGCAGCAAAAATAGCACTTTAGTGTGCCGATAATTGATTCATTGATCGTGCCTATAAATACTCAATCATCACATTTATTAGAACTGATGTATGTGATATTAGTGACCGAATTAAAGTTAGTGTGCCGATAACTGATTCATTGACATAAATACTTAGTCATCACATTTATAACAACCGATGCATGTGATATTAGTGACCCAATTAAAGTTAGTTGGCTATCGTGTAATTGTAGCAAAACAGTACTTGAGTGTCATTAAATATTAAATATAGGCATAAATACAGCATATAACATATAAAATATAGTGCACAGCCATGACCTTCAAGTGCAATTTACCTAACTGTGTTGCTTTTGATAACACCTTCAAACATGTGACTTGTAAGGCCTTCTGCAATCGTAAGCTCCATGGAGCATGTATGGATGCACCAAGAGACTGGTACCATACCTATATTGAGGACCACTTCATCTGTTCAGACTGCCAGCACATTGAAAGACTGCTTAAATGTATGTATGATGGCATTATTAACAAAGTAATAAAACTAGACGCAGAGAAAGATAATATGCTTTCCAAGCAACAAACTGAGTTTAGAGCCAATAAAGAAGCATTAGAAGAAATGGCGGGCAGCTTTGACAGATCGTTAACAGTAATATCACAGACCAACAGTGATAAAGTAAATAAATTAATTGAATCTGTTGATCATAAAATCAATGCTATCCATGATTCCTTAGCCGATATTATGACATCGTTGGCAACAAAGCTGGAATCACCTTCTCACATCTCCAAAACTATTCTAGATCACATGGCAAGTAAACTGGCAGAGTCAGTTAAAGTTCAATCGAGCGGTATATTCGAAAAATACAGTGCATGGATGAATTTAGCTGAGTCAAAGCTATACAGCGCAATCGATTCGATTGAGGGCAAGCTTAGTTCTATGAATAACAAGCTCAGTGAAATCAATCACACCCCAAATGTTGATTCGTCATCTTTAGGTGTTGAGCTAATGATTGCAGAGGTGAAAGACATGCTACACAATGCTAGTTTTAATCAAAATCAAAATATAACTAGAGTGCAGTCTAAGGAAACATCAACTTCCCCCATAAAACATTGCCCCTTACAACACAGTGTGAAGCTGCCAGAAACACCAGTCAATCAGCACGAAATGATTTTCAAATTCGGCACCTTCTGGACAAAAGCTGAATGGTCCCGGCGAATCAAAAATATTAAGCGTGCGAATCAAGATCAAACGAGAAGCAACGATACCTCTACGAAATACGAAATGTTTTTTGCAAAAGGAGCTCCTTATTCTGCAGATGAAAACTGGATGCGAAAATTTCTCGAGAGGGAAGCTTTAATTAAAGATTGTAAGGTTACAATTTTACCAATGCGGATGAAACGCAAGAACTTCCGCAGGTGTTTTAAAGTGGAGATCCCAGCGAAATATGCTTGGCTGTTTACCAACTTCAGTGAATCTATCGAAACACAAACCTGGAATGAAATCTCGTTCAGCAGCTGGAAGAATCAGACTAGTCGTAAGAAAAACATCACTTACAATACTAGATATAGAAAAAATTCAAAATGTAATGAGGCGTCGTTCCAAAACGTTACCCGTTCCTTTTCCGCAAATCAAACTGCCAGTTATCCACGACCTAAACCCTCATACTCAAAGGTAGGAGCTTCTGCAGTTACCTCGAGAATAGAAACCACTCAACTAGAACCCAGTCAGATAAACCACATTCAAATGGACGCCTCTCAGATAGATATGAGTACTAACTTGGTAACCAGCCCTGAGTCAGTAAATGTTGCCGGAAGTATACTAACGACAGCTCTTCCTAATATAACATCCAATGCAGCAGCACACTCCCCATATAAGAATTTCTTGCATAAAATGAAGAAGAAAATTTCTTTAAAAGAAAAAAATAAGGCTAAAGCGGGGAACGACAATGTCGAAAGTATCAATTATAGCATAATTGCTACCGATAAAGCGACAAAAAAACATACTAATGCAGATTCCGGAGCAGCCCAGTCAACATCTTCCTCTTATCCTAATTTTATTCGTGGGGAAGACTACACACCATCCACTACCGCCGTAGTTGATTCACAAAGTCCTTCCAGAAATCCATTATTGCCGCCACATGTGAAAGCCACCATTACATCTAGTGCTGACCTGGAAAGTAGGTATCTACTCTCTCGGCTAAGAGATTGTAAAATATATGACAATGTTCGTCTCCTCCTTGCTTACATGCACAATGCCAGCAATTGTGCATGTTTCGAGGGTAAAACGAAAACCCACTTGAAAATTATGATCCAGCAAGAGGGTCTACCAACTGACTTTGATTCCCTTAATATTCTTTTTACTCGGTACCACGAACAGCTTCGAGTATCCTCAGACCAAATAAAAAATGACCTGAAAACCTATGCCTCACACGTTTCCTCAAAACATATTTCTCACCTTCAGAGAGCAAGGGAGGATTTTACCAAGTATCGTTCCTAACCAAAAAGCATTAAATGTGGCCTCAAACTATTTTACCACAATTGTGGTGGTATGAGAGACAAATTAAATAAACTCTACCTTGACGCCAAATCTTGCCAGTTCAATGTACTTACTTTCACAGAAACCTGGCTAAAAGACTGCCATAAAAACGAAGAAATACTGGATGGCTCCTGGACCATATACAGAAACGACCGCAATTATCTCCGTACTGGACAGACTAGAGGTGGTGGGGTGCTCACAGCCACTCATAGCTCCCTGTCGAGTGGAATGGTTGAAACCAATTCAGATAATCAGTTTGAGCACATAATTCTCAGAATATCTTGGTCCAAAAGTTTCCTTTATATTGGAGCTTTCTACATCCCACCTAATTCAGACGACGCTGCGTATAATGCTGTGTCAGAAATTGTTTCTTCTCTAGTATCATCTCTTAAAGATGATGATAACATTATAGTACTGGGAGATTTCAATCGCCCAAATTTAAAGTTCACGGCTGATGAAAACGACACCAACCTTCTTCCAGTAAATATTATTGACTCATCCGATCTAAATCTTGTAAGTACATTTTACAGCAATGATCTGCAGCAAATTGCACCGACTTCTAACCAAAAATGGTAATTGGTTAGATCTTATCTTCACTAACAGTTACGACCATGTAGTGGCTACTCCGACTGTTGACGCCGAGCATCTTTTCTCCAATACTCTCCACCACTCTGCCTTTACAGTCGAGCTATCCATATCTGATCTAATAACTTTACGATCGTACAACAATTCTGTTGTATATGACTTTCGTAATGCTGATTATGATAGCATTAACCATCATTTGAGTAATATTGACTGTGAAATGTAGCAGTAAGTTTACTTGTTGGCCTACACTTCGGTTCGCTTCAGAAATCCTGTTCTTATCTGCTTTGGCGAGCCTGTCGCCGCTTATGCAAATTTAACAGAAAAATCTTCTAACAGCTGAACCAGCAGAGACTTTGCTTTGGCGAACCTGTCGCCGCTTATTGCCAAGTCTTGCCTAGAGCAACTCGTTAAGGAATTTAAAAAAAGAAAACAATTCTTTTCTTAGACTTGGTCGCCGCTTATCATTTGGCTTACCAATCTGAATTCCCTTTATTGATTTCAATCCTGAGCTTTTATAGCAATAGTATTACAGTTATGTTTTTCGAAAATCTGCGCGAATCAAAAATAATTATCTAGTACCGAGGATTTACCACCGCGTGCAATTAGGGCGCTCTAGTCGCCATCTATGTGATATTTGACATTTCGACCAGTGTCGAAACGTCAAGTGTCAAGTGTACACAACACCCTCTCTCTTTGGGAAAAAAAAATTTTCTTTTGTGTACAAAGAAAATTTTTGAATTTTAATTTTTTTGATTCGCACATTACAATTGCATATAAATTTTTTTTTTTCTTATTTCTATTTAATTCGCAATTTCATATGTATATATTTCTTTTCTTGATATTTTCTTTATTTTGACTTAATTTTATCTTATAGTGTACATATTGTTTGATTCTATTCTGATTGTGGAAATTTGTAGTTGTATGCTTATAGTTTATTACATTATTATTCTTGTCTGTGGCTTGTATAACTTTAACAAATTGTTGTGATATCTTTTACATTTGTTGTTTATTAAGATATCTGAATTTACGCCATCTCTGAATTTTATTTCGTATGGTTCGTGGTATTCTTTTTGCTGTTTTTTTTTTTGTTTAAATTTCTATAAAATTCAACGAGTTCATTTTTATTTATGAATAATTTGCTGTATTTGATTGAATATACTTTGGTTTCGAAAAGCATATTCGATATGTTATGTTAAAGAATAAATGTATTACTTTAAACCATAAAAGTTTATTTAATTTTTTGAATTTGTTTTATTATTTTCTTTGGTTTATTCTTTCATATTTTTCATCAAACTAATGCTGTTTCTCAGCTTGATTTGTAGCTCGCTAATGTAATTAAATTGAATTATGCTTTCAATTATTCTCTTTGGAGTTTTGTAGATGATTATTTTCATCGGTTCATTTTGTTTTTGAATGTTTTGTTGCATTTTATTGAGTATGTTTTTGTACTTCTCTATATTAGATGTGTTAGGAATTTTGTGGCTCTTGTTTTGGCACACATTTGATATCTTTTTTTCAGTTATTTGAGATGTCAGCTTCTCCAATGGCAAAACTAATTTCGATGGATTATCACTGCATCTAACTGTAATTTTATTATTTTCCATTATCTGTCTTGGAATATTCTCTATATTGAATTTTGATTTCATCAAATTATGTATATCAGCGGTCGAATCGCTGTTGCAAAGAAAAGCTTCCTTATGCTTCATATTGTATTTAATCTTTATCGTAGAATTGCTGTTATATAAATCAGCTTTCTTATGTTTTGTATTGTAGGTTGGTTTATGTGCTTTTTCGGATTTACTTTTATTTTTGTCTTGCCCTGTTGTTTTTTGGTTTTCGATTATTTTTCTTGTACGTGTTAGTACTTTTTACTAATTTTCGAAGAAAAGTAGTATTAAACTCGTTTCGCCGAAAATTCATATTTCTTTATATATATATATATATATATATATATATATATATATATATATATATATATATATATATATATATATATATATATATATATATATATATATATATATATATATATATATATATCATCAAAATGATTAAGGGAGATAATCTCTGGAGTGGCCAATCCGATTGAGCTGAAACTTTTGGAGAACGTAGATGTATATAGTAGGTAGGTCCACGATTTGCTTAAATTCAGATATCCTAAACCGTTTGGCGGCGGCGAGCGTTTTTGTGAATTTTGAGGTACTCCTATATTTCCAAGCTGCATGAATTTTTGTTCAAAAAAAGTATTGGGAATGAAAACTTATTATGTTCTGAGTTTGTTTATGGTAAAGAATTGGAAATTTTGAGCCGTGTGTGGGTGCAGCGTGCCTAAAAGTAGGCAAAGATTTATTTTCAAATTTTGATTTGTCATTACTTCTAACAAAAACATTGGATCATCGTGAAATTTGCAGAGCGTATTGATGTTGACTAAAGTTTAATACACATGGATTTCCAAGGTAGTGCGCGTAACCCTGTAGCTGCGGCAGGCTCTTGAAAAAAAATCCTTCAAATCATTGAACCTCCTGAAAAATTTTTGATTTTTGACAAAAAATTCAAATCATTGATAAATTTTAACGTTTGTGCATCATGTCAATTTGAAATTTTTAAAATTTCGATTTGCACAAGAACGGCAACCCATCACTAAATTACCTCTATTTCCAGCACTCGAAAGTTCTGTTCACGAGAACTGAAAACCGGATTATCCGATCATAATGAAATTTACAAGACATATTGGTATCAACTAGGACCAGGTCTGATAGAAATAATTTTGAAATCCGGGCAATCCTGTGGCAGTGGTGCCATCTTGAAAAATCAATGAGAAAAAAAACCGGTCTTTGGCCTATAACTTCCGATTCAGCCATCAGATGTAAACGAAATTCACACAATATTTGGATCTTACTTAAGATAACATTTGATGAAAATTTGGCTGAAAAATTAGAATAGGGTTGCCAGCTATGGTGATTTTTGTCTCCAAAATCTTGCAAATTTGCTCAGCAAAATAAAGCTTTTTTCCCTATAACTTCCGGTGCAGTCATGATATCAAAATGAAGTTAATGCAGTAAATAGATTTTGATGTGAGCCAAATGTCATAGGAATTTCGTACAAAAATCGTGAAAGTGCTGCCAGCGTTGTCCATTTTTGTAATTTTTTGGAATTTCTTTACTGCGCGATTATGTCATTAGATTTGCAAATGGGAACGATCCAGCAATGAAAATTAACAACAAGTATTAACGCTTTAAAAATTTGAAAAGTTTTGAGGGTGGTAACCCTAAAATTTTTTTCACCCGTATAACTTCTAGCGCAGTGATTCAATCGAAACGAAATTTATTGGTTGGGTTTAGTTTAACGTGAAGCAGATTTGGTATATATTTTGCTTTGCTGCTGACACAGGGTAACGAGCTTTAGCCATTTTCGTAACTATTGCATCAACAGGTGCTTCAAATTACATATACATATGCAAAACATTTGCAATAAAACTAGGAAACCAATTATTAAATTTTCTGAGTTTTGAACATTTTTTGGATGGCAGCTTCAAACAACGTTAACCGCTTAAGCTTTCGACGAAATCCTCCGATGAGAACGAAATTCAAAGGATAAGTTGATTTAAGTATGAGCTTGTGAAGGTAAACTTATTGCTGCTTCGTTGGGAAAATGTTGCCAGCACTGAACATTTTCATCATTTGTGTTATAGTTGAGTTCTGTTGCTTTGAACGAGGAATGGTTGATATGATTCTACAAAAAAGTGTATAACGTCTTTCCACATTGTCACTCAAAGACAATTTCTTCGAAAATTAGTTTTCTAGCGGTTCAGGTGCGCTAGAGTTTTTATCATTGGTATCATTTTTCTGTGTTGGTTTAATATTTGTTAATGTTTCTGAACTTATGTGGTTCCTGCCAATACTTTGCATTATTTCTTCATCATTGAATGTTTCGTTTGTTGGACCTTCGAATTTAATCGATCGGTATTCATTCAATAATTCAGTTTCTGTTTTAATATTATCGATCAATTCATCTTTTTTATTTTTGTTTGATACTTCGATGTGTTTTACACTCTGTTCTGAGATTATTGAGTTGCCTATATAAATATGAGGTGCTGTTTCCTTCATAGTATGGTAACTTTTTCTTTGGTTTCTAGTATTTGTGTTAGGGCTTTTTAGATTATTATAATAACTACTATAATCATTTTTGTTAATCATATCCTTGTTTTCATAATTTTTCCTCGTATTTCTATAACCATTGGTAAAGTTATTATCATTTGTCCGTCTATTATATACATTTTCTGTATTGTTTGGTCTGCATCTATATCTGTATTTTAATTGCCGATTACTGTTGTAACTTTTATTTATGTACATAACATTTTTGGTCGCATTGTAGCTCGACTCTAAGTCCATTGCGATTTGAATCGCTTCTATAAGTGTTTTCGGTTGTGCCGCAAAAATTGTGGGCTTAAGTGACTCGTCTAAACCGTTTTTGAAAATAGTAAGCGCATAAGAATCGTTAGATTTCTGTATCGCTACTTTCTCTGCTGCAGATGGACTCTGTCCTAAGCTATAAATTTGAATTTCGCTCAATTCCCTAATGAGCTGCAATATTTTCTCACTGTATTTTTCAACTGTTCCAGTTTGATATAAATGGGCTAATTGTGTATGGATTTGTTGTGGGCTTTTTCTACTCTTGAATCTACCTCTTAACATTTTTTCTAATTCTTCATAGCTGCTTATTTTTGTACTCAAAAGTTGAGTCTTTACGCTAGACCCTAATTTGACATTTTTTGTAAACTTTAATAAATCCTCTTTCCCGTCTTTATTGAGGTTTTCGTTGATCAATCCTAATATGGTTAAAAACGAATCTAATCGTTTTGCACTACCATTGAAAACTGGTATGCATTCTAATGCAAGCTCAACATTAAAATTACTCATCTTGTCGACTGTTAAATTTTCAAAAACGCTTTCAGTGAAATTTTTCAAGAAGTACTTTACTGGTACTTTTTTAGGAAAAAAATCTATTTTACCTCCATTTGTACTTGTTTGTCATACCACGGACCATGTACATTTTTTTTTGTGATTCCACAATATTTGATTTACTGCAAATCATTCGGATTATTTTGAATTTACTTTTCTTTCATTTTGTTTAATTAATCGAACAAATTTGAATTATTTTTGACTATTGTAACTAGATCCATTCCATTTAGAAAAAAATATCATAGACTATGTAACATTTTTCTAACAATAATATTTATTCAAATTAAAATTTGGATTCTTAGCTCCACTACTAGATCATAGGTGTCGTTTGTGACGCCAAATGCAATAAAGTGCAAATGTCAAAATAGACAGATATTTACAAGTTGTTTTGCTATTCTCTTACTTTCATTACTAATTTCTATTGTTGAGTGGACTGTTCTTTCTTGAAGTAGAAAAATTGTTTGTTTGTTTTTTTTTTTGTTATTAAAGTGTAATTCATTAATTTTGTAATGTACAATGTTTTGGTTCATTTAAATTATTAATAAATTCATTTAAACATTTTGTTTTTCTTTTAAAATTAATGGTTTTTCTTCATTAGTGTTTTTAATTCTTTTATCCGTTGTACATACGATGTTGTAGCTCCCATAGTGGGGGATTCGTTTCAATGATGAAATTTCTCTACTTAAACGATCTTGTCTGCCGGTGCGTGTTTTCCGTATCGTATTCGATTTTAGTTCCTGGTCGTCTATTGTTGTCGGATGAGTCGCTGGTTGTGTTTCATGATGTTGTATTTCGTTTGTGAATTCTCCGATCTGCTGTCTGCCGGTGGGTGTTTTTCGTATCGTATTCGTAATTATTCCTACTTTCAATATTATTTCCATCGTGATATTGCTTAATTTGAAGGTTTTGAAATCTGCGTCACTCGAAAATTCCAAAAGAATATTCAAATGTTGTCATTGTCGAATTGTTGTTGAGTTGATGCGCTCGAAAAGTGCAGGATTCTGATTCACAGGAATGTAGGCTGCAGAATCGTCTTTTCAA
The DNA here is from genome assembly GCA_947369275.1 of Nemotelus nigrinus. NCBI lineage: Eukaryota > Metazoa > Arthropoda > Insecta > Diptera > Stratiomyidae > Nemotelus > Nemotelus nigrinus. The sequence continues at coordinate 96,505,265 of OX376372.1, read as the reverse complement.
TAATTTGCAAATATCCAATTGCAAAATTTTGTCGCGCTTCAATTCAGCAGGCGCTCGAAAAATGCAGGACTGTGACTCACAGGGTCGTAAACGACTTGATCTTGATTCTCAGGATCGTACGTTTGAGGATCGCCATGAAATGTAGCAGTAAGTTTACTTGTTGGCCTACACTTCGGTTCGCTTCAGAAATCCTTTTCTTATCTGCTTTGGCGAGCCTGTCGCCGGTTATGCAAATTTAACAGAAAAATCTTCTAACAGCTGAACCAGCAGAGACTTTGCTTTGGCGAACCTGTCGCCGCTTATTGCCAAGTCTTGCCTAGAGCAACTCGTTAAGGAATTTAAAAAAAGAAAACAATTCTTTTCTTAGACTTGGTCGCCGCTTATCATTTGGCTTACCAATCTGAATTCCCTTTATTGATTCCAATCCTGAGCTTTTATATCAATAGTATTACAGTTATGTTTTTTGAAAATCTGCGCGAATCAAAAATAATTATCTAGTACCGAGGATTTACCACCGCGTGCAATTAGGGCGCTCTAGTCGCCATCTATGTGATATTTGACATTTCGACCAGTGTCGAAACGTCAAGTGTCAAGTGTACACAAAAACTGGAATAGTACACTTTTAACTTTAGAATTGAACGAAGCAGTGTCTCTATTCTACCAATTGGTTTTTGATGTAGTTGAAAAGTATGTTCCCAAGATTAAAAAAAAACAAACTGTCTGAGCTATGGTTGGATAGAAATCTGAGGTGTTTACGAAATCGGAGAAACAAACTATATAAGATTCTAAAAAACAATAGCAATGCTAGCCATGATATCAAGACAAGATATAATGACTTATCTCAGGAATTTTTAAGAAAGTCTCGCGAAGCATATGAAAGCTATATCAATATAGTTGGCGAAAACATAATTCACAATCCTAAGACTTTTTTCGACTTTGTGAACACCAAGCGAAAAGCTTCTGGCTATCCCACTTCGATGCAAAAAAATAACTTAGTTTCTTCTGACCCACAGAATATATGTGACTTCTTTGCCGATCATTTTCAGGAAGTTTTTTGTCATCTCAGCGGCTCGCCTAACAAGCCACTGTCCCAAACATCTCAGCTGTCTATTGTTGATGCAATATGTTTAACCAGAGAGGACATTACTAAAGCTATAAGAGGGCTTGACATGAAAAAAGGGCCTGGACCAGACCTACTTCCTCCAAGCTTCATAATTAAGTGTGCAGAAACGATTATCTCACCCCTACAGATGATTTTCAACAAATCGCTGCATTGCGGTAAATTTCCTCATTTCTGGAAGTCTTTTCATCTTACACCGATTTTTAAAAGTGGCGACAAACGATCGGTTGAGAATTATAGAGGCATCGCCATTTTGTACCAAAGCTGCACCAAATACCAAAGCTGTTTGAAAAAATAGTTTGCGAAAATTGTTGTTGACCCTCTTTTAAACGAACAACAACATGGCTTCAGAAAAGGTAGATCCACTACTACCAATCTTATCATAATGATTTCAAATGTGCTTTGCGATATGGAAAAAGGACGTCAGGTTGATACTATATACACTGACTTCAGCAAAGATTTTGACCGTGTCAACCATGATGTTTTGAAATTTAAGCTGCAAAAATTTCGCATCTCAGGAAATTTGCTAAACTGGTTGGATTGTTACTTAAGAAATCGAACACAGCATGTAAAATTCCAAGGTTTTATCTCCAAAAAAATTACCGTTTCCTCTGGGGTACCGCAAGGAAGCCACCTAGGGCCGCTTCTGTTTAATATTTTTATTTCGGATCTATCTGAGGTGCTATCAGACATTCCACATCTTTTTTATGCGGACGATCTCAAGATGTACCATACTATTCAATCGGAATCTGACTCAAAATTTCTTCAGTTAAAACTCTTATCGCTTGAGCAATGGTGCGTACGAAACAAACTTCTTCTTAATATTGACAAATGCCATTCCATAAGCTTTTCCCGTAAAACCTATACAGTAAATTTCGATTACCGCCTGAATAATCAGCTGCTGAAGAATGTAGATAGTGTTATAGATCTCGGTGTCGTTCTGGATAAGAAGCTTCGCTTTAACCTTCAATACGACAGAATACTTGCAAGAGCCAGCAAGCAGCTGGGATTTATTAAGAGGCGCGCAAAAGAATTTAAGAACATATGGGTCACAAAAACTCTGTACATATCTTTAGTTCGTCCTTTACTCGAATATGGGTGCATCGTTTGGAATCCTACTTTCAAAATTCACAGCGATAGACTAGAATCTATCCAAAAGCAGTTTGTTCTTTTTGCTCTGAGAGATCTATACCATCCACATGATTTTGAAAGCCTTCCATCTTATAGTAACAGGTTAAGTCTCTTAAATTTGAAAACACTTTCTTCAAGGAGAACGTTATTGTGTTCATGTTGTATTTTTGATGTGATAAGGGGTTTGATTAACGTTGAATACATTTGCAATAAAATAACTGTCAATAATTCTGCAAGACGGACTAGGCACACACGTCTCCTCAATGAACACCAGCACCACACAGTTTATGGTGACAGAGAGCCAATAAATAGATGTTGTAAAATATTTAACAAATTTTCCCACATCTATTCCCCGTCCATCTCTAAAGTCAGGTTCAAAAGCGCTTTAAATATAGTGATGAATTCCTAATTCCTTTATTTTCTTTCCTTGGAATTTCCGCCTCAAATTGACAATCAGACAAAAGTCTGGGAAATGTTATCATGTTTTATTTTAGTTTAGCTTGAAAAAATGTAAAAATGTAAATTGTTATTTGCTTTATGTATACACCTTGTTTGGTTTGAAATAAATAAAAATAAAAAATAAAAAATCATCGACCTTCGTGAAAAATTCTTGACTTTTGAAAATAAATTCAAATTATTGATAAATTTTGACTTTTGTCCGCCAAGTCAAAAAAAAAATTTGCGAAATCCCGCGGTAAACAAGAACGGCAACCCGTGATAAAATAACCTCTATTTACAGCACTCAAAACTTCTGTTCACGAGAACTGACGATCGGATAGTGCGATCAATACGCAATTTACAGGGCATGTTGAAATAAACTAGGACCAAGTCTTTTAGAAGCGCTTTTGAAACACAAACAATACTGCGGAAAAGGTGCTATTTTGAAAAATCGCCGAGAAAAATAAATTGTTTGTGGCCTATAGCTTCCAATTTAGCCACCAGATTTTAACGAAATTCTCGCAGTAGTTGAACCTTACTCTCAGATAGATTTTATATAAATTTGGTTGAAAAATTAGTAAAGGGTTACCAGTTATGGGTTTTGTCTCCTAATTATTGCAAATTAGCTCAGGAAAATAAAGGTTTTTTCCCTATAATTTTCAATGCAGTGACAAAATCAAAACGAAATTTAAGTGATAGGTAAACATTACAGCATTTCTTATTCTGTAGGAATTTCGTTGAACAGTTGTGGAAAGGCTGCCAGCTATGATGAATTTCGTAATTTGTTGACATTTCTTTATCGAGCAATGTTATCATTAAAAATTTCCAAAGAGGAATGATTCTGCAATGACAGTTAACCACAAATATTAAGGTTTCAAAAATTTGAAAAGTTTTGAGGATGGTTACCATAAAAATCAATTCACTCCTTTAACTTCAAGCGCAGCCGTTCAATCGAAAGGAAATTCAGAGGGTGGATTTCACTTAACGTGAAGCAGCTATGGTGCCAACGCATGATTGCCATCACCAGAATATTTCGTAAATATTGCACCAACAGATGCTTCCAGTTTGTATTCATAAGCAAAGCATTAAAATTTTGGAAATTTTTCAGATGGAAACCCCAGACAAAGTTTAATCGCTGGAACTTTTGATGATATCACTGGATGAAAACAAAATTTAAAGGATAGGTTGATGAAGCACGAGCATGTTATGGTAGATTTATTGCTGCTGTGTTGGACAAATATTGCTAGTTTTGAACATTTTCATCATTTGTGTTATAGGAAATGCTGTCAAAAAATGATATCTGTTCCTTTGAGTAAGAAATGGTTGATATGAAACTACAAACAAGTGTATAATATCTTCACGTTTTTTTAATCCCTCAAAGATAATTTTTTCAAAAATTAATTTTCTGGTGGTTCTGATGCGCTAGACTTTTTAAAATTGGAAAGTATAAAATGCATAGCATTCACAATATTAGAACGATGCCCCATTTATCCGTTCAAATTATGAATCGCAATACGAAACCAACTCCTTTCATGCGATCCTTCCCTACGATTATCCCCTTCATCTACATCTTCCCCTACAAATTTAGCACTGTTTGTTAAATCACATGAAAATTCGAATATATTTTTGTAATACTGACTCTACTACTATGCTTTATTTCAAAAAATAAACTCATGTTTTGTCGGTAAAATTTATAGTTTCCTATTCGGTTTGTTCGTAGTATGAGGGATAGGGCCATTAAACGTCGCCTGGTTTCGATTCTTTCCACATTGAACTGGGCAATAAAATCTTGAGAATTTGTAGGCGTGAAAGGATGCATTTCAATTACATTTTTTATATCTATTAGGAATATTTTAGCAACAATTGATAGCAACACTGCAGTCTGCAAATACAGTGTCATATCAGTCCTTGAAGTTTAGTGTCAGTTCAGTTTTCAGAGACAGTGGTAAAGTGCGACAGATCAAACAAGTTCAGTGGGCAGCGCTAGTAATTCGAAAAATATCATTCCAGTATCAGCGGAACTTCTTTCAGGTGAGTGGTTCAATAATTGTAAATTTCACGGATTACGAGTAACATTGGTTTTCTGGGATGACTTATGTGAGTGGTCTACTTTTTGTTATTTCCATAACTTGTGTGCATGTTTGTGGGAAAATTGTTCTGTTGTGGTTGGGCATCGGGTATGTTATGTGGAACTCACTTAGAGGTCCATCGAGTAAGAAGGAAGGGGAATAAGCTGTATGCGTGTTTAGCAGACTGTTGTTTGGGTGACGTAACAGCGTCGCTGTGTGCTCAAACTCGTCATGATCCGCCCAGCTTAGCTCCCAGACTATTTTCTACTTTGAATGTGGTAGTTGCGTCTGTGCTGGATCCGTAATGGTTCGGGTACCGGAGTTAGCTTTGTGTTTGGTTTTCTGGTTCGAGTAAACGCTCCTTTTGTCCGTTATTTGTTCGTTTGGGTGTCATTAACTTCCTTCCATGTGAAGTCCGCTGTGCTATTTTTGAATGATTTTTGACATTTTTTGACATATTTGACACTTTGATATCGCTTCCTGAAAGCGTGTGCACCTCAGCATTGTGCGTGTCAACCAAGTCTCAACCTAGTCTCTTGTGCTTTCTTTAAGCTAAGCGTGTCATTAACTTTCCCACGTGAAGTGCGCCTGTGCTATTTTTGAGTGATATTTACTAATGTTCGAAGAACATTAGTATTAGAATCACTTTGGCCAAAAATTCATATTACTATATATACCCATATATATATATATATATATATATATATATATATATATATATATATATATATATAAAATTATATATATATATATATATATATATATATATATATATATATATATATATATATATATATATATATATATATACATATATATATAATTATATATAGATATATATATATATATATATATATATATATATATATATATATATATATATATATATATATATATATAGATATATATATATATATATATATATATATATATATATATATATATATATATATATATATATATATTTATATATATACATATATATATATAAATATATATATATATATATATATATATATATATATATATATATATATATATATATATATATATATATATATACATATATATAAATATGTATATCCCTCCCCAGACACACTACAATTCGAGCACCTCCCTAGACACACCTGGGTCTATGGAGTCCTGCCGTTTTTTTACCACACTTCGAATCGTTTTAAAATCTGAAAAAATTCATGAAGGTAGATCGATATCTATAGAAAAAGAGCGTGCATTAGGTGATGGATATATATGAATTTTTATTATTGTTATTTAATGGAAATCGACACAAAACACGAGAAATACACGTATTCACTTAAAACATCATAGCTTTTTGTTAAATAAGTTTAAGAAAATTCTACTGTACGAAATGTTTCTTGACATATAGTAGATGAAAGAAAAAAATAGGACATAATGAAACTTCGAAAAAAGTATAATTATTATGACAAGAGAAAAAGTACAATTTTTTTAGAGTCGAAAATTCGTTTGAAATTACAATTTTTGGTTTGAAAGTAATGTAACTCAAAGTTTTATACGTTTTTGTGTTATTTATTATTACTTACACTTATTCTTATTAAAATAAATAAAGTAGCTGAACAAAATTACAAAATGCATTCATTGCATACATGAAGCTTGTGTTCTTCGCAAATTTTTATTTCTTCGCTGGTTAAACTAAGTGCTAACGTTTCAATAAATTTATATCTTCCCAATGCAGTGTTCGCTTCATTAAAATTGTACAAAATATTACAATTAACTACCGCTTGATCTAATATACCGAAGAAAAGCTTCGAAGAAAATGCACATTTTTATGCTTCCGTAGACACACCTGGGTCTTTGGTGTCCGCAGCCAACTTTGACAGCTCAGCAATTCACGAAAAACGGAGGACCGAGCGTGACGTTCACTACGCCAGTTCTGGATCCAAGTACAATTTTTTAAGCGGAGGTTAGAACCCGAAATATTGACGTACCTGTGCGCCCTGACGATTTTCAAAAACGGCCGGACACCAAAGACCCAGGTGTGTCTAGCGGGGGATATATATATATATATTTATATATATATATATATATATATATATATATATATATATATATATATATATATATATATATATATATATATATATATATATATATATATATATATATATATATATATATGTATGTAAATATATATATCCACTGAAATTTTTTGATGATATATATATATATATATATATATATATATATATATATATATATATATATATATATATATATATATATATATATATATATATATATATATATATATATATATCATCAAAAAATTTCAGTGGAAAAATCTCAGGAATTTTCAGGATATACTTGTGTATATGCAGAATAGTGCCAAATCTCACAAAAGTTAATAATCTTTAACCCTTGGACGCTGGCGGCCATTTTAATGGTATTTTAAATATACCTATAAGAAGATAGGTATAACAATGCTAAGAAGTCAAGGCCTTTAATTTACATATAATTGCTTTACCTCTCTTAACATTTCTTGTCACTATTATTCTGTCAAATAATAACTTTGCAAAAATAAAGTTTCTGGAATGAATTCTGAACGTGTTTTCAATGTGAATTGGGTAATGTTTTTGAAATTTTTACTCCTATGTGTGCGGTAGGTGCCTAAAATAAGATTGGGATATTTGGAAAATTTTTGAATTGCGATAACTTGAAACTTGATGGGCATATTTATGTTATTAAGTTGCACACTTGCCTAGTTCTTCATGAACGTGGCAGGCACGGAAAGTGAAAACGTTCAAACCATCGAATGGCCTAAAAACTGTCCGTTTCTTACAATAAAACTAATCTGTATACAAATTTTATGTTTTATCTACACGTTCAAAGTAAAGCTTTGGAAATTCCATGTCGGACAAGAACGGTAACCCTTTCCCAATTTACCTATATTTTTAGCATCAAAATCTTCTGTTCACGGGAACTCACGAACCAATAATCAGATGCAGTTGAAATTTGAAGAATGCATTGGACTTAAGTAGGACCAAGCCTGATGGGAGCGATTTTTAATTGTGGGTAACTCTGCGCTAGTGGTGCCATCTTGAAAAATTACAAAGAAAAAAAACTGCTTTTTGCCCTATGAATTCTGATTCAGTTACCAGATTTTCATGAAATTGACACAGTAGCTGAACCTTAACCTCAACCGTGTTTGGTGGAAATTTTTGTAGAAAATTCGATTGGTGCTGCCAGCTATGGTAATCTTTGTGTCTTTGGTTTTGAAAATTCCTTCAGGAAAATAAAGCTTTTTGCCCTTTAACTTCCAATGCAGTCATGAAATCAATACAAATTTCATAGAATTAGTGGTACTTACTATCGGCATTATTCAGGCCGAATCTGAAAGCTACGATAGGGTTGCTAGCTATTGTTGGTTTTAAGTTTATTTGCAATATGTTTATTAAGCGATTTTATCGTAAAATTTTCAAATTGTAATGATATTGTAGTGACAATATACAGCAAATATTAAGTTTGCGATTATTTGGAAAAAATCGCAGCTGGTAACCCGAAATTTCTTTATACTCCTATAACTTCGAATGCAGTCATCGGATCAAAACGAAATTCGCAGGGTAGGTTAAGTTCAACGTTAAGCAGATGTGATATAATTTTGGCTTTGATGCTGGCGAAGGGTTGCTAGCACGAGTAGCTTAAGCTTTTTTTGTACTAATGAATGCTTACAGTTAGTATTCATACCGGAAACATTTACAATGAAAATAAATAACCAACATTTCAATTCCCAAAGTTCTGCAAATTTTTCGGATCGCAGTCCCAAACACCGACTTGAGTTACAGTGCTGCAGGCACTGAGCGTTTTCTTCATTTATGTTATATGAGATGCTGCTTTCAGTTTGGCTGAAATGAGTAGCTTGTGTGTTAGAATATTCATTCAAAACTCGTACGATTCTTTTACTGTTCTTCGAACATTAGTGTTTCTAGCGGTTCTGGGGCGCTATTTTTTTGACATTTTTTTTACATTTTTGACTGAAAATGTGTGCGCCTCAACACTGTGCGTGTCAACCTAGAGTCTCAACCTAGTCTCTTGTGCTTTCTTTAAGCTTTGCGTGTCATTAGCTTTTCCACGTGAAGTACGCTTGTGCTATTTTTGAGTTATTTTTTACATTTTTAGATTGTTAAATTATAGTTAGCATATTAATCAATTATATCGAATTAGATTTTGTATGATAAATCACTTTAATTTTGTTACAAGATAAATTACCTTAATTGTGCTACAACTACCATAATATATTAAAGCTTACTCAACAATTAATAAAGTCTAATCACCTTGATAACAATTTACTCAAATCAAGTTCATTTGCATCAAATTTCTTTCTATTCAATTTTGTCGGTTCATTACTTTTTGCTTGCATTTGCATTCAAATTACCGTTTTTATAAATTCTTCAAGACAATGAACTATGTGGTCAGCAATATTTCCTTTTACAGTATTTTACTTATTTTGTACTAAAACGCAATCGACATGTCAAGTTTCATATTGCATGTGAAAGCACAAAACCATTGATTTTAATTTAAATGCAATATTAAGCTATCAATTGGAATTTATGTTTACGTTAAGTATTTTATTAAGATATAAAGAAGAAACGATAGCAAATAAATTCATTCAGTTTTAAGCGATTGAATCAAGCGTTTTATTTAAAGATTGTATCAATTCACGTAACAAGTATACGAGCTTGTTGCAATTGATTTTCACTAAAAGTAACAGGTAAATGAGCTTGTTGCAATTAGTTGAAAAATCTTTAAATTTAATAATTAACAGTTTTTTTGGCGACCGTGACAGGACACCAGTACAACAAGTTTAGGCGCTTGTTGGTTTTCATTAGGACACCAGTACAACAAGTTATAGGCGCTTGTTCGTTTTCATCAGGACATCAGAACTCCAGTACAACAAGTTTAGGCGCTTGTTAGTTTTCATCTGAACATCCAGTACAACAGCTATAGGCACTTGTTCGTTTTGAACCATAAGGACAGGGGTTTTCTCAGGAATTTTTCGTGGGGGGTGTGTTCAGAATTTTAGGAGGGGTGTCCCTTTGGAACAAAGGACACAAAGTTCCCTTTGTGTAGGAAAATTGTCTGTGTTAGGGGGGGTGTATGCATTTTCCAAGGGGGGTATTAGGGGGGTGTTAGGGGGGTGTAGGAAAATCTCTGCATAAGGACATCTTTGATTCGTCTTCGTGGGAATCCGGAATAGTCAGCAAGTATAAGTGCTTGGTGGTTATAACAGGGTAGTTGTGTTCAACAAGTGTAAAGTGCTTGTTGGACGTAGTATTTTGGTTTATATTCAACAAGTGTAAGTGCTTGGTGATAATGACGGTGTAGTGGTGTTCAACAAGTGTAAAGTGCTTGTTGGACGTAGTATTTTGGTTAATATCAATAAGTACAAGATCTTGTTGGTTTTCTACAATTCGAATCGATATCACAAGTATGCTACGCGCATGGTTAATATAAGACATATATACTAATAGCGAAGAGCAAGTTTAATGTAGAGCATGAGTATTGAATATTTCATGGTCAAAACTGCACTGTAATGTAAATTTTCGTAAATGGGTCAATAAGTCGGAATTATTGCGAACATGTTTTGATGACATTTGTTTTGGTATCAACCTAAATTTATTAACCCAGTTGTTCCGCTTATTTGTTTATTTACGACAAAATTAATGTTGAGTCAAGATTTGTAGAAACATATAAATGTTCAAGTTGGAAAGAAATAAATCATTCATTGTTCAACATAACGAACAGAATCTTGCATTTTAATTGTCAACAAAGTAACAAATCATTGGTCCTTCGAACCGGATATCATGGCGTACCAGAAGCAGGAGCTCAACATTAAGCAAGTCCAGAGGGTGATCAGCAATTATAAGAAGGATGGTGAGGCTCGTCACAACCTTATATATTTTCAGAGCCGATTGGAGCGTCTGGAATCATCATGGGCAAAATGCGAGCAGAACCATTTTGCAACCGTTCAGGAGTTGGCAGAAATGGAGAAGGAAGCGAAATGCTACGGGGAACAATACGAAAAACTGGAAGAAATCGTTTTCAGTTACCTCGTGGTGTTTAGACAAAAAATAGACGAACTTAAGGAAAGTTCTACGTCAATTGGAGCACCAGCGACTTCTGAGGTTCCAGAATCCCTCAAGTTGGAAAGAATTCGGATTCCAACATTCAGTGGCTCATACACCAAGTGGTTGGCGTTTCGTGATTTGTTCCGAAGCATGGTGCATGAGAATGCACATTTGACTGCAGTTCAAAAACTGCAATATCTTCGGAATTCGGTGCGTGACGAAGCAGAACAGCTGATCAATCACCTCAGTATCACTGAGGCGAATTACGAGCCAGCATGGGAGCTTTTATGTGAGCAGTACGATAACCACCGTCTCATCTCACAGGAGATGATGCAACGGTTCTGGAACATCAAGTGTTCTCAAGAGAACAAGTCTTCCGGACTTCGGTTAATGTTGGATACTGTGAACCAGCTCCTTGCCAGTATGAAGACTTTGGAAGCAAACTCGTTCGATCTTTTGGTAGTATTTATACTAAACCAAAAGCTAGATGTGGCAAAAACACATCAGCGATTCAAAAGCCATTCCAATACTGAGGCAGTTCTTGGATTTTTTGAAACAACCGTTTGCAATGCTTGAAGCTTTGTCACCAACAAAACTCAAGCTGAAATCATCAAGACAACAAGTCAGAGTGAATACAGTTCAGGTCGAAACAAAGTCGATGAATTGCCTGTTCTGTAATATGTCGCACAAATTGTTTGAATGCCAAATGTTCAAACAAGCGAGCGTAATAGAGCGCAGAGATTTCGTAAATGCAAATAAGTTGTGTTTCAATTGTCTCAGCCCAAAACACAGAGCAGTACAATGTCCCACAAAACGAGGGTGCAAGATGTGTGCAAAAAAACATAATACACTTCTGCACATGGATATGACAGAAATCCATAAGTCACCAACACACGTAATGCATAGCCATTACACGGTTGCTAACAAGCAAAAGCACGTATTGTTAGCTACAGCGCTTGTTCAAATTCAACTAGCGAACAATGATCACGTTATTTTACGGACACTGTTAGACACAGGTTCCCAAAGATCATTTATTACTGAATCAGCAATGCAGCTGTTAAACACTGATCGACACAAAGAGACTATGCGAATCAGTGGAATTGGAGCCCTATCAAATATAAAAACAAGAGGCATCACAGCAATTTAAATAGATGTGCGAGATGACGACGGAAAAGTCTCCAAGTTAGCCGTAGAAGCTTTGATTTTGAGAACGATAACGTCTGCACTGCCTTCTACATGTGTCAGCGTGAACCTTCTAGCTGGTCTGAAGACTAAAGATCTGGCGGACCCAAATTATCATACACCATCAAACATTGATTTGCTTTTGGGTGCGGATGTATATGCGAAGATATTGCTGCCAGGATTATTATCAGGAAACCCATGTGCTCAACGAACCAAACTTGGTTGGATTCTTTTCGGCATAACGTCACAAGCAGTCGTCAATCCAAACTACCGTACACTTGTTTCATACCAGCAATTAGAAGAATCTCTCCAGAAATTTTGGGAAACAGAAGAGCTAACATCCTGCACAAATTGGTCAGATAGTGAAGTTCGAGCAGAAAATGAGTATAGCCTGAATACATATCGTAGGATGGATGGCAGATATGTTGTTTCCTTGCCGTTTCAAAAGGACTCTATTCCACAGTCCGATTTAGGAGACTCATTTCGTACAGCGTACAAAAGATTTCATCAGCTTGAGTGGCGGCTGACACAGAATGGAAAAATCTATGATGAATACAGAAAATTTATGAAAGAATACATTGAATTGGGACACATGACGCGAGTCTCTATTCACAGATCAAAACCAGAGGTAGTATATTATTTACCACATCATGAGGTTGTTAAAGAAGATAGTTCAACAACCAAATTACGAGTGGTATTTAATGCCTCACAAAAAACATCCAACGGCAAAACCTTGAATGATCTTCTTCTAACTGGCCCATCAATTCAAGAAAATATTTTGCACATCTTAATGCGATGGAGACAACATCGATACGTAATGACGGCTGATATTGCCAAAATGCATCGACAGATATGGGTGAACTCAGCGGATCGAAATTTCCAACGGATTTTATGGCGGTCAAATCAGTCAGAGCCAATTCAACATTATCAATTAAATACAGTTACGTATGGAACGGCATGCGCACCTTTTTTTGGCTATTAGAACGCTTCACCAATTAGCGGAGGATGAGAAGAAGGATTTCCCAGAAGGATCTAAGGCAATGATGACAGATTTTTATGTAAACGATCTACTTACTGGATCAGATAGCCTAGAAGAACTAGTAAATCGACAGACCGACCTACGGTTACTGTTAAAAAAAGGAGGTTTCCATCTAACGAAATGGTCGTCAAATAACCCAAAATTATTAGAACACATCCCTCCTGAAGATCGAGAAACACAAATTCTTTTCAACATTGCTGTTCAAGAAAACATCAAAGCTCTTGGATTGCAATGGCATCCTGCATCAGATGACTTTTCTATTATCGTTAACCAGCCTGAGGAGCAAACAACATACACAAAGCGAATCATTTTGGCTGAAATATCTAAATTGTTCGATCCTATAGGATTTCTGCAACCTTGCATCATCATTGGCAAAGTAACCCTGCAGAAACTCTGGCTAATTAAGTGTGACTGGGATGATCCTCTTGACAAAGATATTATATCCGATTGGCTCACACTGCGCAAACAACTGCCCATATTATCTAATCTTCGCATTCCACGCTGGATACATTATGCACCGAGCACCCAAATAGAGCTACATGGTTTTTGTGACGCATCAGAGAAAGCTTATGCCGCTGCTATATATTTACGAATTATAGCCCCCAGCTCAGTAACCGTTACTTTATTAACGGCCAAATCAAAGGTAGCTCCGATAAAAACTCAGTCAATTCCAAGGTTAGAGTTATGTGGAGCCGTTCTATTAGTTAAATTGATGAAGGAAGTAGTAACAGCGCACAAATGAAGCTATGTGTCTTGGTTTTTTTGGATTGATTCGACAATTGTGCTAGCATGGCTTCAAAGCCCCGCTAGTAGATGAAAAATATACGTCGCAAATCGCGTCAGCATGATTCAACAGGAAACATCAAGTGAAAATTAGAATCATGTGTCAAGCGAGTGTAATCCTGCGGACATAGCAACAAGGGGAATGCTTCTTAAAGACATACAAACGTCCGATCTTTGGTGGCAGGGACCAAGTTGGCTAAGTGGACGTATTTTGCAATTGTCAAAACCAAAAGTTTCACATAAAGGGTTAGAAGAAACGATAAACGGGCTCATGGCAACAGATGTGCATGAACCAGAAATTTTCAGTCGTTACTCCAGTTTCACTAAGCTTCAGAGAGTTGTAGCTTACTGTTTGCGGTTCATTAATAATTGCAGAAACAAACATCAGAAACGATTAGGGTCGCTTTCACAAGCAGAACTCGAACTGGCGCACAACAGCTGTATACAGATGTCTCAGCGATATTCGTTTGGAGAAGACATTGAACAACTTCGAAGCAAAGGAGCAGTTTCAAAGAACAGCAACATACGCTCATTAACTCCATGGATTGATTCTGAGGGAATCCTCAGGGTAGGCGGAAGGATACATAATGCATTAATTGGACGGGAACGTAAACATCCTGCATTACTCAAGAGAGACACGCTAGCAAGACTACTCATTCATCAAGCACATTTGCAAACATTGCACGGAGGAGTGCAGCTGACTATGGCTACGTTATGGTTACGATATTGGATCTTATCGAGTCAGTCGTTAGTACGAAGCATTCTACGCAAATTTTTAACATGTTTCAAGATGTCCGCTAAACCACAGAGCCAAATGATGGGAATATTACCTGCAGTTAGGGTTCGGTTTGAAGAACCATTTTTGCAAACTGGGATTGATTACGCCGGTCCTATTACAATTAAATGGAATGGAGGACGAGGAGCAAAAACTACGAAAGCCTATGTAGTAGTTTTCGTATGCATGGCAACGAAAGCATTTCATTTGGAAGTGGCATCTGATTTATCGACACAAACATGTGTATCTGCAATCCGAAGGTTTATATCTCGACGTGGGAAGTGTACTTTAATTCACAGCGACTGCGGCAGTAACTTCATAGGAGCTAGCAAGCAGTTAAAGCCTGTGGAGGTATTCAGGGCTAGCAGTTCACAACTGGCTCATAAAGGCATTGAATGGAAGTTCACTCATCCTGGTATTGCACATTTTGGAGGGCTTTGGGAAGCTGGAGTCAAATCAATGAAAAGACATCTCTATAAAACTGTTGGTCAGCAGCTTCTGAACATCGAAGAGTTTGTCACACTTTTGACACAAATTGAAGCGTGCTTAAATTCAAGGCCGTTGTCCCAAATTAGCGATGACACATCGCATTGTGCTGTGCTAACTCCTGGACATTTTCTCACGGGCGAGAATTTATTTGAGATCAAAAGTGATCCAAGTGAGGTGCCTCAAACACTTCTTAAAAGATGGAAGTTAGTGCAACAGATGAAACATTCTTTCTGGCAACGATGGAGTCAGGAATACTTACATCGGTTGCAGCAAAGACCAAAATGGCTTAACGAAAATGAAAATCCTAAAGATGGTGAATTAGTTCTAGTAAAAATTGATCATTTTCCATCCGTGAATTGGCCGTTGGCTAGGATATTAGCTACTCACCCAGGTGAAGATGGACTCGTGCGAGTAGTCAGCCTTAAAATGAATGGAAAGATCACCAAACGGCCAATCACGAAAATATGTAGGCTGCCATTCAACGAACAGTCGAATGAAGAAACTCCACCAATGAAGACAACACCAACAACAGTACTTGGGACGCAGAGTTCATCAGCAAAACGTCCTGCAGCTGAACCAATTCAATCAAGCCAGACGAAGAAACCATACAAAACTAAACCTTTGAACCTTGGTTCTGTGGCAACAGTGCTTCTGACTGGTTTAATGTGTTTCAGCTACTGTACGGCATCAACCAGACTGGAAATTTAACCTCTGAACGGAGGATTATTAATCGAACATATCGGACACGCTAATTTAATTAGAGGAAGTTTACAATTGAATGTAATTTTGCCACTTAAAGACTTAGATGTCGATAAGGAAAATGTTCACCATGTCATTACCGACACAAGATTTATGTGTACTAATTACAAAGGAAATCCACTGCCGAGATTTAATAGATCATTTAAAGGAATTACAAGAAGAAGTATCTCAACGAATTAACGTTATTCAAATCACTCATTCTCGTACCAAACGAGGTTTGCTTGGTAGAGTATTGACGTCTGTGTTTGGAGTCAATGATGAAGTGATTGCTGATATTTCCAGTTTAGCAGAGAATCAAAGCAAGCTGCGTGAAGTTGTTCAAAATCAAGGAAAGATTGTGCTTCAGGCAAAAAAGACATTAAGCGCAACTTATGGTCGGGTCAGCAGACAACTTACTCGATTTAAAGAGCAGGTAGAAAAAGGATTGACACTGTTGAATGGATTAAAAAGTTGGTATGTTGCTACTGATCACAACAAGGTCAACATTCAATTTTTAGCAACATATCAACGTGCACTCAATTTCATATTGGAAGTAAAGAATAAATACGACACCATTTTGTTTGCCATAAACACAAGATCAGGATTATGGGAATGTATCAAGCAAGCGGAACTTGAGACGAAGATTGAAGCCGTTCGGGGTATATTGAGTCCACATTTGGAGGTTATGCAGATTTAAGACTCTTCAGTATCTTTAAATTATACCAGTGAATCGATCCAAATTCAAGGCCATATCCCGATTGTTGACAATCGAAAATTTGAACTTATAGCAGCGACTGCAGTTCCCAGGAAGATCGGTCAAAATCAATTCACCGCATTCGTAATCGGAAATAACATTCTCGGGATTAATTACAATGATCAAGTTTACTTTCACACGAAAGAAAGTGAAGTTTTGACAGCATCCAAAGTCAGCACAAATGAATATTTGCTAACAGTTTCAACATTATTTGACTTGAGAAACCGACCAAATTGCATCATTCAGGAGTTATACTATATAATTCTCAATCGTTGGGAAGTTACTCATTTCATGAATTCCAGCTTCATGAGTTAGTTTGGAAAAAGGTTATGGCACGGAACACCTGGATATTTGTCACTCCGAATCCAGTTTCAGCTCAAACTATTTGCAGTGGCTCACGGCATGATATCATTCTGAATGGAACTGGCATAATACATCTTCCGCAACAATGTACTCTGGAAAGTAAAGACTACATATTGACGGCACAGCAAACCAGCAAGATGGAAGACGTAAAGTTTTACATCGCTCCTAAACTACCAGGAACAAGTGCAATCACGACAGAAAAGATTAAGCACTTAAATCATTCATCAATAATTCAAACTTCGGAAACTTTTGAGTCACTAGTAAAGGCTGAAGAAGATGTTTTATATACTTTCCACACCACAAATTGGAAACAATTAAAAACACATTTAATGCCGGAATTACATTCTGGCCGAGAAATGCCATATGACGACAAGTACTGTGTGTAAATGGTCTCCTTGTCTTTTTTTCATGGCAAGCAGGCGTGTGTAAATGGTTTGCTCGTCGGCTCTTGTTTGTTTTATGAAGGGATAATGATCCTTTTATTGCTGTGCCTGAGTGTTTATGACCGTCTCGTCCGAGTTCGAAGCCGCTGGAAGCGAAGTTGGTTTTATGCATCAAGTCAAAGGGATTCGAGAGGGTAGCATGTGCTCATTTAAATTTTCGAATTTTTCGCCGGGACTTCAAACATGTGTTTGCGTGTCCCAGATTGAAATAACTCAACGCACACCAGGCAGTTGCAATAGCCACAGCCCGTACCTCAGTCATCGTTCACTGAACTGAACAAAACAGCTCACAACTGTCGAAAGATGCGTGGTGCAATATCCTAAGTAAACAATTCACCCTATGAAAGGTGCATGGTGCATGGTCCGTGTTGTATGGTGCAATATCCTAAGTAAACAATTCACCCTATGTCTTGTTGCGTCTCGTCCAATGTCTTGTTGAGTCTTGTTTACTCTTGTACACAAGACGCTCGTCCCAGTGTATAAATTCGGCATAACAGCAGTTGGGATATCCATGTTCAGCCTCTGTGCGATCAGTATGTTGATATTGGTGGCGGTTTACATGTACAAATGTCGGCCTGGAACATCTCAGCTACCCAACAAAACTGACCCGTCATCGTCAACATGGTATGATGAACACAGTGTCTAGACCAAATTGGATCTAGGTAGGCGGTGATGTTACGCGCACGGTTAATATAAGACTAATATAAGAATAATATGTACACGAAGTGCAAGTTTAATGTAGAGCAGGGGTATTGAATACTTCATGGTCAAACCTGCAGTGTAATGTAAATTTTCGTAAATGGGTCAATAAGTTGGAATTATTGCGAACATGTTTTGATGACATTTGTTTTGGTATCAACCTAAATTTATTAACCCAGTTGTTCCGCTTATTTGTTTATTTACGACAAATTAATGTTGAGTCAAGATTTGTAGAAACATATAAATGTTCAAGTTGGAAAGAAATAAATCATTCATTGTTCAACATAACGAACAGAATCTTGCATTTTAATTGTTAACAAACTAACAAATCAAAGTAGAAGTGCTTGTTGTATGGATCAGCAGTAGATCAAAGGCTGTTTAAGAAGCGCATTGTCGACAGACGAAAATATATCAGTCAATATAGAAGTTGACAAATACAAAGGCGTTCAAATAAGCGCAATGGAGTTAAGCGATATATTGAATCGGCAGCAAGATATTGGAAAGACCATTGAACAAATGGCATCCAATTTCAAAAAAGACTCCCTTGCAAAAAAAACAAGCGAATATGCGGATAAACGCATGAAAAGCCTGACCGCATTGTGGAAAGAATTCACGTTGAATCATGCGAGGCTGGTCAAAGCAGATATTCGACATGACCAAGAACCATATTTCATAGAAAACTACTTTGAGGAGATGGAGAAATAACAATCTCGTTTCCGATCATGGTTTACTGATATCGGAGGACCTAGCCAACAAATGGGTTACTCGTCAGGAGCATCAAATGAAGTGGTTCACGAGCCACTTAGACCAGCTGATGGAGCAGGTCAACAAATGTTAGAACGATTGTTTCGAAAGCAAAACAATCTGGAATTAACCATAAAGTATTATCTGGCCGCTATTGATCGTGAAGGAGATCAGGTGCATAGTTCGCACTATTATCAAATAAAGATTGAAAGATTGCTAGTTACACATACTTCCACACTAGAATTGCTACAGAAATATGACACTCTGTTGCAGGATGTAACCAAACACCTGCAACAGGTAAGCGACAAATACGCCAGACAGGCAGATTCTCACAGAATCGCAGACATAAGGTCAGCACAATTAATTCCATAAATGTGGAGTATGTGAAGCTTATCGTGAAGTTCAGTTTTAGTCTTGCTAAACTGCAGTCGTCACTCTGTCCATTTTAAAAGTCGTCACTCTGTTCATTTTAAAGTCGTAAATAAAAGTGCTTGTATAAAATTAAAAGAAGTGTTGTTTTTACTAATGTTCGAAGAAGAACATTAGTATTAAAATCACTTTGGCCAAAAATTCATATTTCTATATATATATATATATATATATATATATATATATATATATATATATATATATATATATATATATATATATATATATATATATATATATATATATATATATATATATATATATATATATATATATATATATATATATATATATATATATATATATATATATATATATATATATATATATATATATATATATATATATATATATATATATTTATATATATATATATATATATATCATCAAAAAATTTCAGTGAAAAAATCTCAGGAACGCGCCATCCGATTGAGCTGAAATTTTTAGGACACATTGGTGTATATGCAGAATAGTGCCAGGTCTAACAAAAAGTTAATAATCTTTAACCCTTTGGCGCCGGCAGCCATTTTAGTGATTTTGTTATTATACCTATTATTCCGTACACAAATAGTTTTTGCAAAAATAAAGTTGACAACATAAATTTCGAGCAAGTTTTACATGTAAATCAGATAATGTTTTGGAATTTTTTAACCCCATGTGTGCGCTGGTTGCCTAAAATGAGAACGGGAAAATTTGAAAATTTTTAAATTGCGATAACTTTTGACAGAGCTATTCCATGATTACGAAATTTTCAGGACATGTTTGTTTTATTTAGTTGTAGATTAGTGTACGTTTTAATGAGCGTGCTGGCAACCCTGTAGCTAGAGTAGGCACTGAAAGTGAAAACCTCCAAATCATCGTCTCTCTTGAAAAAATGTCGTTTCTTAAAAAAAAGCCGCTCATATGTAAATTTTGTGCTTTGTTTACATAGGCAAAAAATAAAATTTGATATGGTATAACGAGCACGACTGGTAACCCTTGCCCAAGTTACCTATATTTTTAGCATCAAAAACTTCTGTTCACGGAAACTCACGATCCGATGAACAAAATTTATTGAAATTTGTAGAATGTATTGGTCTTAAATAGGACCAGGTCTGATAGAAGTGATTTTGAAATACGGGCGATTCTGTGCCAGTGGTGCCACCTTGAAAAATCACTAAAAAAGATAACTGCTTTTAGTCCTATAAATTCTGATTGAATCGTTCGATTTTGACGAAATTCACACTGTAGCTGCACCTTACTTAAAACCACGTTTGGTTGAAAAAATCGGTTGGAGCTGCCAGCTATGATAATTTTGGTGTCTTAAGTTTGAAAAAATAAAAATTTGGAAGTGAAAACATTCAAACGACCGAATATCCTAAAAAATGTCCGTTTCTACAATAAAACCAATCTGTATACAAATCTCATGCTTAATCTACACAGTCAAAGTAAAACTTTGGAAATTTCATGTCGGACAAGAACGGTAACCCTTTCTCAGTTAACATATATTTTTAGCTTCAAAAACTTCTGTTCACGGGAACTCACGAATCAATAATCAGATAGAATTGAAATTTACAGAATGCATTGGACTTAAGTAGGGCCAGGTCTGATAGAGGCGATTTTGAATTGTAGGCAACTCTGTTCTAGTGGTGCCATCTTGAAAAATTACAAAGAAAAAAAAATGCTTTTTGCCCTATGAAATGTGAATAAGTTACCAGATTTTCATGAAATTGACACAGTAGCTGAACCTTACTCTAAACTCTGTTTGATAGAAATGTGGTTGAAAAATTCGATTGGTGCTGCCAGCTATGGTAATTTTTGTGTCTTTGGTTTTGAAAATTCTCTCAGGAAAATAAAACTTTTTGCCCTATAACATCCAGTGCAGTCATGAAATCAATACGAATTTCATACAATTACTGGAACCTATTATAAACATTATTCAGGCCAAATTTGGTTGAAAAGCCATGATAGGGTTGCCAGCTATTGTTGGTTTTGTGTTTGTTTGCAAAATTTTTATTAAGCGGTTTTATCGTAGAATTTTCAATTGGTTATGATATTGTAGTGACAATAAACAGCAACTATTAAGCTTTCGATTATTTGAAAAAACTCTCTGCAGGTAACCCTTAATTTTTTTATACTCCTATAACTTCAAATGTTATATAACAACGTGAAGCAGATGTGATATATTCTTGGCTTTGATACTGGCAGAAGGTTGCCAGCACGAACCGGTTGTGCTACTTTTGTATCAATAAATGCTTACAGTTAGTATTCATACCGGAAACATTTACAATGAAAATAAATAACCGATGTTTCAATTCCCAAAGTTCTGCAAATTTTTCGGATTGCAGCCCCAAACTCCAACTTCAGTTGAGCAGTTCACTGAGCATTTTCTTCATTGATATTATATGAGATGCTGCTTTCAAAATTTTGTGAAATAAGCAACTGATAACGAATATAATCAACCCGTTTTTTGCTCTCATAAACGTTGAAATTCATGCCAGTAGTAATATCTGAAACCTTCTACCATATGAGTTATAATGCATTCTTGCGACAAAAGTAAAACGTGGCATTTGAAACAATTTGGCCGTAATAAGCAGTGCATGTGGTGAAATATGCACTCAAAACCTGCACGATTCTTCTACTGTTCTTCGAACATTAGTGTTTCTAGCGGTTCAGGTGCGCTAGAGTTTTTTTTTAAATATATTCGATAGAACAATACGAAACTGGCGCAGTCGAAGTGCGAACAAACGCGAATTAATTTATTTCGAGAAGCCGCGAAGGGTACTCGAAATTATATAAACCAACATTAATTCATCTCGACAAGCCGCAAAGGTAATTCGTGATTGAATTATATAAAAAAAACTTGTTCATTCGAAGAAGCCGCGAAGGATAATTCGAATCAACAATAATAATTATAATATACTTTGAGTTTCCGGAAAGGAAATCAAAGTTTTAATAGCCGCTACGCGCCGAAATAAAATTAAAATCGACTAGAGAGACCAATATATTTTTTAATATATAAGCCACCTTAGGTCTCTTAAACCCCATGGCTGAGGCGGGTATGGGATCTAGTCAAAAATAAAAATAAAAATAAAAAGTTGACTGATAATAAAAACAAACAAATAAAGAAAAATATATAACACCAAATAGTGTGTGAAGTACTAAAAGAAAAAAATACAAACTAAGTGATTTATGTTAGACAGAAAAGAAAAGAGAAGTGAAAGCTTTAACTCACGGCGACAACCAGAGGACCAAGGAACCATGGAAGCAAAAATTCAAGAATTGGATAGGCAATTGCACGAAAGAAATAACCAGTTGGAACATATGTCAGCAGCTCTGCAGAATCTGCAACCAACAACTGAATTCCTGCAACAACAACTTCAGGAAAAAGAATTATTACTCAACCAAATGACATCGATTGTGCAAAACCTCACTTTTAGGCAAACGACATCAGACGTGAAGGAAAAAATGCTAAAAGAAATACGATTTATGAGTGCGTTCAACGGGCGAGGCGATATAACCATCAATGGATTCTTCAGCAGCGTCGAATATTACCTGCAAGGTATAAGTAACGAAGAGCACAGGAAAGAAGCGGTTCGAATAATATTCTACGAGAAACTGCAAGGAGAAGACCGACAATTGGGATGTCATCAAAAACACTTTAAAACTACGCTTCAAACCAGATCTGCAGCCAACCGATAT
Source organism: Nemotelus nigrinus (assembly GCA_947369275.1). Taxonomy (NCBI): domain Eukaryota; kingdom Metazoa; phylum Arthropoda; class Insecta; order Diptera; family Stratiomyidae; genus Nemotelus; species Nemotelus nigrinus. The sequence goes on along the minus strand of OX376372.1, from coordinate 96,482,287 downwards.
TTTCCGAAAAATCACCAACATCAAAGTGAACACAGTAAGTGAACTTTCAACTGAAATTCAATATATTAGAGATAAAGCAAACCAACTAAAAATTTATTATAAAAATGATAAATGTATAGATTTAGAGTGTATAGATTCCATTTTATGTAACACAATTAAAGAATTAACGCAAGGTGTATTGCTAGATAAAATTTATAGTGAAACAAATATTGAAGCAATTTTAAATATCATGACGCAAAGAAGATATGAAGATTTTTGCATACGACCAGAATTCAAAAAAACTAAAAATAGTAGCCATAGAAGTCACAGTGGTCAAAATCCGAATCAAAACTTTGGCAATCATAGCAAATCTCAAAATAAAAGTAATAATTCCTTTCGAGCACCTCCAAATATCACAGAACAGTACGAAACACATACAAGACAAACTAGTAATAACAGACAAAACGATACAAATGATGATACTAGACAGTACAGACGATTCAACAATAACTGGAAACCTTGAAATGACAGTTATAGTTATAATCGATTCGATAATAACAATGGCTATTCTAATAATAATTACTCTGGTCAATTTAAAAGAAATAATCATTCTGGTCAAACTCGATCTTATAGACAACAACCAGTAGAACCTATGGAGATCGATAACATTCAGGATAGTCGGAACTTAAAATATCAAAATAGTCAATCTGATCAAAATTCAAATGATTGGCAACCAAACTCCAATATAACCAAATCTGAGATAAACTCAACCCAGAAAGAAACATTTTTTCACAATTAGCCTCGGAAAATTTACCCATGATACCAATCACTATAAATAAAACTAAATACATAGCCCTTATAGATACTGGTTCATCTTTTAGTATAATAGATGACCAAGTCACACACTTTCCAAAAATTCCAATCAAACCTCTTTTCTTTTCAACAATCACTGGTAAAGATTCAATTTGTTACGAAGTACACACTCCAGCACCAGATGAAATTAACTCTCCACCAGGTGGGATGGTTAGGTGGAAAGTTAAACATCTTCAAAATAGAAGGTATCAATTCATAATTGGAATAGACCTTCTCAAGAATCTTGAAACACTAATAGATCTTGAACGAAATTTAATTGTGTTAAAGGGTAAAATTACTCAATTTATCAATGATCCGTACTGCGACCAAGAAATTTTATTCCTAGAGAAAATTGAAAATAACTACTTAGAAAGGATCAAATTAGATCATCTAAATAAAGAAGAAAGCAATGCGATCATTAGAGTTATAAAACGTTTTGAAAATCTATTTTATAAAGAAGGTGATATATTAACAAGTACACATAAAATTCAACATGAAATTAGAACTACAACAGATACCCAGATTAATGCTAAATTATATAGATACCCACCAAAGCACGAAGCCGAGGTAAGAAAACAAATTTCAAAAATGGAAGCTCAAGGTATTATCCGGAAAAGCAATTCTAAGTTTTCGAGCCCACTAATTGTTGTACCAAAAGAGAATGATCATTCCGGTGAAAAAAAATTTCGAATCGTCATTGATTACAGGAAACTCAACGAGGTGACAGTTGACGATAAGTTTCCTCTCCCAAACATTGACTCGATTCTCGATAAACTGGGTAGAGCCCAATACTTTTCAACTATTGATTTGGCAAAAGGATATTATCAAATACTAGTTAAAGAGGAAGACAGATAAAAAACCGCCTTTGTCACTCCTCATGGCCTTTACGAATTCGTTCGAATGCCATTCCGCTTAAAGAACGCCCCTGCGATGTTTCAACGGCTGATGAATGATGTATTAAGAGATGTTATAAATAGAACGTGCGTAGTATATCTTGATGATATCCTTATCTTCAGTACCTCCTTACAGGAACATATCCAATCAATTGTCAAGATATTTCAAATTCTAGAAGCAAATCGCTTACGGATACAAATCGATAAATGTAATTTCATGCGCAAAGAAACCTCATTCTTAGGACATATAATTACAAGAGAAGGACTTAAACCTAATCCGGAAAAGGTTAAAATTATCGAAAATTTGGCACTACCGACTACTGAAAAAGAAATCAAAAGCTTTTTGAGATTAACTGGGTAGTATCGCAAATTCATTCGTGATTATGCGAAACTAGCCCAACCTATTACAAAATACCTACAAAAAAATACTCAAATAAAAGTCCATGATCCAAATTATATAGAAGCTTTTGAGAAACTAAAAACGTTAATTTGCTCTCCACCAATTCTAAAATATCCTGACTTTGATCGATCCTTTCAACTAACCACAGATGCTTCAAAATTTGCTATAGGCGCTGTTCTATCCCAAGATGGTCGTCCTGTATATTTCGCATCCAGAACTTTAAACGCACATGAACAAAATTATTCTGCTACCGACCAGGAGTTTTTGGCTATAATGTGGTCAGTAAATTATTTTAGGTCATATCTTTATGGAAACAAATTTACAATCTACACTGACCACCAACCAATTAAATACCTACATGCCAAATACAGAGGAAAATATCTTTCGCCCAGGCACCAGCGATGGCTATTGAAATTGGGTGAATATCAATTTAATATCGAGTATCTGAAAGGTCCGGACAATAAAGATGCCGACTACTTAAGTCGAATCAAACCTGTAGAAAAACATGACTCTAAATCTACAAGTAAGATGTTAGAAACCCGAACGAACTCATATTCGAACCTCGGAATAATATTGAACATCGAAGAAGAATAAAATGCAACTATGGCAACTAAACACTCTGCAGAAGAAGAATTATGTGATCATATACCCATAGAGGAGGAAATAGTAAACAAATATCGCACGCAAATAATTCTGACTAACAATAGGATCCAAGAGTTTGAAACAAATCATAGTAAACGAATAATTTATATATCGGAATATGACTTTGAAGATTTGGACAATATATTCAAACGATACATCAAAAAAGGAATTACCGGTATTTATTCAGAAATACCTGACACTAAATATAATGTAGTACAACAAAAATTAAGAGAATTGTATTCCAACGATGCCCAGATTAAATTTATTAGATGTTCTTATCGGGCACGAGACATCAAAACGGAAGTTGAAGCTATGAAACAAATATCCCTCTACCACGTCAGAGAAAGCATTCATTCAGGGATCCAAAAAACATTTCACGCTATTAGAAATAAAATATACTACCCGAAACTTTTGGAATTAATTCAAATTATTATAAACTAATGTGAAGTCTGTCAACAAGTCAAGTATGATCGAAATCCCATCAAACCAAAATTTAATTTCACCGAAACAGCCAACGACATAAATCAAATTATCCACGCAGATATCTATCAGATAATGAAACACAGTTTTCTATCTTGTATTGACAAGTTCTCAAAATTTGCAGCTGTATATTCTCTGACTGATCGTAATCATATCACCATAATAGAGCAATTAGAAGACCATTTCGCCAAAATTGGAAAACCAGCGAAAATATTAGGAGGAAACGAATTTGATAGCATTCGCATGAAAGATTTTTTGCAGCAAGAAGGTGTAATTTTGCATCTAACAAAACCACACAGCCATACAGGTATAGCTGATGTTGAAAGATTTCACAATACAATAGCTGAAAAATTTCGCACATTGTCACTTAATAAAACTAAACTTTCGCCGAGACAAATACTACAACAGTCAGTCAGAAATTATAACGAACGATATCATTCGACAATCAAATGCACTCCAAAAGAAGTCCAAAGTCATAAAGTGGATTTTGGAATAATTCGTAAAAACCTAGTAGCAACCAAAAGAAAATACATAGATAAACTGAACGAAAAACGTGAAACCTATATCGAAGACAGAACAATTGGTTTTGTAAAAAACTACAAAGCTGCCAGACTGAAACAAGAACCTAAATTTAAAAAAGCCAAATTGGAAAACGTGCATTTAACAAATATAAAAAGAAAGCCAAAATTTTCAGACTATAGCCTAGAATCACAAGAACAAAAAAAATCCATTATTGACACTAATTTTACAGAAGAACAACAAAACATAATAGATAATGCCGTTAATGGTGGCCCATGTGATGAAGTATTGATAACCAAATTTCACATAGGAATAACCAGGCAAGATATATCCAGTCTAATTGGAGAATCTTGGGTGAATGATAAAATAATAAATTTCTACTTAAATCTTATACTGGAATGCAGTGAAAATCAAGACTTTGGTAGTTCACAACGAATTTACGCAATACATTTTTCTTGTCAAAACTCCTACAAGACGATTATAATGGAGTTCGTAAATGGACCCGTAAAGTCGATATATTTGCCTATAATATTATTGCTGTTCCGGTTCATGTCAATCATTCTCATTGGTGTATGGCCATTATTCATTTAACAAACAAAACCATAAGATATTACGACTCTCTTGGCAAAACCAATTTTCCCGTTCTAGACGCTTTAGAAAATTATCTAAAACAAGAATCCCTAGACAAGCGAAATATATCTTTCGATACTTCCGACTTTGTTAAAGAAAACGTTTCGAATATCCCACAGCAAACTAATAACAATGACTGTGGCGTTTTCAGTTGCATGTTTGCTTTATTTATTGCTAAAAATAATGAAATCAATTTATCTCAGTCACACATACCTTACTTTAGAAAAAAAATGATTTGGGAAATCCTCCAAGGAAAACTAATAACATAAAATCAATCTTTTAATTTTTTAGATTTCCAAGACCATCTTAATACTTTTACTATTACTGACTCCAATCATGGGGCAGTTAAACGTTAACGACATAAAAGAACAATCCGGATTTACGGAGATACAAATAAATCAAGCAGACATTGTTAAAACATCAAATATAATAATCCACATGATCGACATTTCAGAAATTCTAATTTTGATTGATAGCTTTCGGGACAATATTAATAAATTAGAGGGAGAGCATAAGAAATTATTACTTACCGAGTTGAAACATCTAACTAACAAAGTAAAAACACTAATGCCAGCAAATAGACGAAGTAAAAGAGGGCTGATAAATTTAATAGGAAACGTACAGAAATGGCTATTTGGAACCATGGACGAACAGGACAGACTGGACATAGACGAACATTTGAAAACCATTGAACTAAATAACCACAATACAATTACAAACTTGAATCAACAAATTACAATCAATAACCATTTCAACGAAACTTTTATTCAATTGAAAAACATTATAGTAAACGATAGAAATTTGATTTTGGAAAGCATGAACAGAATTTCTAGTAATCTCATTGCCAGCAATATATCATCATCATCGTGGCACAACAGCCCGACGTCGGGCCTTGGCCGCCTGGATAGTATTCCTCCAATGGTCTCGGTCACGTGACCGCGTCCTCCAGTCTTCGAGCCCCAGTAGTTGCCCGGCGTCCGCATACACTGAGCTCTCCCAACGAGCTCTTGGTCTTCCTCTAGGCCTCGCTCCGTCGACACGTCTTGCGTTCATGACACGTTTTGGCATGCGATCGTCATTCATGCGTTGCACGTGCCCAGCCCACTGTAGTCGTTGCAATTTGACGATCTTGGAGACTTCCAGCTCATCGTACAGTTCGTACAACTCATTGTTGTATCGGATGCGCCATCCATCTCGGTCGCGAACAGCCCCGAAAATCCGCCGTAGAACTTTCCGTTCGAAGGTGTCGATCCTATTTTCGGAGGCTTGTGTCAAGGTCCATGTTTCGCAACCATAGCACAGCACAGGTCGTATGATAGTTTTGTAAACGCGGAGCTTAGTTTTCCTGTGCACATATTTCGATTTCATAATGGGGAGGACCGAGAAGAATGTCTTATTTGCTAGTTGTATCCGTCGCTTGATTTCGTCAGTTTCGTTGGCGTCACTCGATAGATTGCTACCAAGGTAAATGAAGTTGTCCACGAATTTGATGCAAAGGTCCCCTACGTTGATGGTCGTGTGCGCTGGCGTCCTTGTCCTAGATTGCATCATCACTTTCGTTTTGTCCTCGTTGATTCGTAGTCCAACTTCCTTTGCTGCGGTGTCAAGTCTAAGCAGAAGTTCTTCTGCATCGGTCAGTTTTCGAGTCATGATGTTAATGTCATCCGCGTACGCTGCCAATTGTGTCGACTTAAAAAGTAGCGTGCCGCTGGTGTTCAGATTCATTGCCCGAATAGCGAACTCAAGTGCCAGGTTGAAGAGCGTGGGCGCTATTCCATCACCCTGTTTCAGGCCACCCAGAGTTTCGAAAGGATCCGTCAATCTGTTCTGGATCCGGACTTGCGAGACGGAGTTGGTCATGGTCATCTTTACAAGTCTCACTAATTTGGCCGGTATACCAAATTGCAGCATGATACTATATAGAGCGCCTCGATTGATGCTGTCATATGCTTGTTTAAAGTCGACAAAGATTTGGTATACATCGACGTCGTATTCCCAGCACTTTTGCAAAATTAGCTTGACCGTGAAAAGCTGGTCGATTGTGGAGCGACCAGATCTGAAACCGCCTTGATACTCACCAATGATTTCTTCCGCGAACGGTTTAATCCTATACTCCAGGATTTTTGACAGGATTTTGTAGGCCGTACAGACTAAGGAGATGCCTCTGTAATTCTCACACCGCAGTTTGTCTCCCTTTTTATGTATGGGACAGATGATGCTTCTGCGCCAATCGTCTGGGATCACCTCAGTCTCCCATATTCGCAGCAGTAGTTGATGTAGCGCACTTAATAAACCCGCCCCACCAGACTTGAGTAGCTCAGCTGGTATCTCGTCAGCGCCCGGCGCTTTGTTCCTTTTCAGTGAGCGCAAGGCGAGATCAACTTCTTCTACTGTAGGGGATTGTGTGGATGGGGTTTGACCAACGGTATCATCATGGAGCTCAGCTTCTGCTGCCAGGATGTTTGATGGCGGATTCAGAAGCTCTTCGAAGTAGGACGCCCATCGTTTGTTAATACTTTCGGTGTCGCTGATAATATTGCCATCTTTGTCCTTACAGAGGCTAGTCTTGGGTTGGTAGCCATTTTTGATCGTATTTACTAATCTGTACGCTTGTCTGTTGTTCTTACTAACTAGGTTTACATTAATGTTCAGCAACTGCTCGTCAAAGTATTTTCTTTTCTTACGCCTAATTATTCTATTGGATATTCGCCGTAGCTCGTCATATTTTTCCTTTTTGGCTCTGGTTGCACGTTGGACCCATTGTCTGTAGGCCTCGTTCTTTGCGTCAAGTGAGTTTCTGCATTCTTCGTCAAACCATTCGTTTCGGGCACGTCGGGCTTTGTATCCCACAACGTTTTCTGCCACATTCTTGATTGCATTTTTGAGCTCTTCCCAGAACTCGTGGACACCTACGTTGCTGGAGTCGCGCAGCATTGGTGAAATTCTTTCCTCAAGCGCGGTCGTATATACCTGAGCCGTATAATCGTTCAGCAAATTCTCAACCGCGAAGATTTTGGGAGGGCTAAATCTCGATTGGTGCGCTGAGGAAATTCTGCACCGGTATGTTGTTTTCACCAGGAAATGATCGGAGTCACAGTTAGCTCCGCGGTACGACCGAACATCCATAACACTTGACGCCCATCTCTTGCTAATAAGGACGTGGTCGATTTGGTTGACGGTATGTGCGTCTGGAGAATTATATTATATATATTATGATCAATTTTTTAAAATTCAACTTCTTAAAAGCAAAATTGAGCAAATCCAAGATAATATAGTATCAGCAAAATATGGCTTATTGCATCCCAATATATTAACAGATGAAGAAATTGTATCCAGCAATAAAGATTTACTAAAATTAGAGAATGTAAAATTAGGAATAACTAAGTTTAAAAACGATGTGTTATTGTTAGCAATCAAAATTCCAAAGGAATTCATTAAAGTTGAATTGAAAATGATATTGCCCATTCCAAATAAAAATCTAAAAGAGATAGATTCCCATGCAAAAATTGTTTTCACATATAATAATAATACTTTTGATTATGAAAAACTAAAATATTTAAATGAAATGAACTTAAGCAAACATTGTATAAACCAAGGAAATTATAAGCTCGTAACCAATAATTTAACAGAAATTGTAGAAATTGATGACGAAACTATCATTGTTAAGAACGCACATAAAATAAAAGATATGGAGAAAGATTTTACTATCCTAACAGTGGAAAATATGAAAACTTCGCTAATAAACTTACTCTTGATGAAATTGTGTTTGCGAACGAGAAAAACTTGAACGAAATTAAAGAATTAAAATACAGTAAAAAAATATCATTTGGAGTAAATATTACATCTGCTTCAGCAATATCAATAATTTTGACCTTTGGAATAATATATTATTTTAGAAAACAAAATTATTGTAAACGAAATAACAGAACGACTCAGAAGAGTCCAATTTTAAAGGGGGGAGAAGTTACATATACTTCCACACTAGAATTGCTACAAAAATATGACATTCTGTTGCAGGATGTAACCAAACACCTGCAACAGGTAAGCGACAAATACGCCAGACAGGCAGATTCTCACAGAATCGCAGACATTAGGTCAGCACAATTAATTCCATAAATGTGGAGTATGTGTAGCTTATCGTGAAGTTCAGTTTTAGTCTTGCTAAATTGCAGTCGTCACTCTGTCCATTTTAAAAGTCGTCTCTGTTCATTTTAAAGACGTAAATAAAAGTGCTTGTATAAAATTAAAAGAAGTGTTGTTTTTTTTAAAAATATTCGATAGAACAATACGAAACTTGCTAGCTTATGAGAATGATCTCAAACAAATTGTCAATTTGATAATGGAAGAATCGTCGGAAGATATTCAAGAGAATATTGAGAAATCTCATGAGCTGCAAAGGCTAAAACAAGACAAAATTGTTGACTTACAACAACGGCTCAATCTACCTCAATCAATTACAAATATAATGGGATCGCAGCACCTTTTGTTACACAACCGGATCAAGCTACCAAAGCTAACGTTACCAGTTTTCAATGGTGATTATTTTTTATGGACCAAATTCCATGACCTGTATGTGCAACTCATACACACGCAGCCATTAAATAACACTGAGAAGATGCTTTATTTGGCAAGCAACCTAAGTGGTGAAGCAAAGGCTTTGATCAGACACTTGTCAGTCACATCAGACAACTATGAAACAGCATGGAACATCATAGTTAGTCGATACAACAACACTAGGCTGATAGTAACAGCTACATTAAACAAGCTTCTTAATCAGCCCCCAATCAATTCAGATTGTGCAAATGACGTTAAGTCGCTTCACGACGTCACTAAGGAGTGTTATCTAGCACTCAAAAATCGTCAGATTGCCGTGGACACATGGAATCCAATCTTGTTGCATCTGTTGCTTAAAAAATTGGACAAAAATACGCACACTCTCTATGAGCAGAGTTTAGAAAACCCGAAAGAGTTCGGAGACCTTGAGGACTTTCTGCAATTTCTTGAAAGTCGATTCCATACACTGAAAACAGTGCAGAGAGATGAAATATCGAAGCGTCAAAGACCTCCTGGCCATCAAAAATCAAAGAGCGTTTTAACAGCAAGTACCCAACAAGATTGCTTGTGCACACCACAGCAGCACCATCGACTATTCCATTGCAAAGAATTTCTTTCTTTGAAGCCCGATAAACGAGTACAATACCTCATCAAGACATCGCGATGTCTGAATTGTTTAAAAACCGGGCACTTCGCAAATCAATGTACTTCTGGTGGCTGTTTAAAATGCAATAAGAAACATAACACGATCGTTCACCTTCCAGGATTATTGAAGACAAAGCAACCAATGGACACTACGTTATCAGAACCTCCATCAAGTACGAATACTGCTACGCTGGCCACCAGCATTGAAAGAGCCAAACCTGGATACGTGCTACTTGGTACAGCGGCAGTCAGAATTTCCGTCGGAGAAAACAAGTTTATAACGTGCAAAGCCTTATTAGATTCAGGATCTCAGATCAACATAGTTACGGAAAAGTTGGCCCAAAAACTCGGAATCGAACAAACGCGAAATTCTGTAGTGATAGAAGGCGTCGGCAATACAGTTCAACGAGTTTCTGGTAGGATAAATGTTCACGTAACATCCGCCAGTACCAACTTTGCTGTGCACATGGAGGCATTTGTCCAGAAAAAGATAACGGGGATACAGCCTGCTGATCACATTAATACTCAGTCTTTGCCTATTCCAACGAAATTTAAACTAGCCGATACAAACTTTAACCAGCCTGGCCGCGTAGATTTGCTTATTGAAGCGGAGTTTTATCATCAGCTCATGCTACCAGAAAAACATACAATGAGCCCTGAGCTACCGATTCTTCAAAATTCTTTGCTGGGCTGGATTGTTACTGGAAAAGTGGTCGATTCAGATATTAAAGCAAATGACTGCAATATTTGCACTGCTTGTGACACAGATACCAATCTATCGAGTCAAATAGAACGATTTTGGTGCCTTGAGGAAACTAACATGAAACATCACTTCACAGAAAGTGAAGAAAGGTGCGAGACACAGTTCAAACAGGAAACATCCCGTGATGTTCAAGGACGTTTCGTTGTTAGACTGCCTTTTAAAGAAGAAACCGATTGCTTGGGTGAATCAAAAGATACGGCATTAAGAAGGATTTTTGCATTAGAAAGAAGATTAGCCAGTCAAATGAGCGTATTAAAACGCTTGGATTAACCTGGTGCCCGAAGCAAGATGTCTTTAAAGTGAAACCACATGTACCCGTCAGAGACAGAATCACAAAAAGAACCGCATATTCAGATATAGCGCACATATTCGATCTTTTAGGAATTCTTTCACCTGTTGTAGTTACTGCCAAGTTGTTACTTCAACAAATGTAGGCGCTCAAATCTGATTGGGATGACCAACTTCAATCACAACTAGAATTTCAATGGAGAGAATTCAGGAGCAGTCTAGACCACCTAAAAGAGTTTGCATTTCCACGACATGCTTTTGATCATCATCTCCCTAAAAACATTCAACTGCACACCTTTGCTGACGCATCAAAAAAGGCCTTTGGTGCAGCAGTTTATGTACGATTTTTTACCAAAGACAACCTGCTACTCGTACGACTACTTTGTGCCAAGCCTACGAAGAAAGAGACCATACCGCGTTTAGAGCTTTGCGCGGCAAAACTTGCGGCTGATTTATGCAATCGGGTTAAAGCAGATCTCGATCTAGGTAGTGTCGAGGAATTTTACTGGACGGATTCTATGATTGTACTGGCCTGGTTGAATCAACCATCATCATCTCAGCAAACTTTTGTAGCTAATAGAGTAGCTGCTATTCAGTGAATGACAGTTGCGAAAAATTGGAGGCATGTCGAATCACAAGAAAACCCAGCTGATGTCCTATCCAGAGGTACAACCCCTTCAAAATTCAAAAAACACTTTAACACCTGAGCTGGCGAGTACAATTAAAGGGATTGAGCATGGAAATTCATTTGCGAAACTGCAACGTATTTTGGCATACGTAATTCGTTTTTCGAAAAAATCACGAAGATTAACTAACCACCAGGAGCACTTAACTCCAGAAGAACTTGAGATAGCTCTATATATGCTAGTTAAATCAATGCAACAAGAAGAGTTTGCCAATGACATACGACATTTGCAGCGATCCGCAGAACCGACAAAAGAAAGCGCATTACACGGTTTGACTCCGTTCATCCACGAACACCGGATAATCCGAGTAGGAGGCAGACTTCAAGAAGCCCAAATATCGTTTGACGCCAAACACCCAATGCTGCTGCCATACATGCATCCAATTACCAAAATGATTATGGTAGATCTTCACCTAAAAAATTGCCATGCTCCTCCGCAAACATTACTATCAATTACGAGACAAAAATTTTGGCCAATCAAAGGAAAAATGTTAGCCCGTTTAATAGTTCACCATTGCGTTCGATGTGCAAAATCCACTCCAAAGCTACAGCATCAGATATTGGGCAATCTTCCTCCTGCACGAATTCAACCTGCAAGGCCTTTTATAACATCAGGTTTCGATTTCTGTGGACCTTTTTGGACGCATTTCCGAGTTAGAGGCAAACAACCTGCGAAATCGTACATCGCAATATTCTGCTGTTTTGCCACAAAAGCCGAGCATCTTGAAGTAGTTACGGATCTTACTACTAATGCATTTCTTGGCGCATTGAGCAGATTTATAAGCCGTAGAGTTCACGTAAAAGATATTTATTCAGATAATGCAACAAATGTTGTTGGAGCCAACAACCATCTGCATGAGGTATACGATTCCATTTATAGTGCCATCGCCAAAGAACAAATCACAAACACTTGTGCCAAGAAAGGAATCACTTTCCATTTTATCCCTCCTATAGCTCCACACTTTGGAGGCCTATGGGAGGCAGCTGTTAAATTGACTTAAAGACTTATGCGTGAACAGCTCAGATCATCTTCATTGACCTATGAGGAGCTGGGAACCTTGGTGGTACAGATTAAGGCAATTCTCAATTCTCGTCCTCTTACGCCAATGTCTGAAGATCCAAACGACCTTACGCCTTTAACGCCAGGACATTTTCTAATCGGCGAACCATTGGTCAACAACGTCGATCCCACAGCTGCTCCTTTTACTGCAAAGCTTGACAAAAGGTGGGAAGCAGTACGCCAAATTAGAAATGCATTCTGGCAAAAATGGTCGAAAGAGTATTTATATCTCCTTCAAAAGCGGCAAAAATGGAAAGATGGCCAGTCAAATATCGAACCAGGTACGGTGATCATGGTACATGAAGACAATACTCCTCCACTTCGTTGGCCTTTGGACAGGATCATAGGAATTCATAAAGGTCCAGATAACCGAGTACGAGTTGTTGATATCAAAACTGCAACTCAAACAATAAAGCGGCCTATTCACAAAATTGCACTTTTACCCATTGAAATGCATGATACCAAAAGTGCCATTAAACACATAGCAGAGCCACTTGAGGAAACTAGTAAAAACCTAAACCATAGCAATGAGGACGCACCACCAAGAAAAAAACGACTAAAATTAGGGTCAGTTGTCACTACCATTCTGCTAGCCTGCTTGATTGTTCCCAATGTCAGGGGTTCAAACATCGAAATAGAAACTTTCAATGAGACTCGACCGACCGTTTACTTTGAAAATCCCGGACGCGCTAGCATAATCTCTAGCGAATGGGAAATAGTGGTCTATTATAACATGACAAGCTACTGGAAGGAATACACTAGTTTGACCAATGCAACGAATATTTTATCAGACCTTTGCGGAAAACTAGGCGAACCAGGACCGTGTACCGAGACAGTGCGAAGAATCCAACAATAGCTAAAAAAACTGGCAGAAGATGATGCACTGATGCTTCACAAACCAATCTCTCCTAGAGTTAAAAGGGGTGCTCTCAACATAGTGGGCAATGTTGCAAACAGCCTGTTTGGAGTCTTGGATTCAGACTACGCTGACGAAATGGAGAAGATCATTGATGACACCACCACCAACCAACAACGCCTTTTTCATCTGTTGAAGAACCAAACGTCAATACTGGACTCAACCGTAAACATTATGCGAAGCAACTACAATCGCATCAATGAGCATTTCCATCAGCTTACAGCCCTTGCCAACACGCAGATGGAAAAATTGAATCACATAGACCAAGAAGTTCACCAGCAGAAGTTGCTTGCCATCTACATGTCCCACGCATTTCAACTTTTCATCGCTGCTAACGAATTGCAACAGACACATAATGCGTTATTAGACACGGTGATGGATGCGCACCACGGGAAGGTTAACTTAAGAATATTATCTCCCCAGCAGCTGCTTCAAGAACTACGAACTATAAGAAGTCAATTGCCGGAGGCACTAACACTTGCTTTGCCAGATGACGACATTGCGCAATTCTATAAGTTAATGACAATAAAGGCAAAGCCGGGATCAAAATATACCATTGTTCAGCTGAAGATTCCATAAGAATCTAACGATGAGTTCGAGTTACACCGACCAATTCCAATTCCAGCGCTCATAAACGAAGAAATGTGGATTATCAAGCTAGCAACACCCTACATAATTGTCAGCCTTCACAAGGATCAGTACTACCCGCTTGAGAATTTTGAACAACTAGCATGCAAACATGCAAGTAACAATCATTTATTCTGTAACCAGCAGCATCCAATCTACAAAGCTGGATTTGGGCCCAACCAATGCGAAATAAGTCTTTTCAATCGGGAGGCAGACAATGACAGCTGCAAGCTACAGCTAAACCCCACAAAGGCCCATTGGATTCAGCTCTTCGCGTCTAACAAGTGGCTCTTCTCCCTTTCCACGCGAACGACAATCAACGGAGTATGCAACGGCGAGCCCACACAATTAATGCTACGTGGCTCAGGGATCATCACCTTAGGAAGCGGCTGTATTATAAAACAGCCTCGCTTAACCATTTAGTACCACACGACGTATTCAAGCATAATCCAACGATCGTATACGGCCTCCATAAATTTCACTGCACCATCAACGGACCAATCGAAACGGCGACAGTGCCTCAGATGCCAAATATCCCTATTAACGAACTGGACAACATGCATAAAAAACTTAAAGATCAGGAGGTTGTTGACAACAGCATTGGTCTTAACCAGCACCATATACACCACTATTCAGTTGGCTACCTCGCTCTCGGACTAACTCTGTCAACGATCATTTTGATATACTGCAAATTCGCTAAGCGAGATCCTTCGCGACACAAGCCATCTGCGCAACCAGCATCTTCATTCAGAATAGAACCTGACACTCTCAATGAATCTTGAACTAGTGTTCAACGCGGGGAGGATGTTAAATTATAGTTAGCATATTAATCAATTATATCGAATTAGATTTTGTATGATAAATCACTTTAATTTTGCTACAAGATAAATTACCTTAATTGTGCTACAGCTACCACAATATATTAAAGCTTACTCAACAATTAATAAAGTCTAATCACCTTGATAACAATTTACTCAAATCAAGTTCATTTGCATCAAATTTCTTTCTATTCAATTTTGTCGGTTCATTACTTTTTGCTTGCATTTGCATTCAAATTACCGTTTTTATAAATTCTTCAAGACAATGAACTTTGTGGTCAGCAATATTTCTTTTTACAGTATTTTTACTTATTTTGTACTAAAACGCAATCGACATGTCAAGTTTCATATTGCATGTGAAAGCACAAAACCATTGATTTTAATTCAAATGCAATATGAAGCTATCAATTGGAATTTATCTTTACGTTAAGTATTTTATTAAGATATAAAGAAGAAGGATAGCAAATAAATTCATTCAGTTTTAAGCGATTGAATCAAGCGTTTTATTTAAAGATTGTATCAATTCACGTAACAAGTATACGAGCTTGTTGCAATTGATTTTCACTAAAAGTAACAGGTAAATGAGCTTGTTGCAATTAGTTGAAAAATCTTTAAATCTAATAATTAACATAGATATTTTTGACTGAAAGTGTGTGCGCCTCAACATTGAGCGTGTCAACCTAGAGTCTCAATCTAGTCTCTTGTGCTTTCTTTAAGCTTTGTATGTCATTAACTTTTCTACTTGGAGTGCGCCTGTACATTTTATTTTGAGTAATTTTTGAAAATTTTTGGGAAATTTTTGACATTTTTTGATATCACTTCCTGAAAGTGTGTGCGTCTCAGCTTTTTTACTTTTTGGACCTATTAACTCTGTATTCACGTGTGACCAAATCACTTTGTCTTTCGGCACAGCTGCAAAGTGTGCTGATAAGGCAAATAATTCATCTTATGTGATTTGTGCGGGTTTTTTGTGGGCTATTATTTCATTCGAAATGTGCTGGAATGAATGCCCATGTCGCAGACGCTGTCCGACAAACCTTTTCTGGTGTTTACTGGTTTTGCTCTTGTTGTTAAGCCAACTCCATGGTATCATTTGTTAACTGCTAAAAGTCAACCAAATGTGTAGTTGACAAACTTTTTCAAGAATTTTCCTGTCTGGGCTCAAAACTTGAGTGTCTGTCCAAATGTGTAGTTGACAAACTTTTAAAAGAATTTTCCTGTCTGGGCTCAAAACTTGAGAGTATCCCTGGATGAAAACAAAATTCAAAGGATAGGTTGATGAAGCACGAGCATGTTATGGTAGATTTATTGCTGCTGTGTTGGACAAATGTTGCCAGCTTTGAACATTTTCATCATTTGTGTTATAGGAAATGCTGTCAGAAAATGATATTTGTTTTTTTGAGTAAGAAATGTTTTATATGATACTACAAACAAGTGTATAATGTCTTCACGCTTTTTTTAGTCCCTCAAAGATAATTTTTTCCAAAATTAAGTTACTTGCGGTTCATATGCGCTAGACTTTTTAAAATTGGAAAGTATAAAACGCCTAGCGTTCACAATATTAGAACGATGCCTCATTTATCCGGTCAAATTATGAATCACAATACAAAACCAGCTCCTTTCATGCGATCCTTCCCTACGATTATCCCCTTCATCTACATCTTCCCCTACAAATTTAGCACTGTTTGTTAAATCACATGAAAATTTGAATCTACTTTTGTAATACTGACTCTACTACTATGCTTTATTTCAAAAAATAAACTCATGTTTTGTCGGTAAAATTTATAGTTTCTTATTCGGTTTCTTCGTAGTATGAGGGATAGGGCCATTAAACGTCGCCTGGTTTCGATTCTTTTCACATTGAACTGGGCAATAAAATCTAGAAGTTTTGTAGGCGTGAAAGGATGCATTTCAATTACATGTTGTGCCTTTTTTATATCTATTAGGAATATTTTATATCTATTAGGAATTTTCGATTTAAGCATCAGCAACAATGCAGTCTGCAAATACAGTGTCAGTTCAGTTTTCAGAGACAGTGGTAAATTGCGACAGATCAAACAAGTTCAGTGGGCAGCGCTAGTAATTCGAAAAATATCATTCCAGTATCAGCGGAACTTCTTTCAGGTGAGTGGTTCAATAATTGTAAATTTCACATATTACGAGTAACATTGGTTTTCTGGGATGACTTATGTGAGTGGTCTACTTTTTGTTATTTCCATAACTTGTGTGCATAATTGTGGAAAAATTGTTCTGTTGTGGTTGGGCATCGGGTATCTTATGTGGAACTCACATAAGATCGTAAAATTTTCAAATGTTAATGATATTGAAGTGACAATAAACAGTAAATATTAAGTTTTCGATTATTTGAAAAAAATCGCAGCTGGTAACCCCAAATGTCTTTATACTCCTATAACTTCGAATGCAGTCGTCGGATCAAGACGAAATTCGCAGGGTAGGTTAAGTTTAGCGTTAAGCAGATGTGATATATTTTTGGCTTTGATGCTGGCAAAGGGTTGCTAGCACGAGTCGCTAGTGCTATTTCTGTAGTAATGAATGCTTACAGTTAGTATTCATACCGGAAACATTTACAATGAAAATAAATAACCAACATTTCAATTCCCAAAGTTCTGCAAATTTTTCGGATCGCAGTCCCAAACACCAACTGGTGTTGCAATGCTGCAGGCACTGAGCATTTGCTTCATTTATGTTATATGAGATCTTGTTTTCAAAATTTTGTGAAATAAGCAGCTGATAACGAATTTAATTAACATGTGTTTTGCTCTCATAAACTTTGAAAATCATGCCAGTGGTAATATCTGAAACCTTTACACCATATGAGGCGCTTGAAACAGTTTCGCTGATATGAGCAGCTTGTGTGGTAGAATATACATTCAAAACCTGTACGATTCTTTTATTGTTCTTCGAACATTAGTGTTTCTAGCGGTTCTGGGGCGTTATTTTTTTTTTACATTTTTTTAATATTTTTGACTGAAAATGTGTGCGCCTCAACACTGTGCGTGTCAACCTAGAGTCTCAGTCTAGTCTCTTGTGCTTTCTTTAAGCTTTGCGTGCCATTAGCTTTTCCACGTGAAGTACGCTTGTGCTATTTTTGAGTTATTTTTTACATTTTTAGATATTTTTGACTGAAAGTGTGTGCGCCTCAACATTGAGCGTGTCAACCTAGAGTCTCAATCTAGTCTCTTGTGCTTTCTTTAAGCTTTGGGTGTCATTAACTTTTCTACGTGGAGTGCGCCTGTGCATTTTATTTTGAGTAATTTTTGATAATTTTTGGGACATTTTTGACATTTGTTGGTATCACTTCCTGAAAGTTCCTTCCCACTTTGTCTTTCGGCACAGCTGCAAAGTTTGCTGATAAGGCAAATAATTCAACTTATGTGATTTGTGGTGGTTTTTGTGGGCTATTATATCATTCGAATTGTGCTGGAATTAATGCCCATGTCGCAGACGCTGTCCGACAAACCTTTTCTGGTGTTTACTGGTTTACCTCTCGTTGCTAAGCCAACTTCATGGTATCATTTGTTAACTGCTAAAAGTCAACCAAATGTGTAGTTGACAAACTTTTTAAAGAACTTTCCTGTTTGGGCTCAAAACTTGAGAGTGTCTGTGGTTATATAAATACACTCTTGTCAGTTGCTAGGACTGAGCAACCTTCGAGCTCTCAATCTGCACCTGCCGATAATCAGCTTCACCAGGAAGATTGCCCAGCTGTTGAACGTCAGCAAATATCTTTAAACACTCAACTGCTGTCTCCGCTATCTCCTGCAGCTGTTTCACTTCAGGCCTTTGGGGTGATACAACCTTGCAGCCTTCAAATTCAAAGTCGACCCCAGCGTGATGTATCTCAGATGCTCACACGCGCCAGCGTGCTAACCTGCAGCTGAAACTACACCAACAGCATAAACAATCATTAAAGCAACAACGCCAACCACTGCTGCATCAACCAAATCCACCACAGCAACAACAACAACAGCAGAACTAGATACAACAGTACGCTCTGGGGACCATGAGTGAACTTTTGGTGAATTTGGTAGCTGACAGGATGAGCCTTTCAACTACTGCTGCATCATCTCCTGCGATAACCCAAACGTCTTATGCTGATGAACTCAGTTAGCCTGGACCTCAATCACTAGCTGGTCTCTTCTTTCTGCATCGCTGTCGCATCCAGAACCTCTGATTTCCTGAAGAAGCATTTCTGGTTCGCTGGTGTTTTTGTCAAAGAGTTCGTAAAAACAACTCCTGGAAATTTTCATTGGAAACCGGTGACAAAAATCGTACTTAGAGCGTAAGGTTAACCTTAAAGTTTACTACCAAAACGTTCGGAAGCTGAGAACCATAACCAATCAGCTTAAAATTTCCTCAACTATCGGGTCTGACGACATACTATGCTTAACCGAAACCTGGCTGACAGGGGATGTATTTAATAATGTAATTTCACCTCTTTTTACTGTCCTACGCAAAGATCGTGATCGGTCAACCAGTGATTTATCTGACGGCGGCGGTGTTTGAGTTGCTGTTCGCAATACACTAAGCGTGTCCTCCTGTACCGACTTCATGCCTTCTCCGTATATCCGTTACCCCATCTACTGCGTTACTTGTATCCTCGATTTATATCCCATGTAACAGTCCTATTTTAGTTTATGAACGTTTTTTCACGGTGAATTCCTCCTTTCTTAACACTTGCTTCTCCTCTTCCTTCGTTCTTTTATGTGGTGATTTTAATATTCCCAGCTTAGTCTGGGATACAACCTTCACTAAAATTTTATCGAGAAGCAATATTTCTTTAGCTACATCTTCCTTTTTCTTTCTTTGCTCTTTTTCACAATTGAATAATGTGCTTAATGTTAATAACAGAATACTTGATTTTGTTCTTACTAACGCTCCTCTGTCGTCTGTTCGTTTATGTGCTGCTCTGTACGCCTTATGTCAGTCCTGATCCTCACCATCCACCTCTTGCTATAGAACTTTCCTTCACCTCATTCCCTAAGAATAAAAATACCTCTGCGCTGCGTTATAACTTTGCTAACGCTGACTTCACTTCCATGTTCAATGTTATTAATGCTGTTAACTGGTTTGCTTTTTTTAGAGGTCTTACTGTTGATGATGGCTTTTATGCATTCTATGTTTTCTTGTCTAATATTGTTTTCTGTCACACTCCCACTTTTCGTGTTTGCAGAAGCATTGACCCGATACGTGCTTTTAGAACCAAAGGCGTTGTGCGTTGGAGATTTCGAAGCTCCGGTTTAGAGGCTGACTTACCAAGATACAGAAATTTACGCTCGTATGTTAAAAAAATGGTTAAAGATGCGATGAGTGCTTTTCATGCCCACATTGAAGCCTCCATATCATTATCAACAGAAACCCTTCTGGTCCTTTATCCGTTCGCTAAGAAAGTCTCCCTCTATCCCTTCTCTGATGCACCTTAATGATTTGTCTGCTTCCTAGCCTAAAGAAATATGTGAGTTGTTTGCTCATTTCTTTTCTTTTGCTACCTCTTAACCTAATCCATCTTTCTCTCCTAATATTCCCTCTCCAGATGTTAATAGTTGTTGTTTGTTTTTAACGAACCCGTTGGAGGTCGAAGGTTTGCTTGTTAACCTAGATAGTAGCACCAGCTGCGAACCCGACGGCTTACCTAACGTATTTGCAAAGTCATTGTCATCAGCCTTGTGTGTTCCTTTATCTGTCCTCTTTAACCTTAGTATTGCTTCCTGTACGTTTCCTTCTTCCTGGAAGTCAGCAAATATTTATCCCATCCTTAAAACCGGAAATTCATCCTGCCTGTCCAATTATCGTCCCATATCCCTTCTATATTGCTTCAGTAAGCTTTTCGAAAAAGTTGTTTACAATAGGGTTTACCCTCTTATTGAACCTCTTCTCTCTTCTGAGCAACATGGTTTTGTCAAATGTAAGTCAACAGTTTCCAACCTTCTTTCGTTCGTCAATACTGTTGCCTCCACTATCGACCAGCAAAAGCAAGTGGATGTATTATATACAGACTGTGCCAAGGCTTTTTACTCCGTGAATCAGGAAATTCTCCTTTCAAAGCTCGATGGTTTAAATATTCCTAGTCAGCTCCGCTGCTGGTTTCCTTCATACCTTCGTGATCGTGCTTGTTTTGAAACTTTTCATTCTTGTTCTTGTTTTTCCTTTTATTATGGTGTCTCGCAAGGGTCAATTCTTGGTCCTCTCCTTTTCTTCCTCTTTATAAATGATCTTCCTTTTCTCTTCAGCTCCCCGTGTCTCCTGAACGCTAATGATCTGAAAATTTTCAGGGTGATTAAGTCAGTGGATGATTGCTCTCAGCTGCAGGATGACCTGTCTGCTCTGAGTAACTGGTGCTCGGTCATAAAATTATAAGACTAACCTAATAAGCTTAAAAAAAAAACAAATAACTTAATCAAAACCCGCTGATAGAGATACTAAGGGCCCATGCTGATGATGAAGCAAAGGGTCCGTCCCAGCCTGAGTGAGCTTTGATGGAAACAGGCTCAATTCGAACAAGCT
The DNA here is from genome assembly GCA_947369275.1 of Nemotelus nigrinus. Taxonomy (NCBI): domain Eukaryota; kingdom Metazoa; phylum Arthropoda; class Insecta; order Diptera; family Stratiomyidae; genus Nemotelus; species Nemotelus nigrinus. The sequence goes on along the minus strand of OX376372.1, from coordinate 96,461,011 downwards.
GCCAGAACCGGTAACGTGGAGTGCAAGTGCTGCTAGATGAAGGAATATTGCCGGCTTAGAAGCCTGAGATTTTCGGTAGCGCTAGGATTGCTACAGCGCAAACTGTCCAACCCACGATTCGACGCATAGCTTGAATACTTATATAACTCTGGATAATAATGTGACCCCAAATAAACTTAA
>OX376372.1:96394742-96460631 GCA_947369275.1 Nemotelus nigrinus | reverse complement strand
GTTGGAGCAGACCACAACATCTCGGTGGAAAACCTCTCACTGATAAGCAACGTGGGAGATAGTAGAAAGCTAGATGTAGCGGAAAGTTTGGAGATATTCAAGGCTCCACGGGAGTGTCTCCTTAACAGGGATTTGGGAAACGGATATTCCCCACTGTTTAAATTGATTAGAAGAAGTACCGCAAGGGCAACCGGAGTTCATAATAACACGATAATTAACATCTCACCAACGAGCCAGGTAAGAAGGATTAACGAAACAGTTAATGAGGCTGCTAATGAGGATTTAATTAGCGCCTCACCTACCGACGATGGGGGAAATACCCAGACGGAAAGAAAACGCTTAAGGAGACTTAAAAGTTTATCTACAAATAGGACGATTAGGGACTATTTTCCTCAGTCGAAGAAACATCGCTGAAGAAGGCTATAAGTGATAGCCGAAATACTGGTATACGGATTTTTGAAAAATAAATTGGTAGAAATAAAGGAAACGAGTTCGACTTTTCATTTTATTGTATAATTTCTACCTAAACGCTCGCCAAACAATTTTTTGTTTGATTATATTTGTTCAAATTCCCATACCTATTCGCTAATTTTTCACATCAGAAAAATTTGCATCTTTTGGATACATGCAGGTGTACATAGATTTGTCTTCCGCCACATTATTCTTCTTTTGATTTTCAGTACAATATTAACACACGTCACATTACATTTTTTTCATAATATTTTTCACAAAAATACTCCCATTAATGAAATCTACTATGATCTAACTAAGCTCATTTATAGTTTATAATTTGAAAAAAAAAATGCTGAAAAAAATACCGCAAACAATTTTTCATTCATTCATTCATAAACCGAACTCTCCTGGTGACGCACGCACAAGCATAGAGCTGAGAGAGACTTGCGCGCGTCATGATCTTGTAGTTCTTTGATTCAAGCTACGCATGTAAACGCATGATGGGCTGGCCCAATATGCAACATAGATTTTGACGCGATTGCACACGTCAATTTTTCGTAGATGAAGAGCCGGCCCAATATACAAAATCAATTTTGTTGCGATTGAAAGCGTCAATGCTCATAGATCGCAGCTTGGACTGGTAACAACGCATAGTGGGCCAGTGATGCTTGGGCCCACCGAGCCACATTGATGAACAGAAATCGATAAACACACAAACGCGAACTTATACCTTCGCTTATACTTACGTTTGTAGCATAGTGTAGATGATGTAGAAGAATTATGAATGGGCTAGTGATGCGTCTGCCCGTCGTGGCGTGTATGGGACTGAGAAGAGGAATATACATTTATGTGTACAAGATGCAGGTGTATATTGTATCGTATAGTTTATGCTTGTAGCTTATTGTAGTAATTGTTGTATATGTATGAGCATATGTTGATACATTGCGCGATGGACATTCAATGTATGTATGGAACTATGTGATTTTACGTCATTGCATGGTATGAATGAATGATATAAAAATGTGCTGTTGCTGGATTAAAATTATAGAAGGATCTATTATGTTAAACGTATATGAATTAATATGTATATGATGACTCAAACTTTTATTTAAAATTATTATTTATGTGTTTTAGAGGGTGGGCCCGGCCCACTTTGCCCACTGTGACGAGCCGCCACTGGTATTCACCGCAGGTGTTCACTTCGTATTGTTATATTACTATATTCCTATCTCTTTTCCCATATTTTACAAAGAAACTAATGCGACCTGAACTCGTTTTTTGCATGGCCCGATGCGGGGAACGCCATAGAAAACACAAATTTCAACTGAGAAGAGGAAACTGGAACGGAAACTAAACTAAAACCGAATATATTAAACCGAAAGGAATAAAAACGGAAGGAATAAGGAAGATAAACTAAAAGAGAAAAGGAAAATCCGCTTAATAGATCTAAAGGTATTTCCTTGGTCTTTTTTTTTTGACTTGCTACAAACATATATCTGTATTACTAACCCCCACTTTACTTGTCTACAGAAAAAAAAAATTACGCTAAATATAAACTCAACACATAAATTTTATAATAATTCTACCGCAGGTTACCCTTCACCCCCTAATTTTTGTTTTTTATGTTAGCCCACCACCAAACTAAGCTAATATATTTATTACTAAACCGCTACCGCTAACTTAACCCTCTTATCTTTAGTTCCAATACCATTTTCAATGAATTATTGTTCAACCTAATACTAAAATATCTCAAATCTCCAACTGTAGCTCGCCTATCTCTATTCCCGAAGTGACACATTCCGTGATCCGCTGATTATAACTCATGCCATATATCGTTTTAGATCTTTGACATGCCATACCCCCATAGCTTTCCCATCAGAATCTTCAAGCTCGTACGTCCAGCCGGACACCTTCCTTCTCACCGTAAACGGCCCTACATACTCTGTTGCCAGTTTGGCAGAGAAGTACTTTCCCGCGTCCGACAGGACATAATTTCGGCTCCATACCAGATCCTTTGGTAGAAATTGCTCGTTCCGATGCCGCAGATCGTAGCGAGATTTTGATTCCCGTGCCGCAATCTTCAAACGTTCGCGAACCTCTTCTCGGACAATACGTAGCAACTCCGCCTTCTTGGTTCCGTCGTTCACACCACTGTCGTTTTCGTACGCATTTGGGCCTTTAGGAATCCCCGGGTGAATGGTCATCTCCCTTCCAAAATTCAAGAAATAGGGAGTTACCTTCACATTTTCGTGGGTGCATGTCTTTAGAGCACAACCGACCTTCGGTAGCACCCTATCCCATTTCCTGTGATTCTCAGGCACGTATGATCTTAGCAGGCGCTTGACGTTTTGATTCACTCGTTCTGCTGGATTCGCTTGCGGGTGATACAGTGCCGTGAACTTTAATGTAATGCCAAGAGCCTCTGTTGCTCGCGCAAGTTTTGGGATCGAAATTGTACACCATTGTCACATACAATGACTCGCGGAACACCAAACAAAAAGACGACGTGCTCCTCGAGCAAACGAACTACTGCCGTGCCTGTTGCTTTCCTCAAGGGAAATAGTAGTGGCATCTTGGTAGCATAGTCCACCACTGTTAGGATGTAAGCGTGACGGCGCGGCGATCGTGGTAGGGGTCCCACGAAATCCACGCAAAGAACTTCCCATGGGGCAGTCGCCTCTTCGCTCTGTGACACCATCTGCCCAGTAGGAGACCTCCGCTCCACTTTGACCGCCTAGCAGACTCTGCAACTCCGGACATACTTCTCCACATCCACTACCATTTTTGGCCAATAAAAGTGTTGTGTTAGTCGATCTTAAGTCTTCTTTATTCCCATGTGTCCAGCAGTAGATTCGTCATGACACCTGACCAAAAACTCTGTTCTCTCGGATGTAGGAACTACTCTCTTCCACCTATCGGCTTCCTGGAGCTCAGGATACCGGCCCTCCACCTGCTTCCATAGCACCTCCCCAAAAACTTTCCATCTCGGATATTGGTCAGGGTTCCCTCGTACCTTCTCCCTCATGTTTCCATACCTTTTATCCTTCTCTAAGTTGGTAGAAACGCCGGCAACGTTAACAACAGCCCGTGATAGTGCGTCTGGAACCAGATGGTCCTTCCCCTTTCGATGTACCACTTGGAAATTGAACTGCTGGAGACGACCGGCCCATCTCACCAATCTCCCGGTGGGATCTTTCAACCTGTGTAGCCAAACCAAGGAATGATGATCGGTGATTACTACAAAACGAGTACCTTCGATATATGGACGAAGCTTCTCGATCGCCCACAATACACCTAAACACTCCTTTTCTGTGGTCGAGTATTGTCTCTCAAGTTTCGATAGAGACTGGCTGAGGTAGCACACCACCTTTTCTCCTGTCAGATGTGTCTGGCTCAACACCGCCCCGATCCCCACATCAGATGCATCCGTTTGAACCTTGAACAGGAGTTCGAAATTAGGACAAGCCAAAATTGGTGCGGTAGTCATTTTATGTCAACAATCAACAAACTCTTTTTTGCTTTCCTCCGTCCAGGTAAATTTCCTGCCTTTCTTCAAAAGATCGTTGAGGGGTGCCACTAACGCCGCATGGTTAGGTATGAACTTCCGGTACCAAGATATCATACCCTGACCTGCTTGACCGAAGTTGGTCGCGGGAAGTGCCTCACCGCCTGCACCTTCTCTGGGTCCACGGGAAGGCCCTCCTCGTCCACAAGATACCCTAGAAACCGAAGCTTAGCCCGGCAGAAATGGCACTTATCTTTCGACACCCGTAGACCCGCCTCTCTCAGACGACAGAAAACCTCGCGCAGAATCACGATATGTTGCTCGAATGTCTGGGTTACCACAATAGTGTTGTCGTGGTAAGTGAAAACATATGGCTCTAGTGTGGGACCCAACACCGTATCAATCAGACGTTGCCACGTCGCACCCGAGATGTGTAGACCAAATGGCATTCTCAAAAAGTGAAAAAGACCCCTTCCCGGCACGGTGAACGCGGTATATTGCCGTGATTCTTCCGTCATTGGTACCTGCCAGTACGCTGACTTGACGTCTAACGTTGACAGGTACTTCGCATTCCGCAATTTATCTAAGGTCATCGAAATATAAGGCAGAGTGTAGGCATCTTTCTCAGATACCGCGTTTACTTTCCTGAAGTCTACGCAAAACCGGTACGACCCGTCCTTCTTGCGTACCAGCGAAATCGGCGACGACCACGGGCTTGACGATGGCTCGACCACTCCCATCATCAACATCTCGTCCAACTCAACGTTGATTTGTTTCTGAACGGCTGGGGAAACAGGATAATACCTCTGCTTAATAGGACTAGCTGTTGTCTTAATGAATTGTTTGACAAATTAAGCGCAACCCAGACCCTCACCCATCAACCTGAACTGCTCCTCCAACAAGCTTTGCAGGATCCCTAACTCACGTTCTGATAAGCGGGATTTACTCCGCAGCGCTTTCGCTGGCACCACTTCAGCCGACACAACTGATGTTCACTGCTGTCCCTGCATGTCCAAGATGACCCCAAAGCACTGCCAAAAGTCAATTCCAAGGATCACTTCCTGGGGAATGGATGGAATGACCAACGTCTCTAAATCATGCACCCTACCGTTCAAGGTGAACGTTAATAGTACTACCCCAGCCACCAAGCAAGTTTCACCATTCGCCAGCCGCACCTCTTCAATTTTCTCCCGGTTCAGCCTTAATCCCTTGTTGGCCAGACGTAACCAACCTTTCTCCCCCAAAAATGTGCGGCTCGCCCCAGAATCCAACAGCCCTTCCATATCGATGCCCTCTATATCCACTATCAAGTGTGGGCGGCTATCCCGATTCCCTTTCAAAAGTGCAAAATCCACCAACGGCTGGCTATCTTCCCGTTGCGGCCTTGTTGTAGTGCCTACCCGACCGCGTAGTGGGCACGACGCTCGTTTCCCGAAGAACTGTGATTAGTCTAAGATCCTGATCCTTTCCCTTGGCTTCAATTCCGGCAATTTGGACATGTGGACCTCATAACCCCTCGACGACCACATCCAAGACAGCGACGAGGCTCCGGATAGTCCATCTACAGATGTCCCGTCTTCCTGCAGTTCCAGCACTGAACTGCAGGAAGACGGGAATCTAAACTCGACTCTGCAACTGAATCTGAACTCGACTCTGCCAGTGCTGAAACTCGTTCCACGCTACGAGAGCTGACATATGCTAAGTCTGGTTCGAGACAACGCCTTGACCGTGTGTTGGGAGGCACGAATGCCACCACCGATGCCCTAGTGGCATCCAAAGTCCGGCCCATCTTCACCAACTCCGCGATGGAAGTCACTGACGTCAAGCACAGTTGCTGTTGATAAAACGGAGCTATGTTCCTCCGCAACAGGCGAAATTTCTTTTCCTCCGAGCAGCTGGTTTCTAAACAGCTGAAGAGGTGTTCCATGACAGCCACATAGACCCCTATCGATTCGCTCTCGCCCTGAGTCCGCCTCCGAATTTCTTCCCATAGACGGTCCTCATAATCAGATGGTAAGAACTCCGCTTTCAACTCCTTCACTAACTCGTCCCAGCAACTGACCAGGCCCCGGTTCGCTCGGAACCAAATTAGCGCTCGCAAGTCGAAGAGGTTCACTGCTGCTCTAAACAGTTGGGATTTAGTGAGTCCCTTTGCTAATCGCAACTCTTCTTCGCACTCTAGGAAAGCATTAACTGATCTTGACGAGTCACCGCTAAATTTCAATCCCCAAATGGCTACTTCTGCCGGACTTCCAGATTTGGGGGATGGCGGCGTGGCTGAGTCCTGAATTGCGTTAGTCTAATCCTCCTCATCCTCACTGAGTTTCTCGCCTTTTTCCACTTGAGCCCCCATAGCTAATATACGTTACTGTTACGCAAAGCCTTTGCTCCTTCCTTTTGTTCCCTCGATACCACTTGCAAATTCCCCAAACGCCGGAGGCCAAACTCTATCCTAACTTTTGCCGTCAAAAATTCCGATAACGCTTTGCCGCCCGTCACCCGCTCTACAAGTTCCTCAGATTCTGTTGCCTTTGCCTCAAGCTCCCTGTAGTCCGTCTCAAAGTCAAACGGATAATCGGCCTCGACATAGGAAGTGTCCATAGCTGATTCTGTCCTGAGGGTCGCCCTCAACGTCTTCCGCATGTTGTCTACGGTATCTACTGGAAACCCTCTGATAGCAAGCTCGTAGACGAGCCCGTCCTTGGACAGCCGATCTACTAACATTTTCATTATGACCTGCACTGACCTGGAGGTCTGCAGCGTCAACAATAAATCCAATCGAGTACGCAATGCCCCACAAAATAGCCCCTTAAGTTGGATTATAGCATAAGCTACCATTCATATATGAAATTCCTGTTCCTAACGATCTTCCCACAATTTGGGACTTTGCAAATATAAATGCACACACACACTGGCACACCAGAATTCAAATGTTTAAATAGGTGTTAATTATAAAAAAAAAAGGTATTATTATATATTTATAATATGCGGGTTTTATTTTATCTACCTTCAAAATATTCATGTAATTATGATATGAATTGCTTGCAAAATTTAAATCGACCACTTCAGTTTAGCTGTGGTAGTAACTAGCCACCGGTACTCCTTTTCTACGAAAGAAAAATTACTCCGCGTTATGAATCTACTAAAGGATTCGCATTTTCGGTTCTGCAAGTAAGAAACAAAGAAGCTAGAAAATTTTCACCTGTACCGTTACGACCGTTAGCCCAACGTTGGGCGCCAATTAATTACCGTTTTTTTTTGCAAAGCGTCTACGCACCCCTTTTATCACAAGAAGACAAAGGGTGCTAGCTTCGGGAGCCTAAACTCACTGGAGAGTGGTGGGTGGGCGCCACTCGCTTCCAAACCCGAAACTAACTTTCGGCCGTTGCCCTGAAGCGAGAAGTATGGCAACGGCTTCGCGCACTAATAAACATAGCCCGAAAGGACACACCAACGTTCACAATATTCTACAATCGTTTTATTTCCCCGTTTATACACTATCCGAAAAAAACCTAGCTATTCACTTAGCAACTCAATTGCAAAAGATGTCAGGGGGCTGCGATTTTGCTTTAAGCTTCCTAAATTTTTACACTAGCCTGTATCTTCCTTTAACTTAATTATTTTTTTTTTGACAATCATAAAGCTAAATTAACTTACTCAGCCTATTAACCGCTTGAAGCTTGCCGGTCTGCTTATTCGAGTATTTAGATTAGCTTAGCCTATTAACCGCTTGTAGCTTGCCGGTCTGCTTATTCGAGTATTTAGAGTAGCTCAGCCTATTAACCGCTTGTAGCTTGCCGGTCTGCTTATTCGAGTATTTCGTTCACCCAATTAACTCTTCCATCAATCTCGCGACGCACACACATTGCCGGTTGGACGAAATTTTCCTTGTCTCGGCCAGATTTTGTCGCAAATATCCCGTCGTAACTCCTTCACACCTTCTCAATCCAAACCATCAATCTGCTACTGCCGATCTTCGATCTTATCCCTTTGCTGCTTCGGTTCGCTCTCCAACATGTAAAATAGATAGATTTCAATTTTTCTTTAATTTATTCGCCACTAACAGCTAAATTCGCCAACTAGTCCTTACCGTGGTCATTCAGCAAGAGAGCGATCCATGCCATGATCGCCTCGCAGCAAACCTCGGACTCCGCCTGCTGATCCCGCTTAGACGGGATCCTGGATTATCCATTTTCTAAATGATCAACTCAATGCACTTCAAATGCATTTCGGCCGTTGCACTAAGTTCCAGGTCATTGCACTTTCTCTCGTTAGAATTGGAGCCTGGCAATACCATACGACGATCTGGCGATGTTCCACTTCCCGTCGTTCCGCGTCTTTGATCCAACGCGGGTTGACATTTCGACCTGTCAGACTCGTGCCGTGCTGACAAATGTCAGATGTCTGCTTGTTTTGTTTGCAGAAAGTGAATATTATTCGTGACCATTTTAACACGGATCATGGATTCTTTAGAGGCGGCCATCGTGCTAAGCTACGCCAGTAGTTTGCAGGCTTTCAGATTCAGGTAAGGTATCTTTTATACTGCTGTTTTGTTCTATTTCGGACTTGCTAATTTGCTGGACACCCAGCAAAGATTTGTTGCAATGGTGCCCGAATCGGATTTACTTTGGGTAAGGTTTGGCGAAAGTTCTACTTCAACATTGTACATGTCTGGACTAGAAATGCTCGTACCCAGATTGCGGTCCAATTCGATGGAATTGTCAGGATCAGCGCCAGCCTTTGGTGGATTCATCATGTTGGTTTCATCCTGATTGGATGCGGTGGTGACAGTGTCTGTAGCGGAGAAGGTAGGAGGTGTTGTCTTTGCTGTGGCCCAGTCTTCGACATGTTAAGTGAATCGGTTGTAGTTGATACAGGCCAAAAATGAGATCCGGCCAATACATCGTTGGCTCGCACATTATGGTAATCTGATAGCCATAACTTTGCTTGTTTTTGGTTGCCTTTGTGAGAGTATCTGACTGCAGTTTATATTATTTTTTTCGTTATTTTGTATTCCCCTGCTCAAATTTGATATATGCCGAGCATCGCTAACATTCGTTTCCTCAGGCCTTGGTTTTCATGTCGCATTGGATTGTGGCAAGAAGCTGTGTTCGTCTTTTTCGGGATAATTTCGGATCATATGATGTGGCAAAGTTAAAATTAAGTGTACTAGTCAACGGACTCTAAATGACGTATATTTTAGGCCATAAGCTCTGAATATCCTATCACCTAGTTTACCTGTGCGAGAACCTTGCACTTCCTTACTTTTTTGTACTTGATTCGTATAACATTAACCTGTTACAATGGTGTGTACTTTTCTTACGTGTCAATAGCTAGCCGTAAGATCTAAATTACCGATCAAACGTGGCAATATATATATATATATATATATATATATATATATATATATATATATATATATATATATATATATATATATATATATATATATATATATATATATATATATATATATATATATATATATATATATATATATATATATATATATATATATATATATATATATATATATATATATATATATATATATATATATATATATACAAAATAAATTTCGAACGTGTTTTAAATGCAAATAAGATTAGTTTTTGGAATTTGTTAGCCCCATGTGTGCGCTAGGTGCCTAAAAAGAACAAAAAATGTTTAAATTGCGATAACTTTTGACAGAGCTATTCAATTATTACGAAATTTTTAGGACATATTGATATGATTTGGTTGTAAATTCAAATGAGTTTTGGCAACCCTGTAGCTAGGGCAGGCACTGAAAGTGAAAACCTCCAAATCATCGTCTCTCTTGGAGAAATGCCGTTTCTTAAAAAAAATCCACTCATATAAAAATCTTTTGCTTTGTTTACATAGCCAAAATTTAAAATTTGATATGGTTTAACGGGTACGCCTGGTAACCCTTGCCCAATTTACCTATATTTTTAGCATGGAAAACTTCTGTTCACGGAAACTCACGATCCGATGAGCAGAATTAATTGAAATTTTTCGGAATGAATTGGTTTTAAATAGGATCAAGTCTGATAGAAGTGATTTTGAAATGCGGGCGATTCTGTACCAGTGGTGCCATCTTGAAAAATCACTAAAAAAGATAACTGATATAGTTCTATAAATTCTGATTCAATCGTTAGATTTTGACGCAATTTACACAGTAGCTGAACCTTAATTTGAACCGCGTTTGGTAGAAATTTGGTTGAAAAGTTCGGTTTGAGCTGCCAGCTATGCTAATTTTGGTGTCTTAAGTTTAAAAAAATAAAAATTTGGAAGTGAAAACAGTCAACCATCGAATATCCTACAAACTGTCCGTTTCTTACAATAAAACCAATCGGTATACAAACGTTATGCTTTATCTACACGTTCAGAGTAAAACCTCGGAAATTTCATGTCGAACAAGAACGGTAACCCTTTCCCTGTTAACCTATATTTTTAGCATCAAAAATTTCAAACAATTGATGTAACCTATTATTAAAATTATTCAAGCCAAATTTAATTGAAAAGCCACGACAGGGTTGCCAACTATTGTTGGTTTTGTGTTTAATTGCAATATCTTTATTAAGCGATTTGATCGTAGAATTTTCAAATGGTAATGCTATTGTAGTGACAATAAACAGCAAATAATTAATTTTCGATTATTTGAAAAAACTCATTGCAGGTAACTCTAAATTTCTTTATACTTCTTTAGCTTCGAATGTAATATAACAACGTGAAGCAGATGTGGTATATTCTTGGCTTTGATACTGGCGAAAGGTTTCCAGCACGAGTCGGTTGTGCTACTTTTGTATCAATAAATGCCTACAGTTAGTATTCATACTGGAAACATTCACAATGAAAATAAATAACTAATGTTTCAATTCTCAAAGCTCTGCAAATTTTTCGGATCGCAGCCCCAAACACCAACTTCAGTTACAGTGCTGCAGGCACTGAGCATTTTCTTCATTTTGTGAAATAAGCAACTGATAACGAATATAACAAGCCCGTGTTTTGCTCTCATAAACTTTGAAAATCATGCCAGTGGTAATATCTGAAACCTTTCCACCATATGAGCTATAATGCATTCTTGAGACCAAAGTAAAACATGGCGTTTGAAACAGTTTGGCTATAATAAGCAGCTTGTGTGGTAGAATATGCACTCAAAAGCTGCACGATTTTTCCTCTGTTATTCGAACATTAGTGTTTCTAGCGGTTTAGGTGCGCTAGAGTTTTTAGATTAAAATTTGCCTTGGATCACATTAATTGGTCGATTTTGAAGTGGAAAACTATTCTGTTTCGTGATGAGAGTAAATTTAACCTGTTCAATTGCGATGGAATTCATTTTGTCCAAAGACAAAAAGGAAACCGACTTGACCGACGACACTGCATTCCTACAGTCAAACACGGAGGGGCAGCGTTATGGTGTGGGGTTGTTTTTTGGCTAGTGGAGTTGGTCCTCTTTGTGAAATCAACGATATAATGGATCGTTACAAATGTTAAATGATTCTAGAGACGATTATGTTACCATACGCTGAGGAAGAAATGCCACTTCGATGGGTGTTTCAACAGGATAATGATCCGAAACACACTTCGAAGGTAGTAAGAGAATGGTTCTAGTAAAGTGGGATTCAAGTCATGGTTCGGCCGGCCCAATCGCCTGATTTGAACCCTATTGCAAATCTCTGGGGTATTTTCAAGAGAAAAATTAGTGGAAGGAAATTAGGTAATAAGGTGTCATTAACGGAGGTCCTCTAAAGTGAACGGGAAAGTATTTCCCCTGACATAATTGACAGATTAATTAAATCTATGTCGGATCGTTGCGCTGAAGTCATTAAACGTAATGGATGTTACACAAAATAATAATATATTGAATAAAATACTGAACGTTCGTATTGTTTTGCACTTGTGTAAAATGAATAGTATATTGAATTCTGAAAAAAAATAATAGTTTTGGTAATAACTAAAAATCCTTTTGGATTTATTTATTTTACCTTACTGTCCTTTACCAAAGTTAAGAGAAAAAAATCTGAAAATAAAGAGTTTCTTCAATTTTTTGGCATTTTATTTTATCTCACACCATGCGTTGCTAATGTTTTGCACGGCACTGTACATATATATATATATATATATATATATATATATATATATATATATATATATATATATATATATATATATATATATTATGTATAAATATATATATATATATATATATATATATATATATATATATATATATATATATATATATATATATATATATATATATATATATTTATATATATATATATATATATATATATATATATATATATATATATATATATATATATATATATATATATATATATATATATATATATCTATATATATATATATATGAACTTGAATAGCTCCAATCTTATTGAAACTCACTAAACCTAAAAACCAACAAAACGTTTATCTTTATTATCCGAAGTCTTCTTTAAAAAAACATAAGTCACACATTATCAATAAAGCTCACATAAAATAACATAAACGAAACCTTAATTTAAATAAACTTCAAAAAACTTGGCCTTCCGAAATCGATAAAAAAAACCCTAAGTAAAAGTAAATATCAACCCAATAAAAGAAAAGAAAAAAATCAACCTACTTAACGGCACAAAATATGCAACATCAAACTTCAAATTTGCAAAGGAATAAGCAAAATACAAAACCGAGAAAAAACAATTGCTCATATATATTCAAGTTCAGTGAAATTAATTGTCAGTATGTATTTTGGGATGGGAAGAAAGGTAAAAAAATTGGGAAAGGAAAATAAAAACAAAAGGATGGAGGAGAGATGAACCATGATTCCGAGTGGAGTGACCCAGAAAAAGACGGAACAGAGCACCCATTTCAAAATAAATGCCATGTAGGCATCGACAGCTATTGCTGGATATGAGATCCGCAAGGCATCAAAGGAATCACCCCGTCCCGATGAGAGTGTAGAGGCGCCACTTAATAAGAATTGCTTAATCAAACTAAGCGACTCGCAGGCGAGGATAAGAGTGCCACTCCACTCCCACCAGGTCCAGAATCACCGGACATTCTCCTTATCTAAACAATGCACAAACACAACAGCTGTATAGGTGCTACTTATGTGGTAGCAACCGTTCACAAAGAAAGATATAAAAAGTAAAAAATTGCGCAATAAGGAGAAAAAAATGTTTTAAATAAATATATTCCAATATGAATGATCTGATGTAATGCCAACTACGGCCAAAGAAACAAAAAAAAAATGGCTGAAGCAACCAAGTATTCCCGGAAAAAGTGTAATCCCAGCCTAACAGACCATTATTTTGAAGTAAGAAAACTTAGAACAAAAGATGATATTCAAGAACAAATGCAGAAAGTAAGAAATAAAAAGAAATCAAATAGAAATTAAAATTAATGAGATCCGCGAAAATTTGAAATGGCATATGTTGTGCTATGTAAATTAAAACCCGAAATTATATTAGAAATGTAATGAAAAGCAAAGCTAAAAGATTTTGCCGCTATTTGGTGCGGAATAGCTGTGAACAGTCGTCGACAGAACAAAAATTTTAGCCGGACCTACTACCCTCGCCTGACATATGGTACTGGCTAGTCACCGGTGTCAAGGGTAGGATGAGGAGGTCACGCATAACGAACGCGAACCAACATAGAAAGAATAAATACGGGAAGAAAGGAGCCCGCTTCATTACAGCTCCACTGAATCTAATATCAGAATTTACGAACTCATAGATACCTTACCGTGGTTATCAATTTCAAAAAATTTTATGAAAACGCAAATCTACCAATACAAAAACAAATTTTACTCAAAAAACATTATAAGTAAAATTCAACCCAAAAGTCCATAAACATAAATATGTAAAAAAAAAGAAATATAATAGGCGAATATATATTTTTTTCAAACAAAAATTAAAACCAACAATTAATACAAAATAAAAAGGTAAAATTATTCCACTTGACAGTGAAATTTGGAGACGGTGCCGTTTCTCTTTGAGGTTTAATTTAATGTGCAATTCAATGGATACTTTCAAATCTCACTTCCAGTTTAAATTAATTCATAAAATAAGCTATTCTATTTTCAAATGCACTTTCAGTTGAAATGAATTCATTAGATGAAATATTCAATTTTCCAGAAGTTTTTTCTCCGCCGACTATAGTTGATCATATATTATGATTTCGTGTATTGCTCTCGCTCACCTCTTTGCTGTCAGGTTACGCACATGCCAGAAATTGCATACCAATCACAATTCAATATGAGTGCACAAACTTTTAACACATTGAAGATACAGCAAGCAATGGTATTGCTAACGATATATGTATATACCACTGAAAGACTCCAATCTCCCGTTACGCAGTTTTTAAGATGTGTGCGGAAGACTTAAGCCGTTTTATCTATTTATTCTATATACTATGCTTCCACTTTATCGTACTTAACTCCACCAACGTGCAGCACACTGTCCAGCCAAATTCTCCGCTATCAAAAAAAAATCATTTAAACTCTAATTATTTTCGAATCGAGACTTCGCCGTGTACAAAATTTGATTTCTTCCGCTCTCTAGCTTCGACTGAATAAATTTTATGTTTCAAATCTCCTCATGTGGCAATCTTGACAGAATCACGATTTCCCGATCCGGCACTTGCAGACAAAAAAAAAAAAATCTACCTGACTCAAAAAAACATCCAGCCAAATTCAACTGAATTTAAATCGCGGTTTTTATAACTTCATGTCTTTCCAATCCCATGACGGCAGCCGCCGCTGCCACTGCGAATTAAGTCTCCAATCTAACTGCCAGTAGTCAGCATCTCCAATGTTTGCTAAGCGATCCGCCACGCACCTTTTCTAACCAGCCGTTATCAGCTGTGCACCTGTTGCACAGCACACGTAGCCAGCACCCAACATTTCTAGTTTTGCTGGTAAGGTACCGCAGCTGATACAAGTGTTGTTGCAAATCGACTGCACTCAAGCCAGCGACCCCGATGCAATTCAATGCAACATGCGTCAGTCAAATGCATAAACATAGCCTATTTTTGGATGGTCATGCAATGCAGTTGACCGTCGCATGCAGTATTGCATTCGCAAGGATTGTGGGTGTGTGCGTGCGTTGACATTGAGGCAGTTTCGTAACATATTATATATAAATATATATATATATATATATATATATATATATATATATATATATATATATATATATATATATATATATATATATATATATATATATATATATATATATATATATATATTTATATTGTTACAGCTATAACTCCTGTAACACGCATAGCCCTCTGCCTCCCGATGGAGAGCAAAGGGGACAGTTCCGGTCAGCTTACTCCCGTGGAAACGGGGGTGGGTTGTATACAGGCGCTGCTCACTTTAAAAATTCGCAACCGGAACCGTCTCTGAAGCCACCGTCTATAAGCGAGAAATTGACGGCAGCGTACTTTCTTTTACGATTTCAAATATTCACTATAGGCAACCGATCTTCTCTTAACCGTCCTGCCAGAAGGACACAAAGGTCACATCAGCGATAACAACATTATAAACGTTTTTATTGCTTGAAGTTCATCCTATTCTACACCTATCGATGGCGCCGCGTTACCTAATTCACTTCCACTTATTTTAATAACAACAAGAAAAACTTATCCTACCTTGGAGCTTCTTTGCACAAATGCGCTGCCAACACTCGCTCATACAGTTACAACAAAACGGTGCTTCCCTGAAGCGTAGCTTCACTGCTGCAGTTGTTTGAACGTCGATAATCGATATTGCGTGCGCAGAGTTTACTTCACCGGCGCTCGTCTGTCTCAGTCACTATTACCACTTAACGTGTACTTCCCCGCATTGATGGGATACTGCCGTCGTTGTTTGACTAACGATCTTCGCTGCGGCTTACGATGATGATTTACGCCGTCACTCGCTTGCCATGAATCGTGTTCGTCTAACCGTTCCACACCTTTTGACTATCGTCGAATTTCCGCAGTTGAATTTCTTCCTCAATACTCTTTTGATTCTTCACACCACTCGGCTATCGTCCAATTGCTGCAGTTAAATTCTCTCATCAATGCTAATTTTATTCTTCTCGATCGCCAGTACCAAGTTCCTCGTCCAGTCCAGTCAGTTTTCAGACAAGAAAAAGAAAATCAATTAAAAAGGAGCTTGCGCCAATGCGTCCGAGTCTCACCCTGGTTGCCAAAAAGGAGACCTCTCTAGGCCCCGTCGACTTGCCACGAAACCTTTACTGGAACTATTTTCAACCGCTTCTGCGGTATTCCAAATGCCGTTGCCGCCACCTCCTATTCATCATGTTGGCGGGTGCATTGGCCCATTGCACGCGCATTCGAAAGTGCATTTTCCAGCATCTGTAAACGATGGCTAGCGGAACGCACCCCTTTTTGCCTTTTTGCCGCGTGTTGGCGGTTCCGTCGCTGCCAGTCACCATGTTGCCATTCCAACTGTCAGTTGGTATATTTTTTCTGTCACCTTGTCTTGTGTATGATCGCTGAACCGAATTGTATTTTCGGGTGCCGTCATTTTCCGTACGTTATCCACGGCCACATCGTACTTTTAAGAATCTTCTCGCGGTAATTACTTTATAGGTAAGTTTCGTTTCGCTTCGATTTACTTGCTTTCTTTGAAGGCAACCATCACTTAAATTTCCAACAAAGCAGCCATGTTCAATGTCAACATGAATTACGTTAGCAAATTAACAAGATATTCACAGCAATGTGTCGGCGTTGAACTGTCACATTGTTGAATGCACTCTATTCCACGTTCTAGCGGTCAGATAATTTCGAATAACAACGATTAGACTTCACTTCTCGTCAGTTTTGCAGAAATCATTTTACGTCAAAACAGTGCTCGTCAGAAGTCAGGGATCTCTTGGTTAGTGTTTTCCCTATGTAGTGCTCGTTTGCCGAAGGCTATAACCGCGTCGGATTAGTTTGGTGGTTCCAGCAATAATTCGTTCCAGCTTAGTGGTTGAATTCATTGAAAATGGTTTGTTGTTTATTGGGTCAAGGCGTCGCCGCTCGTCTTATTTGAATCGCCGGCAATGGT
This sequence comes from Nemotelus nigrinus, assembly GCA_947369275.1. NCBI lineage: Eukaryota > Metazoa > Arthropoda > Insecta > Diptera > Stratiomyidae > Nemotelus > Nemotelus nigrinus. The sequence goes on along the minus strand of OX376372.1, from coordinate 96,443,604 downwards.
GCGACCTGATAGAAGACAGACCCAGAGCACGCCGGGGTGTCCGCGTTCATGCATTTTCCAAATTTTCTTCCATCTACTTTTTACAATTCTACTTTTGTCTACAATTCTACTTTTTACAATTCTACTTTACTTTTTACAATTTTAACCGTATTAAGCTTAAATTCTACTGCTCCGAATTCTACAATTCAAATATTTATGTACATTTTTCTTTTCGTTTTTAGACCGATATTCGCTGGCGGTACATTTCCCCCTTCTTCAGAGAATTACGAAGTGATTCTCGTCATTATTCGCGCTAATCAATCTACGTTCGGTAGTGAGTTTGAGAACATAGGCCTTGCATCGCCGATCAGATAAGAGCTCCATATTTTATGCGCGTTAGCCTTTTGTTCTACCTTCGATTGTAATTCACAACTATTTCCATCGACAACACACGATCACTCACACTCCTGCCATTTTTACATACACTATTTCTTGCTCGTTTTATCCTACATGCAGCCTCTTTTTCTGTGATGTTCCGTTTTCTCCTTTCCTTTTCTTTTTGTTCAGACCCTGACTGACACATGCTCTTAATGTTTTAGGATCTTGCCGAATGGAAGAAGAATAGTAAAGAAAAGGAAGAAAAGGAAAAAAAACAAACATAAAACGCACAACTGATTGGAAAGAACACGTACAAACAGACCACAGAGGATTTAAGGCATTCATGGTTCTGCCAAAATTGGCTTAAATACACCATCGCTTAAAGAGTAACATCTTTCTATTACGAACTATATAAATTAGATGCTTACTATTGTTCTTATCCTTGCCAATGGAATTATATTTACCCTCCACCACGTTATACTAGAGAATATCTACCTATTTATTCCAAACTCAATCTTATTCAATTCCAAATAACCTTCACCACGTTATAATAGAGTGTCATTAATTAATCCCACCACCTTAGTATATACTAGTATGCTCTTCCATTTTCTGATCGACTATTACTGTATTTATACGTGGTTAACATTTTAGTCGTTCCTTAAGTCCTGCCATTACCTTGGTTTTTATTCAGCTAACTGTCTGTCTACCCACCCCCTGATTTTTCTAATTCAGATTATTGCCCTGTTTCCCATTTCGACTACAACTAATTCCTACTATTATATTCTTAAATTCTGCCAGGACGATACCGTCTTCCGATTTCAGTGCTTTATTCGGGTGTCGACCATTTACGCCACACATCGTTTCAGGTCTTTGGAGTGCCATACCCCCATATCTTTTCTGTTGGCGTCTTCCAGTGCATAGGTCCAACCACATTCTTGTTTCCGCACAGTAAAGGGTCCCACATATTCCGGTGCTAATTTGGCTGAAAAAAATTTGGAGGCATCAGATAGAACGAAATTACGCCGCCACACCAAATCTTTCGGTAGGAACTTCTCGTCTCGCCGGCGGAGATCGCACTTTGACTTCACTTTAGCCGCCGCTTTCCTCAATCGTTCTCGCACCTCTTCCAGGACCACCTTCAACCTTTCTGCCTTCCGAGTCCCATTTTCGTCCGTGTCCCCTTTGTCACTCACTTCCGGCCTGTTGAGAATTCCAGGATGAATCACCATTTCCCTGCCAAAGTTCAAAAAGTATGGCGTAACTTTCATTGTCTCATGAATGCAGGTTCTCATGGTGCAGCCAATTTTTGGTCATTCCGGGTCCCATTTCCTATAGTTTTCTGACGCGTACGACCGTAGCAACCGCTTAATATTTTGATTAACTCACTCTGCGGGATTTGCCTGTGGGTGGTACAGCGCGGTGAATTCCAACCTTATCCCATGCGTCTCCGCCATCTTTGCTAATTCTTTTGAACGGAATTGGACCCCATTATCGTACACGATCGTCTTTGAAACTCCAAATAAAAATAAGACGTTTTCCTCCAGAGTGGGAACCACGGCGGTACCCGTTGCCTTTCTCAGCGGAAATATTAGAGGGAATTTGGTGGCATAATACACCACCGTCAGGATATACGCATGACCCTACGTGGACCGCGGCATGGGTCCTACCTTGACAACATTTGACCTATTGGCGATCTCCGCTCCATCTTCACCGACTGGCACACCTTACGCCTCTGTACGTATTTACGTACATTTGCAGCCATCTTCGGCCAATAATACGTCTGGACTAATCGTTCTAGTATCTTCCGAACTCCAATATGACCCGCAGTTGGTTCGTCATGGCACTGTCTTAACACGCCTGGTTTTTCGGCATCCGAAACTACCCTTTTCCACGCCCTTTTTTCTTGGAGCCCTGGATAGCGCGTTCCCGCATGTTTCCACACATGGACATCACCAATCCGCCAATTTGGGTACCGATCTGGATCCTTTTCCAGTTTCCTCTTCATTCGCTCGACCCATCCGTTTTCACTGACTTCCCCTCCATCCAGCTCCGCTATTTCTGTAGAACGAGATAACGCATCAGGTACTAAGTGCTCCTTGCCTTTACGATGTGTTACCTCGAAATCATACTGTTGGAGTCTCATCGCCCACCGCGCCAACCGTCCACTGGGGTCCTTTAAGTTATTTAGCCAAACTAAGGAGTGGTTGTCAGTTATCACCCTGAACTTGTTTCCTTCTTCGTAAGGTCTTAATTTTTCAATGGCCCATAGCACGGCCAGGCACTCCCGTTCTGTCGTCGAATATTTCTTCTCAGCACTAGTTAGGGCATGACTCAGATAACTAATCACTTTTTTGCCTTCGGGATGCTCTTGCGTCAACACCGCTCCCACCCCCGTACTTGAAACGTCGGCCTGTACAATAAACGGCAGATTATAGTCCGGACACGTCAAAATGGGTGCAAATGCCAGTTTGGTCTTAGCCTGGGTGAATGCCATCTCGCATTCCGCAGTCCAAAGAAATTTCCTTTGTTTCTTGAGGAGGTTCGTTAATGTCGACGTCAGCGTCGCAAACTCCGGAATAAATCTCCGATACAACGAAACCATCCCCAAGAATTGTCTGACTTCCTTCACACTTCTTGGACGAGGAATGTCCATTACTGCTTAGACTTTGTCCGGGTCGACACTCAAACCATTTTCATCCACCACGTAACCAAAATAACGAAAGCGAGAATGGTAGAATTCGCACTTCTCACTAAAAACCTTCCATCTCGCCTCGCGTAACCGTCTAAACACGTCCTTCAAAATCTGTTGATTTTTGCGAAAATCCTGGGTGACTACCACTATATCATCCAGATAAGTGAACACGAAAGGCTCCAGATCTGGTCCCAAGACCCTGTCAATGAGTCGTTGCCAAGTCGCCGGTGCATTTTGAAACCCAAAAGGCATCTTACGGAATTGGAACAGTCCTCTGTGCGGAACAGTGAAGGCGGTGAGCTCCTTTGAATTTTCAGCCATCGGCACCTGCCAATACGCGGATTTAATGTTCAGTGAAGATAAATATTTCGCGTCTCTTGATTTATTCAAAGTTGCAGTGACGAAGGGCAGAGGATAGGCGTCTCTTTCCGACACCTTGTTGAGCTTCCAATAGTCCACACAAAACCGGAACGACCCGTCCTTCTTCTTAATAAAAACAATCGGTGTAGCCCACGGGATGCACGTCGGTTCAACTATCCCAGCCTCAAGCATTTCATTAAGTTCCGCATCGATATGTTTCTGTACCGCCGGTGAGACGGGATAGTTCCGCTGTTTGATTGGTGGAGAATCGGTCTTGATAATGTGCTCTACTCTATTAGTACAGCCAATCCCCTCACCCATCAACCCAAACTCCTCTTCGAGTAGCACTTCTAGCTATCCTTCTTCTTCTTTCGTTAAATGCGTTCTGCTTACCAGCTGCTCCAGCTTAAGACCCTCTACCGGTGCAACCATCTCTTACTATTCCCTCGCTACATTTAGCACTATGCCGAAAAGTTTCAGGAAGTCTACCCCCAGTATGAGATGCGGGATCGCAGGTGCTATCAAGACCCCCAGCCATTTCTCTTTCCCCTGCACTGTGATTGGGCAATACGCTACTACTTCCACACCACAACCCACTCCGTTCGCCAATCGTAGGTCTCTCTGACCGCTTTGCTGTAGTTTGACACCTAGACTTTGGATCAGCTCCCATCCCTTCCCACTAATCACTGATTTCGACGCTCCTGGGTCCACTAGCCCCAGAAATCTCTGACCCTGAACTACTACCTCTAAGTAAGGGTGGTTATCCCCCTCTGCGCTGTGCAGCATATACCCCACTTGGATATTTCTTGCGACGTTCGAAATCGAGACAGGACCTTGTTTGTCGCCCACTAGGCCCGATTGCCGTTTCCCTTGCGACAACCCCCAGAAGTCGAATTCCGATTATAATGGGCGACCCTCGCTTGAACTCCATTTCCTCGTCCACTGTTCCTACAGTCAACACACCTCGCCCTAACCGTTCTCACTCTTCCACACCCAAAACACTTGGCAGGATCTTGACACTCCCTCGACGTATGTCTAGACTTCTTACAATTCCAGCACGTGATGTTCCTCGATACGCCCGATGCTTCCACTGCGGCTAAGTTTCGAGACTCCAGATACGCCAGGTCCGATTCCAGTAACCTCGGAGTTCTTCTTGGGGTAGGTGGTACGAATGATTGCACGGACACTCTCGTCGCCTCCAGTGAACGCTTTAGCGTCACCAGTTCTCCGATCGATCAAATCTGCACCAGAGCCAGCTGAGTCCGGTAAAAGGGAGCAATATTTTTACGGAGTATCTTCAATTTCTCCACTTCGCTCGGTTGGTCACTCAATCGACGGAACAAACCCTCCATCACCGCCACAAATACCCCAATCGATTCTGTGTTGCCCTGAGTACGCCGTCCAATTTCCTCTAACAGCCTATCATCGTAGTCTGCAGGGAGAAATTCGGCTCGTAACTCTTTCACCAGGCCCTCCCAACTCTGGCAGATTGCGCGGTTTGCCCGAAACCAGATTAGAGCCTTTCCTTCAAAGAGGTCCACGGCCGACCGGAACAGCTGCGCTTTTGTTAGTCCCTTCGCCTCCCTAAGCTCTTCCACACGTTCGAGGAATGCGCTCACCAAATATGGCGATTCTCCACTAAATTTCAACCCCCACTTTTGGAAATCTATCGGCTTTTGGGGCTGAAACATCGGAGTACTCGGGGCTGACATTGTTGGACTGTGAAGAGTCCATACCACCTCAGACTCCTCGCTTTCTGCGCCGCCTGCCTTGAAGAGCAGGTCGCCCATAGCAACAATTAGTTGGCCCTTGGCCTGCCTTAAGAAATCCTTTTCTTCTACCGTTTCCCCCTTCATTTTACCCAAGCGGCGCAGAGCGAAGCATATTTTTCCCTTCAGTTTCAGAAATTCTGACGAATAAAAGTCACCAGCAAAAGGGTCCACCAACATTGCGATCTATGCAGTTTTTGCGCTTATTGCCTCTCGGTCCTCTGAGAACGAAAACGGTGAAAATCGGAGGATGGAACGGATGATGGAAAACGGAAAATGATGGAAAACGTGTCCCCAGCCAGACCTCATATTGCTAGCTCATACGCGAGTTCGTCCTTACTCAGCCGATCAACCGATATCTTTCCTACCCCGCTCTCGCTAGCCATCTTCTAATATTCGCCTTTACCAAAATCTACCTAATAAAATTAGATCAAACGAACTGTCAAGTCACCAATGTTCTACCGAACACCACCAGAAAATACCCACTGCCAACAGAACTCAAGCGCCTCTCGTACTGCGTGAATATCTGCTGCCTTTGCTGTGGGGCGGTAAATATGCAGCAGTAAATCCAAAATTCCTCACTTGTTTCAAATCCCTGCCTCAAACTTTCACTTGCTTGTTACAAACCGTTACAACTAACTTAGCTAAAATTGATGAGAAAATGATGGTTACCCGACGAAATCAACGTAATAATATACTACTACCACAATTCCCGTGCCCTATCCACGCTAGAAAATTTATCCGAAAAATTAGTACCAAGTTCGGATTTTAGCTTTTACAATGCAACGTGTCTACCTGACTGCCACTTTTCCACTTGACAGCGTCTTTGTTGTTGATCACGCGAGCATCGAGAACCTACGCCCCTCAACAAGAAAATATTCCTCTTCCAATTGAACGGCCGTACCGTAAATCAAAATCCCCAATTCCCAGCGCTCGCCCTGTACTTAGTTACTTTATCTATTATATTGAATCCGCAAGAATCACGAGTAGAACACAAGCTACCACCTAGAACAAACCGAATATCGATTTTCAAACAGCAGAACTTCGCGCATAAATTATACACACCGCACTGAACAGGCGGCTGTAAATTCTTCGAACCTCGTTATTAACAATCTGGAAATATTGGCACAATTTTCTCAGCCTCTACCGCTACAGACGCTCGCCAACAAGAAATGCAATAACCAAGACTCGATACACCATTAATTATTTCTTATGACTCACTCTGAGACTCACTTCACACACTATCGAAGATAGAACCAAGAACCACTTTTTCACCCACAAAATGCGTATTAACAATATAGAATAAAATGAGATATAGTAAATAAAATTAAATATTTGTAAGAATGATGTCTAATAATTAAGCATGCGGTATTATATAATATTTCTCAAAATTCCACTCGCTTAGTGAAGAGCTTAATTAAAATTCACGTTTCCAATTTACGTATTTCATTAACATTCGCGTTCTCTAAATAAGCTACTCTTTTCCCAAATTTTGACTCAATCGTTAACTCTTCAAAATTAAATACCGTTTTATCACCCCTTTAAACGTTGGGTGTCAATTTGTTACAGTTATAACTCCTGTGTAACACGCATAGCCCTTCGCCTCCCGATGGAGTGCAAAGGGAACAGTTCCGGTCAGCTAACTCCCGTGGAAACGGGGGTGGGTCGTTTACAGGCGCCACTCGCTTTAAAAAATCGCAACCGGAACCGTCTATAAGCGAGAAATTAACGGCGGCGTACTTGCTTTTAGGATTTCAAATCTTCACTATAGGCAACAGATCTTCTCTTAACCGTCCTGCCAGAAGGGCACAAAGGTGACACCAGCGATTACAACATTATAAACGTTTTTATTGCTTGAAGTTCATCCTATTCTACACCTATCGACGGCACCGCGTTATCTAATTCACTTCCACTTATTTTTAAAAAAAACCATAAAAACTTATCCTACCTTGGCCCTTCTTCGCACAAATGCGAAAAGAAAAAGAGAAAAGAAAATCTGTTAAAAAGGAGCTTGCGCCAATGCGTCCGAGTCTCACCCTGGTTGTCAAAAAAGAGACCTCTCTAGCCCCCGTCGACTTGCCACGAAATTAGATTAATTACTTTATAGGTAAGTTTCGTTTCGCTTCGATTCGCTTGTTTTCTTTGAAGGCAACAATCACTTAAATTTCCAACAAAGCAGCCATGTTCAATGTCAACATGAATTACGTTAGCAAATTAACAAGAGTTGTAGGCTTTCTACCGAAAGCCCATTCAAAATGTTTGCGGTCAGGGACTTCCGGTCGACGTGTGACGTCACACACACATGCTTGCTTGTGACGCGTGCTGTACGGGTCTTTTCAGTGAAGAGTTTTCATGCTTTGTGGTTTGGATCCAGGTAGTCTTATCGTTTCTAGCGTGTTTCGAGTTTGTTTACATTATTGGATGACGTCATCGCGTTGCGATTGAGTATGAATGACAACATATGAATGCATAGGAGTGGTTGATAACGTACGAGTATTAGAAAGATAGGTGATTTTCGCGTCTTATCATTCTTTGTGGTTTTCTAGCGTTTCGAGTTGGATGACGTCACGCGTCGACACGTTTGAGCATTTGTTTGAACACGTTTGTTGAATATGTGAATAAGTGAGGTTAGATTGGAGGGACTGACAAGCGTGCGAGTATTGGAAAAATATTGGCTCGTGGCTAATGAACGGAAGTACTCAACCGCAAGTTAAAAATTCACTAATTAGCGTGGTTTTCTAGCGTTTCGACTTTGTTTATGTTGGATGACGTCACGCGTCGACCTGAACATGCGCGTCGAGGTTTTTGGTTGGCGAAGAATTCTTCGAGTATGAAATTTTGGCCTGTGGTTTTGAATGATAATAAGCAATATATGAATGCTTGATAGTTTGGAATCACTGATAAGAATTAGAATCCATGCGAGTATTGGGTGCATATTGTTTGATCATTATATTAAAAATATTGGTTGATTTTCGGGTCTTATCAGTTAATTCTTTGTGGTTTTCTAGCGTGTACGTTTCGAGTTTACATTATTGGATGACGTCACGTTTGAACATGCGCGTTGTGGTTGAGTATGAAATTTTAACCTGTGGTTGATAATAAGTGAGGTTAGGTTAGAGTGGCGCGGGTATTGGAAAAATATTGGCTCGTCAGCAATGGACGGAAGTACTCAACTGCAAGTGTTTTGTGAGAATTTCACTAATTAGCGAAATAATTGTGGTTTTTATTGTTTTAGGATGTGAGAAGAAAACATTTGCAGTAGTTGATTTGATAAGCATTGAATTGCGATTTTTGTATAAAAACTACTGCAAGATTTTCTTGACACAGGTTTGTATTCGGCTTCTGGTGAATTCAGACGGTTCGAAATTCGATTGCCTTTTTGAATAAAGTAATTAACAGTTTCGGTTATTTCAATTTAATATAGCGATTGAATTGTTTGAACATACAGTGAGTAGGTGGAAAGCAAGCGAAAACATTTTAAATCTGGTGAGTAACTTTAAATATAAATATTTTCTGTGTGACATTTTGATTTAACTTGCATTACTAATCGCGACTTTCCGTTTTTTCAGGTTGTGAAAAGTGAAAGTGAAAAATAAACTCTGAGAAAACTTTGACATTGTGTCGTTAATATATAGATAAACAAGTGTAAAGCAATAGACAATTTTCGGTTTTTAATCAAGTGACATTATTTTCGAAGACAATATGTATTGTGAAATTTATAAAATCGAAGTGCAAAACAATTTATGGGTGAGCCATTTGAGGACAAATTTCCAGAAAAGAAACTGTACAGAGTCCGTAAATGAGCATTTTAAGAGGGTAAAAGGGTGTTTCAACAACCGGATTGGAACTCTTATCTTTGAAAATAAAGATCAAGGTTTGTTGTACCCCGAAGAATTTTTAAAGAGACTGGAAGGTCCATTAATGGTATATCTTAGTAAGACGAACGCGGCGCGATTAAATTTAACATTGAACTTTTTGGGGAATATATAAAAATGGATGTGAACAATGATAATAATCTTGATAGTGAATTAAAAGTGAGTGTAAAATCATTTAATACGAAAATGGTTGTTATAACAAATAAGTGCGAATTAAACTCTGCATTCAAGGACATGTGTATTCAAATTAAAATGAAAATGGAAGAGTTCCAAGAGAGAGACAGTGGGTGGGCTCTACTTAAAATAGTGCATTGTGAGTTAAATGTGAATGAATATAAACCGCTGAGAGGTTCAAGTTACATCCCCACTCCAAAATATTTATCTGTAAAAAAGGCATGTGTGAACGTTAAAAGTAAAGAAAGTTATTGCTTCAAATGGAGCATTATTTCCGCTCTGTACCCAGTAGAACGTGATTCAGACCGAACTTTCTCATACAAAATCGATGATGTCACTGACACAGTTATACTATTGAGAAATGGGCTCGTTCTTAATTTTTGGGGGCTTGAGTTTCCGTTAAAGGCGGAAGATATTCGAAATTTTGAGATGATGAATCACACCATAAGCATCAATCTATTTGGCTACGATGCAGAATTAAAAAAAGTGGTTGGACCCTACCATATTACAAAGGAGGAAAAAGAACACCATGTTAACCTGCTATTATTGCAAGTCGAGGAGAAGTGCCACTATATTTGGATTAAAAATATTTCAAGGTATGATTATTCGAAAGAATAAATGTTTCATAGTTAAATACGTTTTTTTTACAGGTTAATTCGTTCTCAACAAACGTTAGACGAAACTACAGTTTATGTATGAAATAAGTGTCTGCAATACTTTACCATCGCTAAAAAGCACCAAGCACACAAAAACGAATGTAGTCGAATAGTGACGAAAATGGTCGAGCCGGAGAAGTCAACGCTGCAGTATAAAAATTACGAGCGGCAACTGGATGTACCGTTCGTCATCTGTGCGGACTTTGGGTGCCTTCTGCAGGACATTGATAGTTGTGAGCCCGATCCAGAGGAATCATCAACATGGAAAATTCAGGAGCATATACCTTGTGCTTTCGCCTATTACATTAAGTGTTCCTATGATAAACGTTTAGAAAAGTTTAAAATGTATAAAGGACCTGACTCGCCCAAAAACTTCGTTGATTCAATTGTCGATGACGTTAAATTCCTTTACTTCAATCACGTCAGGAAACCAAAGGCAATGACTCCCCTTACATTGGAAGAGGAAGTTGAATTTAAAAATTTAAATAATTGCCATATTTGTCAAAAAGAGCTTCGGAGTGACAGGGTGCGTGATCATTGTCATTTCACTGGCAATAATAGAGGTCCAGCTCATAACGCGTGTAATTTATTGTTTCGGGTTCCGAAATTCTTCCCAATACTATTCCACAACTTCTCCGGCTACGGTTGCCATTTATTTATTAAAGAATTGGATAGAGTTGATGGGGGAATATCAGTGATTCTCTTGAATAAGGAGCTGTACGTCTCAATCTCTAAACGCATTAAAGTTATTGTTTAAACTTTGTCTTTTGAAAATTTATAATTACTAAACTGGTGTTCAACGCAGCCTCACGCTGAACTTGATTAAAAAGCTTAATTGATCCGAATGTATAAAAATCTTTATTTACACTTCTTTTATTATACAATTATGCTTATTAAAATGTGCGTCGGCAAATTGATGTATTGCTACATTGATCAGTACGCCGGATGCGCGTGCAGGTAAACGATCGCATTGAACTGTGCACTGGTTAGCATTAAATTGACTTAGCATTAAATTCATTAAATTGACCTGCATGCATCTGCAGGTGATGGGCGCACCGGAAACGCGTGCAATGTCGATAGGTGATCGACCGTGTGGGGTGTTGATATGATCATACATTCTCCCGCCCGTTGAAAGCACTTTCAAGGTGTTGTGCTCTTAACTGATAATTTGACCTCCTTGGTGTCGGATCTGGTGGTAGGTCTGCATGAGGTTTTTTACTAATGTTCGAAGAACATTAGTATTAAAATCGATTCGGCCAAAAATTCATATTTCTATATATATATATATATATATATATATATATATATATATATATGTACAAAAAATTTCAGTGAGATAATCTCGGGAACGCGCCATTCGATTGAGCTGAAACTTTCAGGATACATTGGTGTATATGCAGGATAGGTCCAGGTCTCTTTAAATGTCAGTTATTGTTAACCTTTTGGCGCCGGCGGCCATTTAAGTGATATTTTTAATATACCTATTATTTCGTGCACAAATGATTTTCGCAAAAATAAAGTTAACGAAATAAATTTCTAACGTGTTTTACATATGAATCGGATAATGCTTTGGAATTTTTTAACCCTATGTGTGCGCTGGGTGCCTAAAAAGAGGACGGGAAAATTTGAAAATTTTTAAATTTCGATAACTTTTGACAGAGCTATTCAATCATTACGAAATTTTTAGGACATATTGATATTATTTAGTTGTAGATTTGTGTAGCTTTTAATGAGCGTGCTGGCAACCCTGTAGCTAGGGCAGGCACTGAAAGTGAAAACCTCAAAATCATCGTCTCTCTTGAAAAAATGCCGTTTCTTCAAAAAAAAGCCATTCATATGTAAATCTTGTGCTTTGTTTACATAACCAAAAAAAAAAAAAAGTTATGGTATAACGGGCACGCCTGGTAACCCTTGCCCAATTTACCTATATTTTTAGCATCAAAAATTTCTGTTCACGGAAACTCACGATCCGATGAGCAGAATTATTTGAAATTCACAGAATGTATTGGCCTTAAATAGGACCAGGTCTGATAGAAGTGATTTTGAAATGCGGGCGATTTTGTGCCAGTGTTGCCATCTTGAAAAACCACTAAAAAAGATAACTGTTTTTAGCCCTATAAATTCTGATTGAATCGTTCGATTTTGACGAAACTCACAAAATTGCTGGACCTTACTTTCAACCACGTTTGGTAGAAATTTGGTTGAAAAATTCGGTTGGAGCTGGCAGCTATGATAATTTTGGTGTCTTCATTTTGAAAAAAAAAATTTTGAAGTGAAAACATTCAAACCATCGAATATTCAAAAAAATGTCCGTTTCTTACAATAAAACCAATCTGTATATAAATCTTATGTTGTATCTACACGTTAAAAATAAAACTTTGAAAATTTCATGTCGGACAAGAACGGTAACCCTCTCCCAGTTAACCTATATTTTTAGCATCAAAAACTTCTGTTCACGGAAACTCACGAATCAATAATCAGATACAGCTAAAATTTACAGAATGCATTGGACTTAAGTAAGACCAGATTTGATAGAAGCGATTTTGAATTGTGGGCAACTCTGTGCCAGTGGTGCCATCTTGAAAAATTACAAAGAAAAAAAACTGCTTTTTGCCCTATGAAATGTGAATAAGTTACCAGATTTTCATGAAATTGACACAGTAGCTAAACCTAACTCTAATCTCTGTTTGATGGAAATTTGGTTGAAAAATTTTATTGGTGCTGCCAGCTATGGTAATTTTTGTGTCTTTGATTTTGAAAATTCGCTCAGGAAAATAAAACTTTTTGCACTATAACTTCCAGTGCAGTCATGAAATCAATACGAATTTCATACAATTAATGAAACCTGTCATAAACATTATTCAGACCAAATTTGGTTGAAAAGCCACTATAGGGTTGCCAGCTATTGTTGGTTTTGTGTTTTATTGTAATATCTTTATTAAGCGGTTTTATCGTAGAATTTTCAAATGGTAATGATATTGTAGTGACAATAAACAGCAAATATTAAGCTTTCGATCATTTGAAAAAACTCGCTGCAGGTAACCCTAAATTTCTTTATACTCCTATAACTTCGAATGTAATTAAACAACGTGAAGCAGATTTGATATATTCTTGGCTTTGATACTGGCGAAAGGTTGCCAGCACGAGTCGGTTGTGCTACTTTTGTATCAATAAATGCTTACAGTTAGTATTCATACCGGAAACATTTACAATGAAAATAAATAACCGATGTTTCAATTCCCTAAGTTCTGCAAATTTTTCGGATCGCAGCCCCGAACACCAACTTCAGTTACAGTGCTGCAGACACTGAGCATTTTCTTCATTGATGTTATATGAGATGCTGCTTTCAAAGTTTGGTGAAATAAGCAACTGATAACGAATATAATTAACAAGTGTTTTTCTTTCATAAACTTTGAAACCCATGCCAGTGGTAATATCTGAAGCCTTCTACCATATGAGTTATAATGCATTCTAGAGACCAAAGTAAAACGTGGCATTTGAAACAGTTTGGCCGTAATAAGCAGCACATGTGGTGGAATATGCACTCAAAACCTGCACGATTCTTCCACTGTTCTTCGAACATTAGTGTTTCTAGCGGTTCAGGTGCGCTAGAGTTTTTTTTTTATTTTTTCGTCGTTGGAAGGTGGAAATCTTCCAGAAGATGCTTCAGGGCTCCTGCCCTGGAACATGCCGGATTTTTGCCGACTAAAACCACCTCCTTCTTCTTCCGCACTCCCCCACGGGACTACTTATTCAACATTACTTCGTGGGGGTGGATCAGCCATTAGCTGCTTCTACGCATCCTTTCTTCTTCCTTCTTTCTGTCCCTTTCCGCGTCACGCAGTTTGCGGTGAATATTTTTTAGTGTTTTTTCGACGGCATTCCACGCAGTTTGGGATTTCAGCATGCAGCTCACGATATTTACCGCTGATATCCTTGTGCCTAGTTCCGTCTCTAGGCTACTTCTACATACATCAAAGCGGGGACAGGTGAACATGACGTGTTCCGCATCCTCGGGTACAGTTTTGCAGGCTGCACAGTCCGGTGAGGTGTCGAGTCCAAAGCGATGCAGATAATACCGATAACCGCCATGTCCGCTCAAGAATTGGGTTAGGTCATAGCTTGTTTCTCCGTGGCTTCTTGAAACCCATTGCGCAACGTTGGGGATTAATTTGTACGTCCAACGTCCGTTTTGCGCCTCTTCCCAGTTACTCTGCCATGAGCGCATTGACACTAGCCTTTGAATCTCTCGCGTGCTCGCTGTCCGTGCTTCGTTTTTATAGAGTCGAAGCGCTTCATCCGCAACAATTTCGATGGACAGCATACTGGCTATAACACATGTTGCCTCATAAGACGTTGTTCGAAAGGCACAGCAAGTTCGAAGTGCAATCAGTCGGTAGGCTGCTTGCATTTTTCGGCGATTCGATTTTATGTGTAGCGCTGGTGCCCACACTGGTGCTGCGTACATTAGAATAGAGGTCACCACTCTTGAAATCAAAAGCCTTTGGGTTTGCTTCGGGCCGCCAATATTGGGTAGCATTCTAGCGAGTGCTGAACCGACAACGGATGCCTTCTTACCAGCTTTCTCCAGATGAGGTTTGAAGCTCAGTCTGCTGTCGATAGTTACGCCTAGGTATTTAATAGCAGGCTGCGAGGTAATTATACAGTCACCAACCTTTATTCGTACTACTGGTAGTTTCCTCCGCTTCGTGATTAGTACCATTTCCGTCTTATGGTCGGCTAGTTTGAGCCCAGCGCAACTAAGCCATGATTTAACAGCCCAGATTGCTTCGGTTGCGGAAATTTCGACCTCTTCAAGGTGACGGGTTGGAATCACGATGCCAATATCGTCGGCGAAGCCTACCACCACCACGTTTCTGGGTACTCGTAGCCTTAGTATCCCGGCGTACATTACGTTCCAGAGTAGGGGGCCAAGAACAGATCTCTGTGGTACTCCCGCCGTTACTAGGTAGAGTTTTGGTCCTTCGTCTGAGTCGTAGTGTACTGTTCTTTCCTTGAAGTAGTTGACGATTATAGATGCCAAATAGCGTGACACTCCATTATCGACCAGAGCGGCTATAATACGGCTCCACCTCGCGGAGTTAAAGGCGTTCTTTACGTCTAACGTGACCACGGCGCAGCATCCTCCTTTGCTCCTCGCGTTCATTGCCATGTCTGACACCATTCTGACAGCGTGCACAGTTGATCGCCCTTTCCGAAAACCGAATTGTTGATCCGATAGTCCGTTTTTGCTTTCGATTTCTGACAGCAATCGTTCGTATATCACTCGCTCGAAAATCTTCCTCATCGTATTCAGCAGGCATATTGGCCTATAAGATGATGCCTCCCTAATAGGTTTATCCTAATAGGTTTATCGTATATCACTCGCTCGAAAATCTTCCCCATCGTATTCAGCAGGCATATTGGCCTATAAGATGATGCCTCCCTAATATGTTTATCCTGCTTGGGCAGGAGCACCAGTTTCTGCTGCTTCCATTGCTTGGGAAAAATGCCTTCCCGTAGGCACGTTGTGAAAGTATCAGCGAAGACATTTGGCATCCCTTTTACCGCGAGCTTAAGTGCTTTGTTCGGTATCGCATCCAATCCGGGTGCTTTGTCGTCACCGATTTCGCATATGGCTGCCAATACTTCTTCTCTGCTTACCGCCGGCACGTTTTGAGGGTCTACCTGTATTACCGGTAGGCTATCGTTTCGGTTCTGTGGGAATAACGTTGTGACTATTTCCTGGAGCATCTTCGGACACTTTATTTGAGGAGAACTCTTTTGCTTTATTTTAGTCATAACGGCTTTGTACGCTCCACCCCGTGGATCGGAATCGGCCTCGTTACACAGCTTTCTGAAGTGCTCTCTCTTGCTCTTAGCGATCGCAAGTTGTAAGTTCTTCCGGGCGTATTTGTATTGGTTGTGCAAGTCTTCGTAGTCTGGAGTATTCCTGCGGCGCTGGCTACGTCGTCTAGCTTTAAGACATTTTTTTCGAAGCTCCTGGATTTCTGCATTCCACCAATAATTTGCCTTTCTGGCCTTTTGGAGAGAACGCCGTGGCATGGAGGCATCACATGCCCGCTGTATCACGCTGATGATTCGCGCGGCCTTCGTCAATGCAGTTTCGTCCATTTCCGTATCCGGAAGTAGCATTTCCCGGAACATTTCTTCATCTGGCTTTTTTGATGACCAGCCAAGCATGTTTTTTTCCTGGGAACTCGTACACATTGTGTTTTTGTTACGTACGCAGTTCACCGTAGCTATTATGGCCTGATGGTCACTGTGCGTGTAGTGCTTGCTAACCAACCACTGCAAGTCCTTCACTAGAGCGTCGCTCACAAAAGTGAGGTCTACGATGGATCCAAGCTCTCGCCTACTGAAGGTGTTGGCATTCCCATTGTTTGCGAGGACGATATTTAGTCGCGAAAAAGTTTCCAGTAAAACTCGTCCCTTAGCGTTGGTTTTCTTGCTTCCCCACTCCTCAGACCATGCGTTGAGGTCGCCGCCTATGAGCTTCGGATTGTGCCATTTTGCCTCCATTGCTACGCTGTCCAACATCCGTTTATATTCTACCAACGTCAAACTTGGTGCTGCGTAACAGCTATATAAATAGATGCCATCAATTTTAGCCCATACGTATCCATTCCCTGGTTGTTGCATTACATCCTGGAACGCCCGATCCCCGCACGCCCAAACTGCTGCTTTACCACTTGCATCCGTCGTCCAGACGCCGCTATGAAGATTTCGATGTTGCTCGCAAATTATGGCGACGTCTGCTTTTAGCTCGTAAACCGACTGTGAAAGCAAATCCTGCGCTGCTCGACAATGATTGAGATTCAGTTGTATGATCTTCACTTTCGTCTGGAGTTTAACGCCTTCTTGAAAACTGGACACCTGCTGCTACCCGCTATGTGCTTGTTATCGCAACCTTCGGTTTCCCTGCAGAAGAGACAATTCGGATCCTTATTGCAATTTTTGGCAACGTGACCTTCTACTCCACATCTTCGACACAGCTTTGATCGATCCTGTGGGTTTCTGCAGTTGTTCGCTATGTGTCCGAATTCGAGGCATTTGAAACACCTTTTCATTGAAATCTGCTCCCGTAATCTACAAATTACCCACCCGATTCGGACTTTACCTGCTGCTAAGGCCTTACGTGCTTGGTCAACCGCAAGATGTATAGTGGCTGTTTGAGTACCCCTGAAAGATCTTCTAAGACTCGCGACATTTGATTCGTCCACGTTTGACAGCCCCAGTTGGTCCTTTATAGCACTGCAGATTTCCTCTTTTGTAGTGATCTCATCTAGATCTCGGCATTCAACTGCTACTCGTTGGCAGTTCACTCGTACGTTAGCCTGTTCTCCAAGAGAGGTCTGAATTTTTGCCTTGAATTTTTCATGTTCGGATTCGCCAGATTTGAGTTCGAGCAGCAGGCAGCCTGTCTGTGTCCGTCGGATGCGGGTCACGTTGTCACTTAAGTCCTTTAAAGTAGGGTCGCCCTTAACTGTTCGCAGGACGTCCGCGTATGTAACACCCTCCTTATCAGTGATAATCATTGCCTCCGGGCGAGGCCTCCGTTGCAGTTGTTTTTTTTTTGTTTTTTTGATCTCTCGACCTTGGTCCACTTTTCACTTATTTGCTTGGCGTTTCCACCTACTAGTTGCACAGGTTCTTTGCTGCTTTCTCGCTCCAGTTTGGCACTGGAAAGAATCTTCTTTGGTGTCCTCACCCTCTTTCTTTTAGGTGTAGTTTGTCGCTCGCGTAAATCAGCCGCTTCCTCTCTTGGCCGCTTTTGCACTTCTATTTTTTCTGTGCGGTGAGGTGAGTTTCGATGGCTGCATTTGTGTTCCAAGATGTAAATTGTAGTAAACACACAGATGGAAGCTTATGCCAGGTAGCTTATGATGTACTGATGAGCGTTAGTGGATTTAGCTTCAATTGTTCGTAGCTGCTGTTGGTCTTGTATGTGCTGGAGCCTTTGCTTTATGGAGTAGATGTCATCGGTGTGGTTTCTTGTTGTTAACGTACCGAACGATCCTACGGACTGGAGTTGATTAAGATGACTTTTTACCAATGAAAGATTAAACTCTGTTGATGGCGTGAAAGAGACTTCTAGTCGATTGATGAAGTGACTGTGGGCAGCTATTGTAGTAAAATCGTGCTTAATGACACATTGTGACTTGAATTTTAATAGTCCGATTCCGGATAATATTCTCTGAAATGAGTGAGTACCACAAACGATGTTGAGAACATTTTCTTGCTGTAAAACGTATATCCACTGGTTTGGATCGTGAAGCTGAATCCAAGACTTTGATGATGCAGGTTCTAGTACACATTCTTCGGACAATGTTGATTGCTGGTTGATAATTGCTAGCTCACATATTGCGGGTCCCTTCTCCTTGCTGAATAGCTGATGTTTTTTTTTGCATAACAGGGTTCCGTTTGCGGTAAATGTGCATTTTGAGAATTCTTCAGAACTTATAAGGTAGTACTGATCACGATGAAGGTTTACAGCAAGGAATTTGGATGCAGTCACGATTTGCATATCATGAGCGTTGACTTTGATTGGAAGCGGTATGGTTTTTACTAGTTGAAGTGTTTCTTTGTTTTCCAGAGGAAGGGTTATGTCGAATAGTATATATTCTCGTGTCACTCTGGCTCTGACGGTCATAAGGCTATAGAGCTGCAACAGATTTTTGTGCGAGGGGGTTCCTGGTATAGTCACGTCAGGAGGTAGGTTTTCTCGAATAAGTGATAATTCTTGCTGCAACTGTGTTGGTGTGAGTAATAGTGGGTGAATTCTTCGGTGGTGGCATTCAGTTAAAATCTCGATTAGTGTGTCTTGAGTTCTCTGGTATCGCATTATCACTAAAGTAGTGTGAATCGATAAGGTATTAAATTTTTCTTGAATTTCCTGCTCGGATATAACCTGATTCGTGATTTTTACTCGTTCTTTCAGTGCCGTTAACGTGTCATTGATTATACAGAACTGCTTGTCTGAAAATTTTCGATCGGCTTGGATGATGTTTTCGGTGGAATCAATAACGGAGGTCTGATTTTTAATTAAGTTTAGAAGATGGTTCTCATTATCGGCTATTTTCTTAATCGTGGCAGTCATGTGTTGGGCATATTCTTGGTCAAGGATCCCGAACAGTTTATTTGATACTGTCCCAATGATGTCAAATGGAGATCGTTTGTTTCTGGCGTGGTTACCATTCCTTTGCCATATGATTCTATTGGTGACTGCTATAGTATCCAGATGCCGCCGGAGTTGTCGAATAAGTGTATTGCAGGAGTTGTCGTATCTAGCAAATGTCCTCCCATCGCAAATAGTTTGGAGTTGAGCGAGTTGTTGCTGTAACATGTGTTCTTCCTTCCAGTATCCCTCTTAATTATAGTATACCATGAGATTCCACTGGTCTGTTAGCATTGACAGTCGTGCTATATCTTCGAAGTACACGATTGGCGGTCTCGTCCATGGTGTGATTTCCCCAAATTGGTTTGTTTTGTTTGCCTGCGCCAGTGGAAGTAGTGTTACACAGACACATATCAAGAAACTTACAACATTCTTAATAGGGGGATTCCTCTTGGTGTCTTCCGTTTGTGGATGTTTGGCTGCAGGACCATCTGATTGTGCGCTTTGTAAGTATCTAACGATTTCTGAGCGAGGTTTGAATGGAGCCTGAAGCCATGCTGGATTTATTGGTAGAAATCGAGTTCCCTTTGTTCGTTTACGGATTACCTTTTTCGGATCCACTTTTGGTTGACTTGTTAGTGGTACCGCTGGTAATCGTTTTGATGATGTTGGTTGTAGCTCAGTAGATCTCTCTTCAGTTAATTTCTTCTGGCTAGCTTCCATTGGGAGTGTGAGTAGTGTAGGTGTGCTCGGGTTAGTTGTTGCTAACAAAGTGGCTGCTGGCAATCGTTTTGATGATGTAGACGGTAGCTCAGTCGATTTTTCTTCAGCTACCTTCTCTTCCACTGGAAGTATGCAAAGATTGTGTATCGCTCGTTTGATAATTCCCTTCTCTGTTTTGACTGCTGCCACTCTAACACACCCGTCAGGTCCGGTATTGACTGCTAGGATTCTTCCAAGTGGCCACTTTAAAGGTGAAATAGTGTCAGTCTTGATCAGCACCATAGCTCCGACCTTCACGTCGTCTTTCTGGTTTTTCCATTTTTGTTGTTCTTGCAGCTGCTGTAGATATTCGGTGCTCCATCGATACCAAAATTTGTTTTGCTTTGCTTTGATGACCTTCCAACTTTTAAGCAAGGTTGTGGGGCGGTCTGCTTCTCGAGGGTTTGCCAGCGCTGTTAGTGGTGATCCGGTCAAGAAATGCCCTGGTGTAAGTGCCTGCAAATCGTTCGGATCGGATGATAGTGGAGTTAGTGGGCGTGAATTGAGCACAGCTTCTATCTCAATTATCAGAGTATTGAGCTCTTCGTACGTAAGTGGTACACTCAGAATCGTGCGGCGAATGTGGTATTTGGCTGACTTTACTGCAGCTTCCCACAAACCTCCAAAATGTGGTGTCCTGGGGGGAATAAAATTCCATTGAATATATTCGTCTGAACAGAAATTTACTAATTCCTCTTGAAATGGTTTGTCGGTGAATAATTCACGAACATCTTTCAATTCGTTTTTTGCCCCCACAAAGTTTGTCGCGTTGTCACAAAATATTTTTAATGGCTTCCCTCTTCTCCCAACAAAGCGTTAAGGGCTGCAATAAATGCTTCCTTAGTTAAATCAGACACCAATTCTTAATGTATTGCCTTTGTGACAAAGCAGAAAAAATAGAAATATACGCCTTTGTTGGTTTTTTGCCTCGAACCTTATAATGAATTTGAAATGGTCCACCAAAGTCGACCCCCACGTTTAGAAATGGTCTGGTGAATTGTACGCTCTGCTGGAAGGTTTCCCATTATCTGCTTGTAGAATCTTGGTCTCAGCCGGGAACAGCGTATGCATTGTCTGACCGTTGCTTTTGCCATTGCTTTGCCATTTATTGGCAAGAATCGTTGGCGTGTTATTGCTAATAAGGCTTGAGGTCCAGCATGCAGATGAGAGCTCCTTTGAATTTTCAGCCATCGGCACCTGCCAATACGCGGATTTAATGTTCAGTGAAGATAAATATTTCGCGTCTCTTGATTTATATAAAGTTGCAGTGACGAAGGGCAGAGGATAGGCGTCTCTTTCCGACACCTTGTTGAGCTTCCGATAGTCCACACAAAACCGGAACGACCCGTCCTTCTTCTTAATAAAAACAATCGGTGCAGCCCACGGGATGCACGACGGTTCCACTATCCCAGCCTCAAGCATTTCATTAAGTTTCGCATGGATATGTTTCTGTACCGCCGGTGAGACGGGATAGTACCGCTGTTTGATTGGTGGAGAATCGGTCTTGATAATGTGCTCTACTCTATTAGTTCAGCCGATCCCCTCACCCATCAACCCAAACTCCTCTTCGAGTAGCACTTCTAGCTATCCTTCTTCTTCTTTCGTTAAATGCGTTCTGCTTACCAGCTGCTCCGGCTTAAGACCCTCTACCGGTGCAACCATCTCTTACTATTCCCTCGCTACATTTAGCACTATGCCGAAAAGTTTCAGGAAGTCTACCCCCAGTATGAGATGCGGGATCGCAGGTGCTATCAAGACCCCCAGCCATTTCTCTTTCCCCTGCACTGTGATTGGGCAATACGCTACTACTTCCACACCACAACCCACTCCGTTCGCCAATCGTAGGTCTCTCTGACCGCTTTGCTGTAGTTTGACACCTAGACTTTGGATCAGCTCCCATCCCTTCCCATTAATCACTGATTTCGACGCTCCTGAGTCCACTAGCCCCAGAAATCTCTGACCCTGAACTACTACCTCTAAGTAAGGGCGGTTATCCCCCTCTGCGCTGTGCAGCATATACCCCACTTGGATATTTCTTGCGACGTTCGAAATCGAGACAGGACCTAGTTTATCGCCCACTAGGCCCGATTGCCGTTTCCCTTGCGACAACCCCCAGAAGTCGAATTCCGATTATAATGGGCGACCCTCGCTTGAACTCCATTTCCTCGTTCACTGTTCCTACAGTCAACACACCTCGCCCTAACCGTTCTCACTCTTCCACACCCAAAACACTTGGCAGGATCTTGACACTCCCTCGACGTATGTCTAGACTTCTTACAATTCCAGCACGTGATGTTCCTCGATACGCCCGATGCTTCCACTGCGGCTAAGTTTCGAGACTCCAGATACGCCAGGTCCGATTCCAGTAACCTCGGAGTTCTTCTTGGGGTAGGTGGTACGAATGATTGCACGGACACTCTCGTCGCCTCCAGTGAACGCTTTAGCGTCACCAGTTCTCCGATCGATCAAATCTGCACCAGAGCCAGCTGAGTCCGGTAAAAGGGAGCAATATTTTTACGGAGTATCTTCAATTTCTCCACTTCGCTCGGTTGGTCACTCAATCGACGGAACAAACCCTCCATCACCGCCACAAATACCCCAATCGATTCTGTGTTGCCCTGAGTACGCCGTCCAATTTCCTCTAACAGCCTATCATCGTAGTCTGCAGGGAGAAATTCGGCTCGTAACTCTTTCACCAGGCCCTCCCAAGTCTGGCAGATTGCGCGGTTTGCCCGAAACCAGATTAGAGCCTTTCCTTCAAAGAGGTCCACGGCCGACCGGAACAGCTGCGCTTTTGTTAGTCCCTTCGCCTCCCTAAGCTCTTCCACACGTTCGAGGAATGCGCTCACCAGATATGGCGATTCTCCACTAAATTTCAACCCCCACTTTTGGAAATCTATCGGCTTTTGGGGCTGAAACATCGGAGTACTCGGGGCTGACATTGTTGGACTGTGAAGAGTCCATACCTCCTCAGACTCCTCGCTTTCTGCGCCGCCTGCCTTGAAGAGCAGATCGCCCATAGCAACAATTAGTTGGCCCTTGGCCTGCCTTAAGAAATCCTTTTCTTCTACCGTTTCCCCCTTCATTTTACCCAAGCGGCGCAGAGCGAAGCATATTTTTCACTTCAGTTTCAGAAATTCTGGCGAATCAAAGTCACCAGCAAAAGGGTCCATCAACATTGCGATCTCTGCAATTTTTGTGCTTATCGCCTCTCGGTCCTCTGAGAACGAAAACGGTGAAAATCGGAGGATGGAACGGATGATGGAAAACGGAAAATGATGGAAAACGTGTCCCCAGCCAGACCTCATATTGCTAACTCATACGCGAGTTCGTCCTTACTCAGCCGATCAACCGATATCTTTCCTACCCCACTCTCGCTAGCCGTCTTGTAATATTCGCCTTTACCAAAATCTACCTAATAAAATTAGATCAAACGAACTGTCAAGTCACCAATGTTCTACCGAACACCACCAGAAAATACCCACTACCAACAGAACTCAAGCGCCTCTCGTACTGCGTGAATATCTGCTGCCTTTGCTGTGGGGCGGTAAATATGCAGCAGTAAATCCAAAATTCCTCACTTGTTTCAAAAACCTGCCTCAAACTTTCACTTGCTTGTTACAAACCGTTACAACTAACTTAGCTAAAATTGATGAGAAAATGATGGTTACCCGACGAAATCAACGTAATAATATACTACTACCACAATTCCCGTGCCCTATCCACGCTAGAAAATTTATCCGAAAAATTAGTACCAAGTTCGGATTTTAGCTTTTACAATACAACGTGTCTACCTGACCGCCACTTTTCCACTTGACAGCGTCTTTGTTGTTGATCACGCGAGCATCGAGGACCTACGCCCCTCGACAAGAAAATATTCCTCTTCCAATTGAACGGCCGTACCGTAAATCAAAATCCCCAATTCCCAGCGCTTGCCCTGTACTTAGTTACTTTATCTATTATATTGAATCCGCAAGAATCACGAGTAGAACACAAGCTACCACCTAGAACAAACCGAATATCGATTTTCAAACAGCAGAACTTCGCGCATAAATTATACACACCGCACTGAACAGGCGGCTGTAAATTCTTCGAACCTCGTTATTAACAATCTGGAAATATTGGCACAATTTTCCCAGCCTCTACCGCTACAGACGCTCGCCAACAAGAAATGCAATAACCAAGACTCGATACACCATTAATTATTTCTTATGACTCACTCTGAGACTCACTTCACACACTATCGAAGATAGAACCAAGAACCACTTTTTCACCCACAAAATGCGTATTAACAATATAGAATAAAATGAGATATAGTAAATAAAATTCAATATTTGTAAGAATGATGTCTAATAATTAAGCATGCGGTATTATAAAATATTTCTCAAAATTCCACTCGCTTAGTGAAGAGCTTAATTAAAATTCACGTTTCCAATTTACGTATTTCATTAACATTCGCGTTCTCTAAATAAGCTACTCTTTTCCCAAATTTTGACTCAATCGTTAACTCTTCAAAATTAAATACCGTTTTATCACCCCTTAAAACGTTGGGTGTCAATTTGTTACAGTTATAATTCCTGTGTAACACGCATAGCCCTTCGCCTCCCGATGGAGTGCAAAGGGAACAGTTCCGGTCAGCTAACTCCCGTGGAAACGGGGGTGGGTCGTTTACAGGCGCCACTCGCTTTAAAAAATCGCAACCGGAACCGTCTATAAGCGAGAAATTAACGGCGGCGTACTTGCTTTTAGGATTTCAAATCTTCACTATAGGCAACAGATCTTCTCTTAACCGTCCTGCCAGAAGGGCACAAAGGTGACACCAGCGATTACAACATTATAAACGTTTTTATTGCTTGAAGTTCATCCTATTCTACACCTATCGACGGCACCGCGTTATCTAATTCACTTCCACTTATTTTTAAAAAAAACCATAAAAACTTATCCTACCTTGGCCCTTCTTCGCACAAATGCGCTGCCAACACTCGCTCGTTCAGTTACAACAAAACGGTGCTTCCCTGAAGCGTAGCTTCACTGCTGCAGTTGTTTGATTGTCGATAATCGATATTGCGTGCGCAGAGTTTACTTCACCGGCGCTCGTCTGTCTCAGTCACTATTACCACTAAACGTGTACTTCCCCGCATTGATGGGATACTGCCGTCGTTGTTTGACTAACGATCTTCGCTGCTGCCTACAATGATGATTTACGCCGTCGCTCGCTTGCTATGAATCGTGTTCGTCTAACCGTTCCACACCACTTGACTATCGTCGAATTTCCGCAGTTAAATTCCTTCCTCAATACTCTTTTGATTCTTCACACCACTCGGCTATCGTCCAATTGCTGCAGTTAAATTCTCTCCGCAATGCTAATTTTATTCTGCTCGATCGCCAGCACCCAGTTCCTCGTCCAGTCCAGTCAGTTTTCAGACAAGAAAAAGAAAATCTGTTAAAAAGGAGCTTGCGCCAATGCGTCCGAGTCTCACCCTGGTTGTCAAAAAAGAGACCTCTCTAGCCCCCGTCGACTTGCCACGAAATTAGATTAATTACTTTATAGGTAAGTTTCGTTTCGCTTCGATTCGCTTGTTTTCTTTGAAGGCAACAATCACTTATAAGCCGTTCACACTACACTCTAAATCAAGTAGATTTAGAAGCTGTCAAAGTTAATCAGGTAAGCGTTCACACTACCCGACGTGATTTAGAATGAGGAGATTTAGAGAGAGAAATGTCATTCGAATTTAAGTGTACAATTTTTTTGCGTGGAGGTTGTTGAAAATGGTGCAGAAACTTGCAAGAGCATTATCTATTCATTTTGTACAACTCAAATTTTCCGTTTTTGGTCAGTTTTCTTTATTTTAGGACGAAATTCGAATGACATTTCATTCAAATCTACTCTCGCTCTCACGGATGGAATTCGCCGCGCTCTGAGAAAAATTCGCCGGGGACAAAATTCACAATAGTACCTGATTTGTACTTGATTAACTCTAAATCTACTTGATTAACTCGGTCGGAAACCGAAAAAAATGTATGGGTAATCAGGTAGATTTAAGTTGATTTAGCTCTAAAGCGATCAGCTGATCGAAATCGCCTGATTTAGAGTCTAGTGTGAACGGGCTAATAAATTTCCAACAAAGCAGCCATGTTCAATGTCAACATGAATTACGTTAGCAAATTAACAAGAGTTGTAGGCTTTCTACCGAAAGCCCATTCAAAATGTTTGCGGTCAGGGACTTCCGGTCGACGTGTGACGTCACACACACATGCTTGCTTGTGACGCGTGCTGTACGGGTCTTATCAGTGAAGAGTTTTCATGCTTTGTGGTTTGGATCCAGGTAGTCTTATCGTTTCTAGCGTGTTTCGAGTTTGTTTACATTATTGGATGACGTCATCGCGTTGCGATTGAGTATGAATGACAACATATGAATGCATAGGAGTGGTTGATAACGTACGAGTATTAGAAAGATAGGTGATTTTCGCGTCTTATCATTCTTTGTGGTTTTCTAGCGTTTCGAGTTGGATGACGTCACGCGTCGACACGTTTGAGCATTTGTTTGAACACGTTTGTTGAATATGTGAATAAGTGAGGTTAGATTGGAGGGACTGACAAGCGTGCGAGTATTGGAAAAATATTGGCTCGTGGCTAATGAACGGAA
The DNA here is from genome assembly GCA_947369275.1 of Nemotelus nigrinus. Classification (NCBI taxonomy): domain Eukaryota; kingdom Metazoa; phylum Arthropoda; class Insecta; order Diptera; family Stratiomyidae; genus Nemotelus; species Nemotelus nigrinus. The sequence goes on along the minus strand of OX376372.1, from coordinate 96,417,173 downwards.
GTACTCAACCGCAAGTTAAAAATTCACTAATTAGCGTGGTTTTCTAGCGTTTCGACTTTGTTTATGTTGGATGACGTCACGCGTCGACCTGAACATGCGCGTCGAGGTTTTTGGTTGGCGAAGAATTCTTCGAGTATGAAATTTTGGCCTGTGGTTTTGAATGATAATAAGCAATATATGAATGCTTGATAGTTTGGAATCACTGATAAGAATTAGAATCCATGCGAGTATTGGGTGCATATTGTTTGATCATAATATTAAAAATATTGGTTGATTTTCGGGTCTTATCAGTTAATTCTTTGTGGTTTTCTAGCGTGTACGTTTCGAGTTTACATTATTGGATGACGTCACGTTTGAACATGCGCGTTGTGGTTGAGTATGAAATTTTAACCTGTGGTTGATAATAAGTGAGGTTAGGTTAGAGTGGCGCGGGTATTGGAAAAATATTGGCTCGTCAGCAATGGACGGAAGTACTCAACTGCAAGTGTTTTGTGAGAATTTCACTAATTAGCGAAATAATTGTGGTTTTTATTGTTTTAGGATGTGAGAAGAAAACATTTGCAGTAGTTGATTTGATAAGCATTGAATTGCGATTTTTGTATAAAAACTACTGCAAGATTTTCTTGACACAGGTTTGTATTCGGCTTCTGGTGAATTCAGACGGTTCGAAATTCGATTGCCTTTTTGAATAAAGTAATAAACAGTTTCGGTTATTTCAATTTAATATAGCGATTGAATTGTTTGAACATACAGTGAGTAGGTGGAAAGCAAGCGAAAACATTTTAAATCTGGTGAGTAACTTTAAATATCAATATTTTCTGTGTGACATTTTGATTTTACTTGTATTACTAATCGCGACTTTCCGTTTTTTCAGGTTGTGAAAAGTGAAAGTGAAAAATAAACTCTGAGAAAACTTTGACATTGTGTCGTTAATATATAGATAAACAAGTGTAAAGCAATAGACAATTTTCGGTTTTTAATCAAGTGACATTATTTTCGAAGACAATATGTATTGTGAAATTTATAAAATCGAAGTGCAAAACAATTTATGGGTGAGCCATTTGAGGACAAATTTCCAGAAAAGAAACTGTACAGAGTCCGTAAATGAGCATTTTAAGAGGGTAAAAGGGTGTTTTAACAACCGGATTGGAACTCTTATCTTTGAAAATAAAGATCAAGGTTTGTTGTACCCCGAAGAATTTTTAAAGAGACTGGAAGGTCCATTAATGGTATACCTTAGTAAGACGAACGCGGCGCGATTAAATTTAACATTGAACTTTTTGGGGAATATATAAAAATGGATGTGAACAATGATAATAATCTTGATAGTGAATAAAAAGTGAGTGTAAAATCATTTAATACGAAAATGGTTGTTATAACAAATAAGTGCGAATTAAACTCTGCATTCAAGGACATGTGTATTCAAATTAAAATGAAAATGGAAGAGTTCCAAGAGAGAGACAGTGGGTGGGCTCTACTTAAAATAGTGCATTGTGAGTTAAATGTGAATGAATATAAACCGCTGAGAGGTTCAAGTTACATCCCCACTCCAAAATATTTATCTGTAAAAAAGGCATGTGTGAACGTTAAAAGTAAAGAAAGTTATTGCTTCAAATGGAGCATTATTTCCGCTCTGTACCCAGTAGAACGTGATTCAGACCGAACTTTCTCATACAAAATCGATGATGTCACTGACACAGTTATACTATTGAGAAATGGGCTCGTTCTTAATTTTTGGGGGCTTGAGTTTCCGTTAAAGGCGGAAGATATTCGAAATTTTGAGATGATGAATCACACCATAAGCATCAATCTATTTGGCTACGATGCAGAATTAAAAAAAGTGGTTGGACCCTACCATATTACAAAGGAGGAAAAAGAACACCATGTTAACCTGCTATTATTGCAAGTCGAGGAGAAGTGCCACTATATTTGGATTAAAAATATTTCAAGGTATGATTATTCGAAAGAATATATGTTTCATAGTTAAATACGTTTTTTTTACAGGTTAATTCGTTCTCAACAAACGTTAGACGAAACTACAGTTTATGTATGAAATAAGTGTCTGCAATACTTTACCATCGCTAAAAAGCACCAAGCACACAAAAACGAATGTAGTCGAATAGTGACGAAAATGGTCGAGCCGGAGAAGTCAACGCTGCAGTATAAAAATTACGAGTGGCAACTGGATGTACCGTTCGTCATCTGTGCGGACTTTGGGTGCCTTCTGCAGGACATTGATAGTTGTGAGCCCAATCCAGAGGAATCATCAACAAGGAAAATTCAGGAGCATATACCTTGTGCTTTCGCCTATAACATTAAGTGTTCCTATGATAAACGTTTAGAAAAGTTTAAAATGTATAAAGGACCTGACTCGCCCAAAAACTTCGTTGATTCAATTGTCGATGACGTTAAATTCCTTTACTTCAATCACGTCAGGAAACCAAAGGCAATGACTCCCCTTACATTGGAAGAGGAAGTTGAATTTAAAAATTTAAATAATTGCCATATTTGTCAAAAAGAGCTTCGGAGTGACAGGGTGCGTGATCATTGTCATTTCACTGGCAATAATAGAGGTCCAGCTCATAACGCGTGTAATTTATTGTTTCGGGTTGCGAAATTCTTCCCAATACTATTCCACAACCTCTCCGGCTACGATTGCCATTTATTTATTAAAGAATTGGATAGAGTTGATGGGGGAATATCAGTGATTCTCTTGAATAAGGAGCTGTACGTCTCAATCTCTAAACGCATTAAAGTTATTGTTTAAACTTCGTCTTTTGAAATTCAAACTTTTTATAATTACTAAACTGGTGTTCAACGCAGCCTCACGCTGAACTTGATTAAAAAGCTTAATTGATCCGAATGTATAAAAATCTTTATTTACACTTCTTTTATTATACAATTATGCTGATTAAAATGTGCGTCGGCAAATTGATGTATTGCTACATTGATCAGTACGCCGGATGCGCGTGCAGGTAAACGATCGCATTGAACTGTGCACTGGTTAGCATTAAATTGACTTAGCATTAAATTCATTAAATTGACCTGCATGCATCTGCAGGTGATGGGCGCACCGGAAACGCGTGCAATGTCGATAGGTGATCGACCGTGTGGGGTGTTGATATGATCATACATTCTCCCGCCCGTTGAAAGCACTTTCAAGGTGTTGTGCTCTTAACTGATAATTTGACCTCCTTGGTGTCGGTTCTGGTGGTAGGTCTGCATGAGGTGAGTTTCGATGGCTGCATTTGTGTTTCAAGATGTAGATTGTAGTAAACACACAGATGGAAGCTTATGCCAGGTAGCTTATGATGTACTGATGAGCGTTAGTGGATTTAGCTTCAATTGTTCGTAGCTGCTGTTGGTCTTGTATGTGCTGGAGCCTTTGCTTTATGGAGTAGATGTCATCGGTGTGGTTTCTTGTTGTTAACGTACCGAACGATCCTACGGACTGGAGTTGATTAAGATGACTTTTTACCAATGAAAGATTAAACTCTGTTGATGGCGTGAAAGAGACTTCTAGTCGATTGATGAAGTGACTGTGGGCAGCTATTGTAGTAAAATCGTGCTTAATGACACATTGTGACTTGAATTTTAATAGTCCGATTCCGGATAATATTCTCTGAAATGAGTGAGTACCACAAACGATGTTGAGAACATTTTCTTGCTGTAAAACGTATATCCACTGGTTTGGATCGTGAAGCTGAATCCAAGACTTTGATGATGCAGGTTCTAGTACACATTCTTCGGACAATGTTGATTGCTGGTTGATAATTGCTAGCTCACATATTGCGGGTCCCTTCTCCTTGCTGAATAGCTGATGTTTTTTTTTTGCATAACAGGGTTCCGTTTGCGGTAAATGTGCATTTTGAGAATTCTTCAGAACTTATAAGGTAGTACTGATCACGATGAAGGTTTACAGCAAGGAATTTGGATGCAGTCACGATTTGCATATCATGAGCGTTGACTTTGATTGGAAGCGGTATGGTTTTTACTAGTTGAAGTTTTTCTTTGTTTTCCAGAGGAAGGGTTATGTCGAATAGTATATATTCTCGTGTCACTCTGGCTCTGACGGTCATAAGGCTATAGAGCTGCAACAGATTTTTGTGCGAGGGGGTTCCTGGTATAGTCACGTCAGGAGGTAGGTTTTCTCGAATAAGTGATAATTCTTGCTGCAACTGTGTTGGTGTGAGTAATAGTGGGTGAATTTTTCGGTGGTGGCATTCAGTTAAAATCTCGATTAGTGTGGCTTGAGTTCTCTGGTATCGCATTATCACTAAAGTAGTGTGAATCGATAAGGTATTAAATTTTTCTTGAATTTCCTGCTCGGATATAACCTGATTCGTGATTTTTACTCGTTCTTTCAGTGCCGTTAACGTGTCATTGATTATACAGAACTGCTTGTCTGAAAATTTTCGATCGGCTTGGATGATGTTTTCGGTGGAATCAATAACGGAGGTCTGATTTTTAATTAAGTTTAGAAGATGGTTCTCATTATCGGCTATTTTCTTAATCGTGGCAGTCATGTGTTGGGCATATTCTTGGTCAAGGATCCCGAACAGTTTATTTGATACTGTCCCGATGATGTCAAATGGAGATCGTTTGTTTCTGGCGTGGTTACCATTCCTTTGCCATATGATTCTATTGGTGACTGTTATAGTATCCAGATGCCGCCGGAGTTGTCGAATAAGTGTATTGCAGGAGTGGTCGTATCTAGCAAATGTCCTCCCATCGCAAATAGTTTGGAGTTGAGCGAGTTGTTGCTGTAACATGTGTTCTTCCTTCCAGTATCCCTCTAAATTATAGTATACCATGAGATTCCAATGGTCTGTTAGCATTGACAGTCGTGCTATATCTTCGAAGTACACGATTGACGGTCTCGTCCATGGCGTGATTTCCACAAATTGGTTTGTTTTGTTTGCCTGCGCCAGTGGAAGTAGTGTTACACAGACACATATCAAGAAACTTACAACATTCTTAATAGGGGAATTCCTCTTGGTGTCTTCCGTTCGTGGATGTTTGGCTGCAGGACCATCTGATTGTGCGCTTTGTAAGTATCTTACAATTTCTGAGCGAGGTTTGAAAGGAGCCTGAAGCCATGCTGGATTTATTGGTAGAAATCGAGTTCCCTTTGTTCGTTTACGGATTACCTTTTTCGGATCCACTTTTGGTTGACTTGTTAGTGGTACCGCTGGTAATCGTTTTGATGATGTTGGTTGTAGCTCAGTAGATCTCTCTTCAGTTAATTTCTTCTGGCTAGCTTCCATTGGGAGTGTGAGTAGTGTAGGTGTGCTCGGGTTAGTTGTTGCTAACAAAGTGGCTGCTGGCAATCGTTTTGATGATGTAGACGGTAGCTCAGTCGATTTTTCTTCAGCTACCTTCTCTTCCACTGGAAGTATGCAAAGATTGTGTATCGCTCGTTTGATAATTCCCTTCTCTGTTTTGACTGCTGCCACTCTAACACACCCGTCAGGTCCGGTATTGACTGCTAGGATTCTTCCAAGTGGCCACTTTAAAGGTGAAATAGTGTCAGTCTTGATCAGCACCATAGCTCCGACCTTCACGTCGTCTTTCTGGTTTTTCCATTTTTGTCGTTCTTGCAGCTGCTGTAGATATTCGGTGCTCCATCGATACCAAAATTCGTTTTGCTTTGCTTTGATGACCTCCCAACTTTTAAGCAAGGTTGTGGGGCGGTCTGCTTCTCGAGGGTTTGCCAGCGCTGTTAGTGGTGATCCGGTCAAGAAATGCCCTGGTGTAAGTGCCTGCAAATCGTTCGGATCGGATGATAGTGGAGTTAGTGGGCGTGAATTTAGCACAGCTTCTATCTCTATTATCAGAGTATTGAGCTCTTCGTACGTAAGTGGTACACTCAGAATCGTGCGGCGAATGTGGTATTTGGCTGACTTTACTGCAGCCTCCCACAAACCTCCAAAATGTGGTGTCCTGGGGGGAATAAAATTCCATTGAATATATTCGTCTGAACAGAAATTTACTAATTCCTCTTGAAATGGTTTGTCGGTGAATAATTCACGAACATCTTTCAATTCGTTTTTTGCCCCCACATAGTTTGTCGCGTTGTCACAAAATATTTTTAATGGCTTCCCTCTTCTCCCAACAAAGCGTTTAAGGGCTGCAATAAATGCTTCCTTAGTTAAATCAGACACCAATTCTAAATGTATTGCCTTTGTGACAAAGCAGATAAAAATAGAAATATACGCCTTTGTTGGTTTTTTGCCTCGAACCTTATAATGAATTTGAAATGGTCCACCAAAGTCGACCCCCACGTTAAGAAATGGTCTGGTGAATTGTACGCGCTCTGCTGGAAGGTTTCCCATTATCTGCTTGTAGAATCTTGGCCTCAGCCGGGAACAGCGTATGCATTGTCTGACCGTTGCTTTTGCCATTGCTTTGCCATTTATTGGCCAGAATCGTTGGCGTGTTATTGCTAATAAGGCTTGAGGTCCAGCATGCAGATGTTTAACGTGAAGAAGCGCTAGCAGTATTTTGACGATGTCATCTTTGTCTGGCAGTAAAATTTGATGTTTTGCTTCGTATGGTACATCGGCAGCTTGTATCCTTCCGCCAACACGTATTAACGCTTTGTCATCTAACCATGGTGTGAGCGACTTTAGACTGTCACTTAGATTGGCAGTCTTCTTTGCCGTTAGTTGTCTCAATTCATACTCAAATGCACGTTGTTGTACTTGTTTGAATATGAAGATGAGTGCCTCTTCAAGTTCATATGGACGTAAACTGATTCCTTTCTCTTGCCTTTTTCTCGCATACCGTAATACATGAGTGAATGAGTTTCTGTGATCAATAGATTTTAAAATACTGGACGTTTGCTGAGTGGTAGTCAGAATTGTCTTTTGATTCCGCAATTCTTCTTTGAATTCGGTTGGAGCTATGATTTTGTTTGGCCTCGCGGATGGTTTTTCTAGAAGAAACCTTGGTCTGGAGAACCATGTTTTCGATGACATTAACTGGGCGTTTGTGAGCCCTCGACATATCATATCTGCCGGGTTCAATTTGGTGGGTATGTGGTGCCATTCCGCAATCTTGCTGTGCTCTTGAATATATGTTACTCGGTTGGCGACGAAGGTTTTGAATGAGGAACTTGTGGATCGGATCCAGGACAGAGTGATAGCCGAATCGGTCCAGTAGTACGTGCTGTGGATTGGAAAGTGAAAAACTTCTTTAAGCCGTTTCACCGATTTTATCATTAAATGTGCGACACAGAGTTCTAATCTTGGCAATGTAACTCTTTTTACGGGAGCCACCTTCGACTTAGCGGTTAGTAAGTTTGTCATTACCTTGTCTGTATAGCTGATAGTCCGAACATACACTGCTACTCCGTATGTCCTTTCGCTTGCGTCTGAAAAGGCATGAATCTCAACTTTTTTTACCTTATCGCAGGGTAGAATGTGTCTTGGCACAGCAAATGTATTAAGTGTATTAAGTCCTTCCCTAAATGAGAGCCATTTTGTCAGTTGCTCCTTGGGAATAGCCTCATCCCAGTCTAATTTTGATTGCCAAAGCTCTTGCATATATATTTTTGCTAACGTCACAACTGGATTGACTAGTCCCAGTGGATCATAGATCGTAGCAATGTCCGCAAGGATGGCTCTTTTTGTGACTGTTTTGAATTCACGTAAGTTCGTCTTGATGGACAGTTTGTCCGCTTGTGGCTGCCACCTAAGCCCTAGTGTTTGAATATGGTTATCTTTGTCACCCAAATAAGTTGTTGTTTCGACATTCTCTTGAGGAATGACTTGAAGTAATTTCTTGCGGTTCGAAGACCATTTCCTTAAATGAAAGCCTGCACTTTGGAGCACCTCTCGTAGTTCTGATTGCATGGTAAGCGCTTCTTCTATATTGTCAGCCCCAGTGATGACGTCATCCACATAAAAATCTCGGAGTAATATGTTTGATCCGACTGGATGAGTGCTCTTATTGTCTTCTGCTAATCGATGAAGACATTTTATAGCAAGATATGGGGCACTGGCAGTTCCATAGGTGACCGTATTCAAACGGTAATATTGAAGCGGTTGCGATGGTGAATATCTCCATACCAAGAGTTGAAAATTGCGATCCTCTTCATCGAGGAGTACCTGCCGGTACATCTTGGCTATATCGGCTGTAAACACATACCGATGTAATCCAAAGCGTATTAGAATCGCATACAAGTCATTTTGTATTGCAGGACCGGGTAATAGCAAATCATTTAGCGAAGTGTTGCTGGAGGTTTTGCAGGAAGCGTCGAAAACAACCCTAAGTTTGGTAGTTGAACTCTCCGGTTTCAAAACGCAATGGTGTGGCAGAAAATAGTTATACTTGAGAATTCTAGTAACTACTTCCATGTGTTTTAAGTCTTCGAGTTCCTTCATAAATGCACAATACTGCGTCATGATTTCTGGATCCTTTTGCAATCGCTTCTCTAACGCAAAGAACCTGCGGATGGCAATTCCTCTAGAGTCGCCTAATGACGTAGGAGTACTTTTAAATGGAAGCTTCACAACGAACCTACCCTGATGATTTCTATATGTATTTTCCTCAAAGTGTAAATCACATAGTCGTTCTAATTCTGTGAATGTGTCTTTAGACTCGGTCTCCTCTATACTCCAAAACTTTTCTAACTGATCTTGTATTGAAACAGTACTTATTCCACAAAATAGTTTTTCTGCGTTGTTGGCTCTTTGCACTTGACCTAGTATAAACCAGCCCCATACTGAATTCTGCAAAGTGGGAAGGTTGTCCAAGAGCTTTATTTGTCCAGTAAGCATTAGCTCACTGTATATGTCTGCTCCTAGCAGCATATCCACTCGCCTCGGCGTATGAAAATCTGGATCTGCCAGTTGAATGTGGTTTGGTATGGGCCATGATGTTATATCGATCAGCTGACTCGGTTGTACGGTCGTAATTTCTGGAAGTATAAACGCTTCAATTCTTGCTGAGAAGTTATTTACCTTTGACATGATGTTAAGGTTCACCCGGCCTTGTGCTTGACCGATACCATTTATTTGTTGTTTTTTAAGATCCAAATGGATTCCCAATCGTTTAACAATGCGCTCGGAGACCAAGTTCATTTGTGAACCTGAGTCTAAGATCGCTCTGCATGTTGTCAGTCCACCTCTGGAATTGCGGATGTCGACTAAGATGGTTCGAAGGAACACGTAAGTTGAAGTCTCTGACGGATCGGAACGCGCAGAGTGCACTGCGTGTGTTGTTTCTGGTTGAGAAAAGTTTTTTGGATCCTGGGGCTGAGATTGGTTGCATTGTTTGGTCATGGAAATTTCTCGGTGTAGGAGCGTGTGGTGACGCCCGTTGCATTTAAAGCAGCTTCTGGATTGACATTCTGAAAGCTTATGACCTGGTTTTAAGCAGTTGAAACAGCATTGAAGTTTTCTTGCGGCCCGAGCTCGTTCAACTATCGGGAGCTTTACGAACGCTTCACAATTGCGTAGGTTGAGATGTGCTTTTCCACAAAGCTGACAGTTTTCGGAATTTTTAGTTGTCAAGAACGTGGAATTCCTCTTCATCTCTTTTTCCTGGAAATGAGTCTTCTCCTTCTTAGTGCCCAGAGTTTCGAGCAGCTGAAACCTAGCTTCAATGAAATTGAGAAAACTTTTTATTGTCGGAATCTCCCGAGGTGTTTCCAAGCTTTGCTCAAATAAACGATGGGTTTCCCGATCGACCTTCTGCATGATTAGATGTAGGAGCAACGCATCTCAGTTGCTAGTATCTACTCCTTGACTGTTTATTTCGAGTATGGCTTCGTTCACACTATCGTGAAGCCGTTTCAGTGAAGTGGCGGACTCTGTGCTTGTAGGGGCGATCGAAAACATCGTATTCAAAAATGCGGACACTATCAGCCGTCTGTTGTCTTATCTTGCCTTCAGTATTTCCCATGCTGTAGTGTAGTTTGCCTCGGAAACTTGTAGATGTTATATCCCTCCTGCTAAACTCGACTTCAAATAAAACATCTTCTGGGCGTCTCCCATAGGTTGGTTGTGAATCAAATGGGAAAACATTCATGGAACTGTTCCCACTTAGAATAATCCCCTGAAAAAATCGGAATTGTTATTTTTGGTAAATTTACTGATGTTTCCTGTAACGGTGGCCTGGAAGCTTGGTGTCCACTTATACTGCCTTCAGATAATTCCATGAACTTGATTGCCAGCGCCTGATACCGCTCACTCAACTCGATGAACCTTTCTTCCGTATATGATAGAGCCAAATCCTCCGCCACTAACTCATGATGATTGGTGCTTATAGCCTGCCAATAGCTATGTAGCGTACTAAGGTGCTGTGCATAATATGCTTTTGATTATGGGGTTGCAGATCCATCCTCCGCGATTTGTATTGCACGTTCGAAAAAACACAACAGTGCTTTTTGTGTTTTTATCTGTCGTGCAACTATATCTTCGCGCCATTCGAAAGAACCTTGAGACATTTTCGATGCTCCATCTACCAATGCCCCTTCTTCCGATCTTAGAAGACCTTCTTCAGCCTTCTGCAGACCTTCTTCCAACTCTAGCCTTAAATCCTGGCACATGGCTTCTACTTGGCCATAGAAGTCTTCTTCGAAGTATGGATGCGAAGCCATGCTTGTTTCAAATGGTCGTACCTCCAAATGACGTGCCTCAAACTGCGCCCATTGCTCCTCTAGGCCCTTCAACTGGATTTGAAAGTACATTAAAGTTCTCCTGCTCCTGGGTGCCTTAAAATGGTTTTCTTGACGCCGCTCGATGGCCCTGCCAAGCTTCGTTTGCTCCTTAGCAATCGTCTCCATCTCACAAATGGTATACGTGTTGTAATTGGGGTCACCAAAATGTTTAAACTTCGTCTTTTGAAATTCAAACTTTTTATAATTACTAAACTGGTGTTCAACGCAGCATCACGCTGAACTTGATTAAAAGGCTTAATTGATCCGAATGAATAAAAATCTTTATTTACACTTCTTATATTATACAATTATGCTGATTAAAATGTGCGTCGGCAAATTGATGTATTGCTACATTGATCAGTACGCCGGATGCGCGTGCAGGTAAACGATCGCATTGAGCTGTGCACTGGTTAGCATTAAATTGACTTAGCATTAAATTCATTAAATTGACCTGCATGCATCTGCAGGTGATGGGCGCACCGGAAACGCGTGCAATGTCGATAGGTGATCGACCGTGTGGGTTGTTGATATGATCATACAGTTATTAGTGACAACGGTTTTGAAACGATTGAACTTAGATTCTTGAACTCGGCCAGATTTATGCAGAGCAGTTTGGATGCTCTTGTGAAAAATTTATCCAAAGAAGATTTAAAAACGGTATTTTCGGCGTATGGAGAGGATGAGAAAGTTCAGCTACTTACTCGAAAGGGTGTATTTCCTTATGACTATATGAATTCTTGGGATCGATTGAATGACGTTTGCCTACCACCACGCGAGAAGTTTTTCAATAAAATGACAAATAGCGAGTGCAAAGAAAACTATTACCAACATGTGCAAAATGTTTGGAAAGAGTTCAACTGTACAGTGCTTTCGGACTATTTGGATTTATATTTAAAGACGGACGTGCTACTTCAAACAGATGTGTTTGAGAATTTTAGAAAAGTTTGTCGAAAAATATATGGTCTTGATCATTGTCAGTATTACACAACTCCGGGGCTGTCGTGGGACGCAATGCTCAAAACAACATCTATTCAACTTGAGTTGTTAACTGACGTTACCATACATCATTTCGTTAAACAGGGAATCAGAGGTGGTATTGTTCAATGCTCGCATCGTCATTCAATCGCTTATAATAAATATATGGATAATTATAAGGCGGAAGATCCATCCATATATCTGTTATATTTAGATGCTAACAATTTGTATGGGTGGGCGATGTCTCAGCCACTTCCTCATTCTGAATTTAAGTGGATCGTCAATCCAGATGATATTGATATTTTTAGTATTGCTGCAGATTCTGACATTGGTTACATATTTGAAGTTGATTTGGAATATCCGCAATCAATGCATGATAGTCAAAATGATTTGCCTTTCTGCGCTGAAAACAAAATAGTGGGTGATTCAGAAACTTCAAAATTGATTGCTGATTTAACCAACAAACACAAATATGTAATTCACTATAGGAATCTGCAGCAATGCATTAAAAATGGGATGAAACTGCTTCAAATCTATAGAGGTTTACAGTTTCAGCAGTCATCTTGGATGGAACAATATATCGATCTCAACACTTTTCACCGCAAAAAAAGTACAAATTCATTTGAGAAAAACTTTTTCAAGCTAATGAATAATGCGGTTTTAGGGAAAACTATGGAAAATGTTGACAACAGGAAAGACGTTCAAATTGTCACAGATTGGGAAAGTCGAGGTAGACATTCGGGTGCTCGAAGTCTAATATCGAAACCCAATTTCCATAGTGCAGCCGTATTTACTGAAAACATGGCCGCTATCCAAATGGATCGAGTATTAACCTGCTTTAATAAGCCGATCTATCTGGGGTTCACAGTGCTCGACTTATCAAAGTTAAAGATGTATGATTTTCACTATAGCTTCATGAAATCCAAGTATGGTGAAAATATTACTTTTAACTATATGGATATGGATTCATTTATATACACGATTCAAACGGCTAATTTCTATAAAGATATTTCGTCCAATATCGATGAACACTTTGACACTTCAGAATATGCAGCCAACAACGTTTATAATATTTCTCAGAGGAATGGCAAAGTATTGGGGATGATGAAGGACGAGAACCATGGAGTAATTATGAAGGAATTTGTAGGATTAAGATCTTAAATGTATTCATTAAGTGTAGATTATGGCGAGATAATTAAGAAAGCAAAAGGTGTGAAAAAATTACAATGGATGGATTAACTTTAGATAGCTATAGAGATTGTTGATTTAAGAAAAAATTTTTTAGAGGCAGTATGTATGTATTTAGATCTAAGCTGCACAATTTATATACGGAATGTATTAAGAAGATTGCACTTAGTTGTACAGACGATAAACGTTTTATTAGTGGAGATGGGATTAGTACGTATGCATGGGGTCATTATAATATAGCTATGGATGTAGATTAGTGATATAAGCAATAAAAAGAAAAAATGAAAAAAATGTTTTCTTACTCTCTTTCTTTCTTTCTTTCTAGTGCTGCCAATGGTATGAACGAGAGAGTAGAATAATTTTCACTATAATCAGCTTCAGGTTGGGATGCAGGAAATCAGTTTGTTGAATGGAATAGAGAATGGCGTTCTTAAACATAGCTCTTATTTTGAGTGAAGTGTCTTTTCTTCAAGGTAGCCCCCTACCAGTGGTGACCCTTAGTGAGAACGAAAACATTAACAATTTGGCATTAAATCTCGCGCTTCCTGATAAAAAGGCAGTGGAAGTAGCATTATCTTTTCGACTTATGACTATAAGTACAATTTCATCACAAACGGAAACATTGAATGATGACGCTGCTATTTCATCATCGTCGGAAATTTCGCCAACTACAACAACAACAGAACCATTTAAAAGATTCGTTACGGTCAATGAAGCAATAGAAGGATTTCGACAAGATTTGCTTAAAAAAGAAATGGAAATAGCTGGAATAATCGAGAGCAAAAATATTTTTTACAGACATTTTACATTAGAGTTTGACGATGAAAGAATGTTGACAGTTCGATGTACATACGATAGCAATTATTCGATGCGTTCATTCAAGATCTCGTGTTATGAATATCATGAGTTTGAGGTCGAAAGAATTCTAAGTAATGGTGAAGTTGAATATATAAAACAGGAAGATCCAAACTATAAGTCAAATATAGAATTTCTGGATTTAAAGAGGATGAAGCAAACATATAGCATGATTACTACTTGAACCGTGAAACACTGCACATCGTAGCCATGAACAACAACGAAACGAAAAACGATCTTCAACATTCTTTTGAGGATTATAAAAGTTTTTTCTACGCTAATAAAGAATACATTTTTGAGGAACACTTTGACGAATTTACGAGTAACTTTGCGTTTTTGAAGCCCTACACCGTTATGGAACAGAAAGTCAGCAAATTTGGTCAACATTATGTGAGCTGTCCTTGGGCCTATGATGATGCGAAATCCGGACCAGATTCTTGTGAATGTTATAGTGTTCGCAGGATAATATGTGAAATGAAAAAATGTGTTCAACTTTACATGCGCTTTATTTATAAATAATAAATAATTTTAAAAACTATACAATGTTTCAAATTATCTTATCATATCCTTAACATTTAGCCAGGAATTGTGTTTTTCCGAAAATCCCAACCACTTGACAAACGCTCGATTTCCACACCGTTTCAATACTTATCCCACGAGATAGAGCGACGGATACTTGGCTTTTAATAGTTCAGACTCATAGAAGCCACCTTCGATGGGGTTTCCTTCATAATCTTCCAGTAGGTATGTGACGGGGTAGGTTATTCGAATTTGACGGATCCTGAAAATATCTGTGGTCCAGTTTGGTGTATAGCCCTTTTCAAACACATGCTTGTATTTGCTGTTACGCACATGACCACCCACTTTATATTTAGATGGATTCATCACCTTAATGTTGTTGTACACGGTAGACAGAAGTAATTTTTCACTGGAACTATTGACAGCAGATGGAGCCATTTTTATTGTTCTGTGTTTTTTATTGTTGTATGACTTAACCAGATCATCAACTATACGAATCCATTTGTAATTTCCGTTCATACTAAACTCCTTCCACATAATGTTCTTTAGTGTTCGATTAAATCGTTCAACAATTGACGCCTTGAGCGAACTTTACGTAGAATAATGGTTTATTTGATATTTTTTCATGAGGTTTTTGAAATGGCTGTTGTAGAATTATTTTCCATCGTCTGTTTGCAGGTTTTGAGGAATGCGTTTTTGTTGGAGCATGTGTTCCATCGCCCTAGTAACTTCTATGCCAGTCGTCGTTTTGATAGGAGCTGTCCATGCAAACTTGGAAAATGTGTCAATGATTGTGAGGAGGAAACAAAATCCTGTATTCTCGCTAGCATATGTTCCCATCTCAACTAAATCGGCCTGCCACAGATCATCCAAACCTTTTATTACGACTCGTCGTCGTTTAAAATTTTTTCGAGCGGTCTTATGTAATTCGTTTACGAATTGTCTTTTTCTCATTGTATGCAACCAGTCTACTTATGACCAGAGACTTTAGTGTGTCGTTTTTGAATTTCCTTATCGTTATTTTGCTTAAGTTTCTCAATATTAATATCAACGTAGTTCTTTGTGGAAGCATCGTCATCCTCAATGGGTGATCTGGGTGATTTAATTCGTTTAAAATTAAGAACGTAATCACCATCTTGCGTTTTACTGAACCCTACACCCTGGAAACCCTCGATGCCAGGTTTTCCTGGTGGTCCCTGTTGACCTAGTGCTCCTGGTGGCCCCTGCTGACCTGGGGGACCCTGAAGACCTTGTAAGCCACGTTTTGCTCCTCTTTCCGTTGAAAATCGACCAAATTTATCAATACCCATTTCCGAATAATTAGTATTAATCTATTATTTGTGATTGTTTCAGTTCTTCAATGATTGATATAATTTCGTTGTTGTGATTATTGTGACCGGCTTGGTGTGATGCAATAAGGAGGCGCAACCGATCCACTAATTCATTCGGATCATCCCAATATATGTAATCTTTTGGCTTGTTCGATGTTTGCATCAAGCTGTAGTCTTTGTTAATGTTAGGTTCTAGCCCTTTTCCTCCCTTGTTGCTGTTTAGAAGTTAAGAAATTATTTTTGTATATTTAAAATTTCGATTTCCATTTATTTGACTATCGCTGTCGTAAGAACGTCTGTGAGCATTCGTGTGCAGAAGAATACTTTTATAATTCTCTAAATCTTTATCATTATATATACTTTCATCTGGCTGTTTCATAAAAAGCAGTTCATATAAACCACGAGTTCCCGTATATGATTTCTCATTTACAAGTATTTTATTGCCATCGATTGCGAAATTCGAATTTCCTATTTTCCATTGTTCTCCATCATCATCATCCTTATATACCCCATATGTATTATCAATTGCAGAGGGTTCATAAATGTGTGTAGAGATTGCAAAGGAATTTCCGAAAATTGTTTTTGATCCATGTATTGGTTAAGATGTTCTCGTCCTTTCGTTGGCTTTCAGCTGTTGATACTTTTTCCTTATCGAATTTGTCGTCTCCACAATATCATTGAGCAACCGTTTATCAGACTTCATTGTTCTTGGTGTTTGGGCAACAGTTTCGAAAGGTCTCTACAATATTTTGAAATATTCTCCTAATGGGTTCTAATTTGATTTTGAAGTGATTTTTGTTGTATTTAAATCGATTTACGTTCTTCTCGATTTTTCCCGAACTATCTTCACTGTTGCTGCACTCAAACCGTATTGATCTGGTATCAAACTGTATTGAACAGCTATCGATCTGCATGAAACTGATCCACTGAACTGCCTTTAAACTGCCTTTTAACTGCTTTTGAACTGCTTTTAAACTGCTTTTAACTGCTTTTAAACTGCTTTTAACTGCTTTTGAACTGCTTTTGAACTGCTTTTGAACTGCTTTTAACTGCTTTTGAGCTGCTTTTAACTGCTTTTGAACTGCTTTTGAACTGCTTTTAACTGCTTTTGAACTGCTTTTAACTGTTACTGAACTGCTTTTGAACTGCAACTGAGCTGTTTGGATGTTATGAGCTGTTTTTATATGTTCCTAATTTATCATTATGAATATATCGAACCCCTTTCGATACCGGCCCTTGTCTAGGGGACTGTCTTTATCGAGTACACAGAATCCATATTTATCATTCCAACATTCCGCACAAACGGCTCTAAACTGTTCGAAAGTCATATCGGTGTTCACGTGGTCATTGTAAATGTGTCTTAAATTCATATCATCCTGTTTGAATGCAATCAGAAAATTTGCGTTATCTCGAATAAGGTGCTTCGGTATTCTCGTATAAGTTTGGCACAGATAGAAACTATCAATATTATGATGTCGTCCCATACAGAAATATGATCGAACGTTATCTTGTTTCTCGGTAGCAATGTCATTGAAAATGAATATAGAATTAGATTGAGCTTCTTCAGGTGCAATCACTTCACTATTGTTTGAAAATGTATGGAAGCCTAGTCCGGAAATAGGTCTTACCGCCTGCTCCAAGTGTCTATATTTGGGTTGATGCAATGACTTTGAGTAGATGTATATATTTTCGAATTTAACACCATTCGGATGTTTCAGCAGGGAAATCATTACGTTGGTTTTACCACAGTTTGAAGGACCCATTATTATACCTCGTATGCTATTAGGTAACAAATTGCTATGTTTAGCTGAGCAAATTTCATTCGTATTGTCAGCATTTTCCACCGACAACTTTTGCTGTTGTTGTATGAATCGTATCCTGAGTTGAACTTACAGAAAACATGAAAACAACTAGGTTTTAGGTATAGTCTACGAGAAGTTGTTGAACGAGACGGATCGAATAGTATAAAATGATTGATCACAAAAAGGAATGTTCCAGTAGATCACTTAAAGCGGTGAGCGGAAGAGGTCTTGTTAATACTCTCGTCAGTAAACTACCGTTTGAACTGCACTTACCTGGCTATCAGTACTGTGGACCTGGTAAAAAACTAAGCGAGCGACTTGCTAGAGGTGACCCCGGAATAAATTTATTGGATCAGGCTTGTAAAGAACACGATATTGGATATTCGAAATTCAAAGAAACGACCGATCGTCACAAACTTGATAGAATATTAGCCGAAAAGGCGTGGCAACGAGTCTGGGCAACAGATGCAGGATTAGCAGAACGCATCCACGCACTACTCGTAACCAATATGATGAAAACTAAAGTAAAATTAGGAATGGGACTGAAAAACACAACGAGATTTGGAACAGTTGTTACCAAACTACGGAAAATCATCAAGAAAAAGAAGCCTGACAATCTCAAGACAACCATTAAAATTGCTTTAGCTGCAGCAAAAAGTATAACCAAGGGACAGAAGAAGTCAATCCAAACTCCCAGAATAATACCCATTCCTAAAGTTGGAGGAGTCCTACCGTTTCTGATTCCTCTTTTTGCGGAATTATCTGCAATAGGCGCTTTATCAGGTGGTGCTGCCGGAATAGCTAAAGCTGTTAATGATGCTAGTAATGCGAAAAGCACATTAGAAAAAAAGAAGCGACACAACCAGAAAATGGAGCAGATAGCAGTAGGTCGAGGTTTACATTTGAAACCGTACAGGAAAGGATTGGGCTTGTATTTTAAACCGGCCCCAAAAAATTCTTAGAAACGCTACCCAAGAGAGCCCTAAACGAGAATGATTTAACAAAGTTTGCACGGTTCTTGCCCGACTTTAGAGGAGTTTTCATGCAAAATAGTTTATTGAAGGAATCCCCAATGCAAAACAAATGTGGGATTGTCAATCTCGATGATAATCAAGGTTCCGGTACACATTGGGTAGGGTACAACAAGAAAAAACGTAATGTAGAATACTTTGATAGCTTTGGAAACTTACCTCCACCGAGAGAATTAATTGACTATCTAGGATCTAGTATAAAATACAACTACAACACATATCAAAGCTATGATTCATACAACTGTGGTCATTTATGTTTGAAATTTTTGTATAAGCTTTTGTAATGTTCAGATGAATAAATACTATTAATAAACCAGAAATCTATCATTGTTTCGTATGCTTCCATGGCACTTACACTGACTCTAAGTGGAAACTCATCTATTCTTACATTAGATTACTTTCCTGCCATCGAACTACAAGGCGACTATGTTTGCGGACTTGTTGATTTTCAAACATATAATTCTATACCTAATGTAGATGGAAAAAATAATCTACTACACATTGGAAAACACATTATAGAAATTCCCGTTGGATCGTACGAAATTGATGATATTGCCAACTACCTATACAAAGAACTATCCAAGATCAATAATAAAATAAATCTTACAATACGCGCCAATAATAATACCCTCAAAAGTGAAATCAAGTCGACTGCTCCTATTTACTTTGATAAAGAAAGATCGATTGGTCAGTTACAAGGATTCAATAAACGAGAATTAGAAGCCAATATAAAGCATACTTCCGATCTACCTGTAAACATAAGTAAAATGAACGTAATACGGATTGATTGCACCATTGTTGGAAATTCGTATATTAATAGTATTCCTTCACACACAATACACGAATTCTCGCCCGAGGTAGGACCAGGCTATAAAATAGTGGAAGTTCCTAGTAATGTAATCTATTTACCGGTAAACGTAAAACGAATAAGTACGTTGGCTTTTGAACTGATTGATCAAGACGGTGACATAATCAATTTCAAGGGAGAAACAATAACTATAAGACTTCATTTGAAGCCCCAGAATGCTGCTATATAACGATAAATACCCGCCCAACGCAATCAGTTGCAACAGGAAAACCAAACGAGTCAGATCACGATTGACGCTACATAATAAGCAGCTCTTGAAACAATTAGGATTCAAAGTAAACAAAAAATAAATGAGCTTCTGAACGTTGCGCGTAAAGTCAACTTTGATAATAGTATTTCTAAAATTGAATACCACAGCTATTCTCCATTTTTATCATCATTCAACTGCAGTGATGAAATAAAAATTCCTCTACAACAACAAGATTTGTGCATTTTAGCCAGCCAGAGTTTCATCTTTATTGAAGGTGCTCTAACTAAGGCGGATGGAACAAGCTCAACAACCGGCCAACTAACGAATAATACCATCGCATTCCTATTTGACGAGATCAGATATGAACTCAATGGAATCGAAATTGACCGAAACAAAAATGTTGGAATAACATCGACATTGAAAAACTATAAATCCCTTAATGAAAACGAAAGTAAAATGCTTTATAATGCTGGCTGGTCGCCAAACGAACTCATCACCCCGTCAAGTGGTTACTTTAACTTTTGCGTTCCGCTAAGAAAACTTTTGGGATTCGCCGAAGACTACAAGAAGATTATCGTTAATGCCAAACATGAGCTGATTTTTATTCGTGCTAGAAGCGACGAAAACGCTTTTCTTTCCAACACCGATGATGTACACGTTAAAATCTTTAAATTACAATGGAAGGTGCCACACGTCACACCAGATGGCTCTGAAAAGCTGTCAATGCTGAAATACATTGAAGGAGCACAACCAGTTCAAGTAAGCTTTCGAAGTTGGGAACTATACAAATATCCGGTCTTACCAACAACAACAAAACATGTGTGGAGTGTAAAAACCACCAGTCAGCTCGAAAAACCTCGTTATATTATTTTAGCATTGCAAAAAAATCGAAAAAATCACAAAGATAAGGATTCTAGCGAATTCGATCATTGTGATTTATCCAATGTCAAATTACATTTGAACTCTGAATCGTGTCCCTATGATGATTTGAATATCAAATTCACGCGTGTTCGATTTGCTCTGCTTTATGATATGTACAGCAGTTTTCAACAATCTTTTTACGGTGTTCAACCACAACCACTACTCTCACGAATCGAATACAAGAAATCTGCACCAATTGTAGTAATTGATTGTTTACGTCAAAATGATTCCATGAAATCCGGCTCAGTTGACATCCGACTAGGTATCAAAACTTCGGTAGATGTACCTGCTTTAACAACAGCCTATTGCTTACTCCTTCATGATCGCGTATTAGAATACAATCCTCTCACAAGCTCAGTTGAGAAACTTGTATAAAAACTATGACAAATATAAATGTTTATTCAGTATCACGTTTATGCTCTTCCATTATGGCAACGAAAACTTTCGCCATCAACATGCAAGGATTTAGAGGACCCAACAATGCTTTCATCGTCAAAGAGTTGGCTGTCGTAAATGTGTACGAGCATTCTCATCGACATTTTCTACTCAAAGCTCCCTTCAGATTTGCAACACTTTCAAAAGAGCTTCAATTTCAAGCGGAGTGGTTATACGCAAATGATCATGGTTTGGATTGGGAATGTGGCTCTACGACGTTCTCGAAGCTAAAAGAATATTTGCTTTCAAATATGAAAGATGTCATAATATTTGTCAAAGGATTGGAGAAGAAAAACTGGCTCGCTGACTTGTTGGGGAATATTACCACTATAATCAACTTGGATGACTACAATTGTCCTAATCTGAAGGCACTGAAAAAACAATATTCTGCAACATCACAATGTACTTTGCATAGTGGATGCTGTGCACAACAAAATGTATTCCTTCTGAAAAATTATATTATGAAATCAAATCCATTCATTAAATAAAAATACTTTTTTGTAAATAAACATTTTGTTTTATTTCAACTATTTTTAATAGGGAGTGTAGTAAAAGGTTCCATCCACTTCATGGAATTGTAGTCCTTTGTGATCGTTCGTGGTACAACTCAGCGCTAGCTTTCCACCGTTTAAGTCCTCCAAAACTCTATCACTACATTTGTTGAATCGTGATGGCAGAAATATTCGCATGCTGTTGTCCAAGTCGATTACGATTGCGGTTCCATACCTGAAAACAAACAAAAAATTACTTTCAAGTACTTATGCAAATCAATAAATTCAACTTACCGTGTTGACATTCTCTCTTCAGCTGTAATTCTATACCGCTTGCCAACTTCCAAATCTGTTACTTTCGCGTATAATAACGGCTTGCACTTTAACAGCTCATTGATTGATTCCATTGTTCTTCGATGTTCACGCTTTGACTAACTTTGAAGGAAAACGATACTGTTCTCAGATTGCACGGCTATTTATACGAATTTTTTATCAAGTTAAATATTTACATTCCCACGATCACTTGCAAATGATAACATGAAATAGTTTCCTAAACCACAATTTCGCTAATTGGTGAAATTCTAACTTGCGGTTCAATACTTCCGCTGTATTTCAGCATGATTCTAAAATTTTTCAGATTGCACGGCTATTTATACAAATTTATTATCAAGTTAAATATTTACATTCCCACGATCACTTGTAAATGATAACATGAAATAGTTTCCTAAACCACAATTTCGCTAATAAGTGAAATTCTCATGAATCCACTTGCGGTTGAATACTTCCGCTGCATTTCAACATGATTCTAAAATTTGCGGTTACGATTTTTCGTATAAAAGTAGAATCTTGAATTAGGTTTACTACAGTTGAAGTTTTGAAAATTAAGTGCAACGTCAAACGCGATATTAAAAAAATATGACTGAAGAACGTGAATATCAAGTACCCACATTACAAACATTTTGCGCTAGCTGCCTGGGCGAGTTCGAGAATTTTAATCATGAAGACTTCTACTTTTTAAAGGAAAGGATGCAGCTTCAGGATTTAGAATTCATATCCAGATATCGCTTCCATGGCAGAGAACAAGGCACGTTAGAACGCATCCTCTTGGACTCTCTATGCTAAGAAAAAATAAAAATTATTTGAAAAAAATTTCTTTTAT
>OX376372.1:96362110-96394542 GCA_947369275.1 Nemotelus nigrinus | reverse complement strand
TATGGTCTTTGGTATGAGAAACAAGTATGTGAGGAAGAAAAATATATTTATTTTTAAATGAGCCTAAGCAGCACACCTCAAGAGGAAAAATATTTCTATTCAAAATATAAAAGAAACGAGTTATTTTTTTCTGAAAATTGAGTTAATTGAAAACAAAGCAAGATGAATTACTTCGATATTGAGATAACACTAGAGTGCATACCAATTTTTACTGGCAATCCTCGAGAACTTGAAACATTCCTAACAATAGCTTATTTAATAAATGAAAACCTTAATGAAGACGGAAAGATCAAATTATTGAAATTTACAAAACCTGCAAAATTAGGAACAGTAGTCAAAACTCAACTTTATCATTGGATATAAATAACTACGTGGAACTAGAAAAAGCTCTAATAAATAGATATAAAATAAAGAAAAGCCAACAACAAATTCATACACAACTATCCCAATTAAGCCAGCTTGGAACACTTGAGAATATGGCGAAAAATTATCAGAACTAATCAACGAATTGAGCGATATTCAAATTAGTAGCTAAGGTCAGCATCCATCTTCAGCAGAGAAAGTAGCAAAACGAAAGTCAAATGACTCGTACGCACTTACAATTTAAAAAAATGGTTTAAACAAATCACTTAAACCCACGATTTTTTCTGCACAGCCCAAAACATTTGAAGAAGCAATTCCAATAGTGGTTGAATTAGAATCAAGCATAAATATAACAGAAAATATTATGCGTATAAATAGAAGAAACAATCTACATCAAAAATTAAATTATAGTTGTAGCAACTGCCCGAGCAATAATGACTGTCAAAGAAACTACTATAACACATAAAGGAACCATAATAAATCTAGTCAAAACCAAAGCAATAATTCTAGAAATAAAAACAGGAATAATGGAAACAACTATAATTTCAGAAACAATATAGCAAACCAAAACAATAATTACAGAAATTATTATAGAAACAACAATAATCCTGAAAGAATTGGGAAAAATACTATAAACCAGAGAAATGGATATACAACGAAATCCCGCCTAAAACTTATGTAAACTTTTCAATAATCCCAGAACAGAGCGTAAAACACGTCGAAGTATTAAATAATAAAGAAGATGAATTGATCGATTTTATTAAGGCCGAAACTGAATCATTAAATGAATACCGATCGATTGAGGTCGAAAATCCGACAAACGAAATATTTAAGGATGAAGAGCTTTTTAAAGATGCAGTGCCAAGCATTGAAATGAATCACTTGAGTTCAGAACCATTAAAATATACGAAACGAACACGGACAAATGATACCAATGATAAAAACTCTAGCGCACCTGAACCGCTAGAAACACTAATGTTCGAAGAACAGTAAAAGAATCGTGCAGGTTTTGAGTGCATATTCCACCACATGTGCTGCTTATTACGGCCAAACTTTTTCAAATGCCACGTTTTACTTTGGTCTCAAGAATGCATTATAACTCATATGGTGGAAGGTTTCAGATATTACCACTGGCATGAATTTCAACGTTTATGAGAGCAAAACACGGGTTGATTATATTCGTTATCAGTTGCTTATTTCACATAATTTTGAAAGCAGCATCTCATATATGTAACATCAATGAAGAAAATGCTCAGTGCCTCCAGCACTGTAACTGAAGTTGGCGTTTGGGGCTGCGATCCGAAAAATTTGCAGAGCTTTGTGAATTGAAATATTGGTTATTTATTTTCATTGTAAATGTTTCCGGTATGAATACTAACTGTAAGCATTTATTGATACAAAAGTAGCACAACCGACTCGTGCTGGCAACCTTCTGCTTGTATCAAGGCCAAGAATATATCACATCTGCTTCATGTTGTTATTTTACATTCGAAGTTATAGGAGTATAAAGAAATTTACCGTTACCTGCGAGTTTTTTCAAATAATCGAAAGCTTAATATTTGCTGTTTATTGTCACTACAATATCATTACCATTTGAAAATTCTACGATAAAACCGCTCAATAAAGATATTGTAATTAAAACAAAACCAACAATAGCTGGCAGCCCCAAAGTGGCTCTTCAACGAAATTCGGCCTGAATAATGTTTAAAATAAGTTCCAATAATTGTATGAAATTCGTATTGATGTCATGACTCTACTGGAAGTTATAGGGCAAAAAGTTTTATTCTCCTGAGCGAATTTTCAAAACCAAAGACCCCAAAATTACCATAGCTGGCACCACCAATCAAATTTTTCAACCAAATTTCCACCAAGCAGAGATTAGAGTAAGGTTCAGCTACTGTGTCAATTTCATGAAAATCTGGTAACTAATTCACATTTCATAGGGCAAAAAGCAGTTTTTTTTCTTTGAAATTTTCAAGATGGCACCACTGGCACAGAGTTGCCTACAATTCAAAATCGCTTCTATCAAATCTGGTCCTACTTAAGTCCAATGCATTCTGTATATTTCAGTTGTATGTGATTATTGGTTCGTGAGTTCCCGTCAACAGAAGTTTTTGATGAAAAAAATATAGGAGATAAAAAACTCTAGCGCACCTGAACCGCTAGAAACACTAATGTTCGAAGAACAGTAGAAGAATCGTGCAGGTTTTGAGTGCATATTCCACTACCTGTGCTGCTTATTACGGCCAAACTGTTTCAAATGCCACGTTTTACTTTCGTCTTAAGAATGCATTATAACTCATATGGTGGAAGGTTTCATATATTACCAGTGGCATGAATTTCAACGTTTATGAGAGCAAAACACGGGTTAATTATATTCGTTATCAGTTGCTTATTTCACATAATTTTGAAAGCAGCATCTCATATAACATCAATGAAGAAAATGCTCAGTGCCTGCAGCACTGAAACTGAAGTTGGTGTTTGGAGCTGCGATCCGAAAAATTTGCAGAACTTTGCGAATTGTAACATCGGTTAGTTATTTTCATTGTAAATGTTTCCGTTATGTATACTAACTGTAAGCATTTATTGATACAAAAGTAGCACAACCGACTCGTGCTGGCAACCTTTCGCCAGTATCAAAGCCAAGAATATATCAAATCTGCTTCACGTTGTTTAATTACATTCGAAGTTATAGGAGTATAAAGAAATTTAGGGTTACCTGCAGCGAGTTTTTTCAAATGATCGAAAGCTTAATATTTGCTGTTTATTGTCACTACAATATCATTACCATTTGAAAATTCTACGATAAAACCGCTTAATAAAGATATTGCAATTAAACACAAAACCAACAATAGCTGGCAACCCTATCGTGTCTTTTCAACCAAATTTGGCCTGAATAATGTTTATGACAGGTTTCATTAATTGTATGAAATTCGTATTGATTTCATGACTGCACTGGAAGTTATAGGGCAAAAATATTTATTTTCCTGAGCAAATTTTCAAAACCGAAGACACAAAAATTACCATAGCTAGCAGCACCAATCGAATTTTTAAACCAAATTTTCGTCAAACAGAGTTTAAAGTAAGGTTCAGCTATAGTGTCAATTTCATGAAAATCTGGTAACTAATTCACATTTCATAGGGCAAAATGCAGTTTTTTTTCTTTGTAATTTTTCAAGATGGCACCACTGGCACAGACTTGCCCACAATTCAAAATCGCTTCTATCAAATCTGGTCTTACTTAAGTCCAATGCATTCTGTAAATTTTAGCTGTATCTGATTATGGTTTCGTGAGTTTCCTTGAACAGAAGTTTTTGATGCTAAAAATATAGGTTAACTGGGAGAGGGTTACCGTTCTTGTCCGACATGAAATTTCGAAAGTTTTACTTTGAACGTGTAGATAGAGCATAAGATTTGTATACAGATTGGTTTTATTGTAAGAAACGGACATTTTTTTGAATATTCGATGGTTTGAATGTTATCACTTCCAAATTTTTTTTTTCAAAATGAAGACACCAAAATTATCATAGCTGGCAGCTCCAACCGAATTTTTCGACCAAATTTCTACCAAACGTGGCTTAAAGTAAGATCCAGCAATTGTGTGAGTCAAAATCGAACGATTCAATCAGAATTTATAGGGCTAAAAACAGTTATCTTTTTTAGTGGTTTTTCAAGATGGCACCACTGGCGCAGAATCGCCCGCATTTCAAAATCACTTCTATCAGACCTGGTCCTATTTAAAGCCGATACATTCTGTGAATTTCAAATCATTCTGCTCATCGGATCGTGAGTTTCCGTGAACAGAAGTTTTTGATGCTAAAACTATAGGAAATTTGGGCAAGGGTTACCAGGCGTGGCCGTTATA
The DNA here is from genome assembly GCA_947369275.1 of Nemotelus nigrinus. Taxonomy (NCBI): domain Eukaryota; kingdom Metazoa; phylum Arthropoda; class Insecta; order Diptera; family Stratiomyidae; genus Nemotelus; species Nemotelus nigrinus. The sequence continues at coordinate 96,390,314 of OX376372.1, read as the reverse complement.
CCATATCTTTTTTTTTTTTTTGGTAATGTAAACAAAGCACAAGATTTACATATGAGTGGCTTTTTTTTGAAGAAACGGCATTTTTTCAAGAGAGACGATGGTTTGGAGGTTTTCACTTTCAGTGCCTGCCCTAGCTACAGAGTTGCCAGCACGCTCATTAAAAGCTACACAAATCTACAACTAAATAATATCAATATGTTCTGAAAATTTCGTAATGATTGAAAAGCTCTGTCAAAAGTAATCGAAATTTAAAAACTTTCAAATTTTCCCGTTCTCTTTTTAGGCACCCAGCGCACACATGGGGTTAAAAAATTCCAAAGCATTATCTGATTCATATGTAAAACACGTTAGAAATTTATTTCGTTAACTTTATTTTTGCGAAAATCATTTGTGCACGAAATAATAGGTATATTAAAAATATCACTTAAATGGCCGCCGGCGCCAAAAAGTTAGCAATAACTGACATTTAGTGAGACCTCGACCTATTCTGCATGTACATCAATGTATCCTGAAAGTTTCAATTCAATCGGATGGCGCTTTCCCGAGATTATCTCACTGAAATTTTTTGATGATATATATATATATATAGCTATATATATATATATATATATATATATCTATATATATATATATATATATATATATATATATATATATATATATAGATATATATATCTATATATATATATATATATATATATATATATATATATATATATATATATATATATATATATATATATATATATATATATATATATATATATATATATATATATATAAATATATATATATAAATATATATATATGGAAATATGAATTTTTGGCCAAATCGATTTTAATACTTTTAATACTTTTTACTAATGTTTTTCGAACATTAGTAAAAAGAATTACCATGTACAAGACAAATAACCAAAAACCAAGAAAATATTGGACAGAACAAAAATAAAAAACAAATCCGAAAAAGCGCAAAAACCAAAACAAATTGTAGCGTATAATGTATTTGGAGAATGCTAGACTTAGCACAACTCAAAACCAGACTGAAGTCCAGAACCAAGATGGCTAAGGTCCAACAAAGGGAAATGGCTGACGCCATTCAAGAGGCAGATTAAAAAAAAAAAGAATTGCCCCAAGAACAAACACCCTAGAAATGGCCGTGAAGGCCCCTCGTCCTCATAAGCGGAGCACCCTTCAACCAACTCCGACGGATGCTGGGGTGCCGCTTTGCTAGCTCACTGTGGCTGGGGTGGGTTCATGAAACAATGGGGTTGATCAGTTCTGAAGAAAAAAACGGGATGCTACGTATTATTTCATCCGTCATAATAACGTAGCCGCAAACCGGTATATAAAAATACCCAAGGGACAGAAGGGGGCATAGTTCCGTTAAGGAAACAACCCATGGCTCTGCAACATGGGCTGACTAAGCAGGCCCAGTGCTCGTGACGACGCACGGAGCCAAAAAATTGAAAAAATCTCAAACGCTGCCTCTCTTTTCAGAGGAACCCGGGTGAGGCAGACAGCCCCGGGTCCCTGATGGTAGCGGAGCCCTGACCCCGCTGGTCTAGGGTCCTCCATCTACTGAAGCTGGTTATTATCCAAAATAAAAACTAACACAAAAGTGAAAATTCTAAAAGCGGTTGGCCAGTATCCCTCCAATTAAAGAACGCAGCTGAAAATCACAGACACACACTCATCTTATCGGCCAGCCTGGCCTGAAATGGACCCTGAAAAAGAAAAAACTTCCCGGGCTTTTGCCCAATAAGAAGGCCGGATGGGTTTAAGTTTAAGAATTCATTATTATTGAATGAACTAGATGAAACTAACAGTTTATATTTTAGGGTCGAAAAGTGAACAGTTAACTATCATATAAATGCAAATGTATTTCTGTAAATTTTTATCTGCCAGAGCATAATTTGTATTGGTCACTATATATGAAAAGAAACAAAATTAAGAGATAAGAGAGGGGAATAAGGTAAACATCCTCTCGATTTCTGAACTCAATTTTTGAAAACAATTTGCAAGGCGTAGTAAATTATACAACTCTAGACAGATTCTGTTCTAGACTCTGTTTCCGATGACCAATGGTTTTAATTTGAAACTCAGAGAAGGTTCCGAAAGTGTATTGGTAGTCAAATACATAAGTTTGAGCTTAATTATGATAGAGGCGCCTCTACTTACAAACAAGTCATCATGGTTTATATATCTATAATAACATTTTTCTTATTGTTTTTACTTATTTCCAAAGAAAATTAGTATTAAACTCACCTCAAACTTCAACGAAAATTCACATTTCTTTCTATATATTATATATATATATATATATATATATATATATATATATATATATATATATATATATATATATATATATATATATATATATATATATATATATATTTATATATATATATATATATATATATATATATATATATATATATATATATATATATATGTATATATATATATATATATATATATATATATATATATATATATATATATATATATATCAGCAAAATGATTAAGGGAGATAATCTCTGGAGTGGCCGATTCGATTGAGTTGAAATTTTTGAAAAACGTAGATGTATATAACAGGTAGGTCCAAAATTCAGATATCTTAAACCTTTTGATGGCGGCGAGCGTTTTAATGAATTTTGAGGTACTCCTATATTTCCAAGCAGAATAAATTTTTGTTAAAAAAAAGTATTGGGAATGAGTTCTTATTATGTTATTAGCTTGTCTATGATAAAGAATTGATAATTTTTAGCCGTGTGTGGGTGCAGTGTGCCTAAAAAGAGGCAAAGATTTTTTTTCAAATTTTGATTTGTCATTACTTCTGACAAAAACATTGGATCACCGTGAAATTTGCAGCGCGTATTGACCTTAACTAAAGTTTAACACACATGGATTTCCAAGGTAGTGCGGGTAATCCTGTAGCTGCCGCAGACTCCTGAAAAAAAAATCCGTAAAATCATTGACCCTCCTCAAAAATTTTTGATTTTTGACAAAAAATTCAAATCATTGATCAATTCTTACCTTTTGTACCATGTCAAATTGAAATTTTTAAAATTCCGATTTGCACAAGAACGGCAACCCATCACCAAATTACCTCTATTTTCAGCACTCAAAACTTGTGCTAACGAGAACTGACGGTCGGATAATGCGATCAACATGAAATTTACAGGACATATTGGTTTTGACTAGAACGAAGTCAAATAGAAGTTATTTTTAGATACGGGCAACACTGTGGCAGTGGTGTCATTTGGAAAAATTGCTGAGAAAAAAAACTGGTTTTTGGCATATAGCTTCCGATTAAGCCACTAGATTTTAACAAAATTCACGCAGTAGGTGAACCTTACTTTAAGATAAATTTCAGAGAAATTTGGTTGAAAAATTAGTATAGAGACGCCAGCTATGACAATTTTGTCTCCTAAATATTGCATATTTGCTCAGGAAAATAAAGGTTTTTTCCCTATAACTTCCGATGCAGTAACGAAATCAAGACGAAATTCAGGTCGCAAGTGGACATTGTTACGTTTCTAAGCCTGTACGAGTTTCGTTGAAAAATCATTTAAGGGTTGCCAGCTATGATGAATTTTGTAGTTTGTTGACATATCTCTATCGAACGATGTTGTCATTAAATTTCCAAATGAGAATGAGACTGCAATGATAATTAACAACAAATATTTACGTTTCAAAAAATTGATAAGTTTGGACGTTGGTAACCCTACAATTCTATCCACTCCTATAACTTACAGCGCAGCCATTCAATCGAAACGAAATTCATAGGGTGGGTTTAACACAATGTGAAGTAGCTATGGTATTAGCACATGATTGCCAGCACCCGACAATTTCGTTCATATTGCAGCAACAGATGCTTCCATTTTGTATTCATAAGAAAAGCATTTAAATAAAGTAAGCAACCGATTTTTAATTTTCCGAGTTTTGAAAATTTTTCGGATGGCAACCCCAGACATATTTTAATCGCTGAAACTTTCGATGACATCCTTGGATAAATTCAAAGGATAAGTTGATTAAGCACGAGCATGTTATGGTAGATTTGTTGCTGCTGTGTTGGACAAATGTTGCCAGAACTGAACATTTTCATCATTTGTGTTATAGGAAATGCTGTCAGAAAATTATATTTGTTACTTTGAGTAAGAAATGGTTGATATGATACTACAAAGAAGCGTATAACGGCTTCACACATTTTTAAGTCCCTCAAAGATAATTTCTTCGAAAATTAGTTTTCTAGCGGTTCTGATGCGCTAGACTTTTTTTTCTTTCCGTTCAAAATAAAAGCAAATGATTATACTTTTTCGTATTTGAAATTTTAAGTTGAATATTTGCAAGTGGTTAAATCATTTAGAAATACAAATGAGTTTTAACAACCTAGTAGAAAGCATGAGAGCTAAAAGCAACATCAATTACTCGCATTTTGGGCTTGATTTGTTATCTTAACCAAAATAATTTCAAATACAGAGCTCTTGGATTGAGTGACCATAACCTTAAGCCTAATTATTAGTTCAGATAGCAAAACATCTTCATTTAAAACATCACCTGGTCTTATTGCTTTGTACGCTGCGGTTTGGTTCTTAGGTTCGAAAGAGAGAAATCTTCCTCCAAAGTATATTCATAATTTAGCTCATTTTCTTTTCTTTTTTTCCCCCCTCATTACAAGTAATTTTATCATCTGAGCAGGTTGATTTGAATGTCACATAAGACTGGGTACAACCAATTAAACCAATAGTCATTATGCAGAAACAGCTTATTAGTATATTACACCGCAGGCACAGCTCTAATTAATATTTAATCGCAATCAAGGATTATGCTGCACACCATGCCTGTTTTAACCCATGTGTCATGAATAAATTGCAATTCAATTCAAGGTTCGCGCACCACCACTGGTAGTTTTCATCAATTATTTCAAATGCTAGCAGACTCATTACTGGATTTACTATTATAATGCATTCAGTAGCAGCATTATCAAGCCAAGTCGCGCCGTCAGTCTGAAAATTACATTAAACTGGATACTTATCTATCTGTTTGATTCCTTCGCTGCAGCATTGTCCTCGATATCTAGCTACTCGATCATTCCAGAATGTAGCTGCTACCGATGTGCATACGAAATGTGAATTTGTAACCTGTCTTAGTAGTTGGGTACCACTGGCCTCATGATTTACGGTAATGTCAATGATTGCTAATCCGATGTAATGGTACTATGAATGGTCTTCTTCTTCCATTTATTCTGATGAGGATTAACCCGGCATGTTATTTTTAATACCATTATGTTTTCGAGAGTCGATTGGGTTCGCTTAAGGTGATTGTGGAAAAAACTTAGTTTTTGGAAAATTTGAGTGCTAATGAAAAAAACCATTAAGCAAACAAAAATTGATCCGGATAAATTATCATGAAAATAATTAACGCGATCCGAAAGCGAATATCAGTATTTCGACTATTATTCATCACTTTTAGTTTTCATTCACAGTTTTCACAGTTTAAACTTAATGTTAAACAAAATTGTCGAATTCAGAAAAGCATTCGAATTAAAAAATAGGAATCCACATGCGAATTTCGATTCACGTTTCCAAGTGCACACTCCAAAACCATCTCGAATCAGGATTGTTCAGAGAACCCTATGTAACTCCTGCACTCAACGCACTCGGCACAACTGTCCCATTTTTTTAATATTCCCTTATGCAAATCGAATCGACACGAAACAAAATTCCCACTCAGCGATCCGCAAAAGAAGGATCCTCTCGAATTGCAAGGTAGTAACAGTCCGCCCAACGCGAACAAAATTCTCCGATTTCCTCGCGACGAATCTGCAACGGTATAATTCCGGACCCCCGCAGATAAAACTGTAGACACCATTTAATAATTCCACTATCGTAGGTGCTCCAGCTCCACCAGTGACACTCACGTTTCAGGGCATCGTGTCTAATGCACCTATTTGATTTTGATAGCGTATATTCAAATATTAAATTTACAATAGGCGGTTATCAGCATTTCTGATATAACCGCAACCAACAAACAAAGATGGAGAGAGGTGTTGCTTACTTGTTATCTTCTGATGATGTTTTCAGTTTTATTGAATCTTACGCTGCCAGTGGAGCACTGTCCATCAGTTTTTCCTGACTAAATCAGCTTCTTCCAAATGTGGACAGATATTAGAGGTGATCTCAGGCACAAAGTAGTCAGGCACAAAGTAGCCAGGCACTGATTCACTAGGTTTATATGAAACTATCCACCCATCCGAATCTTTTATTACAGAGTGTTTACTTTCTTTCAGAACTCTGTCACTACCCAAAACACCAGTCGACTTCACTAGTATTTTTCTTCTTCTTGCCGCTAATTAGCTCCAGTTAAACATTTACCTCACTTCAATCAATTCTTTATTCACGTTTTACCGTCTTTACAAAAACGAATCCAAATCCAATTATCCGCTTCGCGCAATACGCATACAATTCATTGTTCTTCCTTACTTCGGACCAACAATAAAACGAAACTTAAAACAAAGGATAATGAGAAATTCACGACGGAATTTTACATCAGTCGACCCGTGGAACTTCAGAATCGGAAAAAAATATATTTGACTGAGACTGCAAAGTGGCGGCAGCCATGCAACGGAACCACGAAAGCCATTCACGACTCCACGCCACAACGACCCAACAAAAACTGTCCCGAATCGCAATATTAATTTCGAGACGAGCACAGACGATCCCGTTAGATTTTCGCTCGCCTCGAAATTGCAATAACAAAGTCACGTCGGACTTGCGGTACTTTGTTATTTTTCAAATCGAACGATATTTAAAGTCGTTCCGATTTAAAATAAATGTAGCAATTTCGAGCACGGGACAGTGTGCGTCAAAAGAATGGGTCCAGTAATTTCAATTGAAATTACTGGATGCTAGAAATTGATGAAATCAAAATCCGATATAAAAAATATTCAAAGAATGATAATGATAAATAAAAAAATTACAGTTAGATGCAGTGATAATCCATCAATATTAGTTTTGCCATTGAGGAAGCTGACATCACAAATAACTGAAACGAAAATATCAACTGTGCGACGAAACAAGTATATAATGAATAAAATGCAACAACATATTTAAATACAAAATGAACCGATGAAAATAATTATCTACAAAACACCAAAGAGAATAATTGAAAGCATAATTAAATTTAATTACACCAATTAACTACAAATCAAGCTGAAAACAATATTAGTTTAATGCAAAATATAAAAAAAAAAACAAAGCAAAGATGCAAACAAAATCAAACATTCATGTAAACTTTTGAGCTTTAAAGTAAAACATTTCTTCTTTTTCGTAATATATCGAACATATTTTTCAAAACCAAAGTATATTCAATCAAATATAACAATTAGTTCAAGTTCAAGTTACGTTTATTCGGTATAAATTTCAGTCTATATCAATTATAATATTACTTCAATTAGGGCTTAGATTTACATCTTTACAGCTTTATCTTATAGTTATGTTGTAGGTTATACAGGTTTTTATATACATCTACTTGAATTTGGCTTTAAAGAGGCCAAGGAAAACTTTCAAAAAACCTTGTTTGGGAAACTTAATAATAAACTTACATAACTAACTAAACCTAACACGCTATACAAACTCGTATGGAGCCTCAAATACTATTTTTGTCGAAATAGTATCATGTTCAAAGTTATGTTATGGGCTGGATACATATCTAGTGGCTATTCTTTTCACCTGTTCAGTTACGGGGAGGACAGTTACAAGCTTATGTATAAGTTTTGTAGGGAAGTAAAAAGGCTTGTTGAGTACCATTTTGAGGATTTTATTTTGCACGAATTGAAGTTTCCCTAGATGGGACTTTGCACAATCTTTCCAGACAGGCGCTCCGTAGGTGATGATGGGTTGGATAACTAATTTGAATATAATCAATTTGTTGGCAAGCGATAATTTAGATTGTTTATTAAGTAGTGGATATAATGCGTAAGCGGCCTTGTTAACCTTTGTACATGTTTGATCAATATGGTCCTGGAAGGAAAGCTTTTAATCCAGAACTACCCCTAGATAGGAAACCGTGTCCGTCCACTCAATACTCTGCCCAGTGAAGTGAATGTTTCGATTTGAGAGTTTCGTTCGACGCCTTTTTTTTGAAAAGAATATAGCTTGGCATTTAGTTGGATTTACTTTTTTTTTCCAGTGGTAATAGTACTGGTAAAGTAGATATAGTTGTGACTCGATATTATCGATTATATTTTCTAGAAAACTGTCCCTACAGTACACTCCGATGTCATCAGCAAACATAGCCAGTTCACAGTTTGTAGTTTTCGGTATATCCGATAAAAAAATATTAAAAAGGATCGGGTGTAGACAGGAACCTTGTGGCACACCTGACGTGATTCGGTGCTCAAATGATTTCGAGTACTTGATTTTCACGACAAACGAACGTTCAAGTAGGAATGAAGCTATTATTCTGGTTTTGAATGTAGGAAATTTAAGCTGATTCAGTTTGTAGACTAAGCCGTCGTGCCAAACTGAATCAAATGCCTTTTCGATGTCAAGAGCTACAAAACCCGTGGACTTCTTCCGTTGATAAGAATCTTGAATAAACTTACACACTCGATTAAGTTGATGGTTAGTTGAGAGTCCAGTACGGAAACCATACTTGAAATCCGGTAATATGTTGTGGCTCTCAACGACATTCATGATTCGAGATAATATTATTTTGTCGAAAATTTTACTTAGAATGCTCAATAGGCTAATTGGGCGATAGTTTTTGGTGGAGCTAGGATCCTTGTTTGGTTTCGGAATCGGCACCACCAGTGCCTTTTTCCATACTACAGGAAAATAGCATAGCTTGAAGCAGCAATTAAAAATAAAGTTTAATCATGATACAATGAGAACAAGGTAATCCATTGCGCATGTCTATCACTATCTCATTCTCGCGCTGGTGACAACTGTGAGTGATTTGCCTTCAAGCCAATGTAAAATTGGGCAACTTCAAGGGTGGCGTTTGGGGTGTTAATGGAAGGATATTTTGATTTTGATGATGGGGTTTGAATGGTTAGTATGTGCTTGTAAATGTCCTAGAAAATCTCAAGGAAAAAGCTATTGTACAAAGCACAATGATGGAAAACTCAATAGCTTATTTTCCGAAAATAAATGTTGAATGCATTCACTTAAACGAATCATTTAGAGTGTTTTTATGGGTACGATGCTAATTGTATGTACGTGCGATGTTGGGTTGCAGATTCATGTAGCTCGATAGATGCAAATGTGCATAGATGGAAATGTGCATTGAAAAATTATGATGTACTTGATAGATAATAATTATGTTAATTGCGGTTTTCGGTCAGGTGCGTTTTGCAAATATCGGAACAGTTTGGAACAATGTTGGTATTTTGTTAATAGCATCACACATTCGGGAAATGCTTCATTGAAAAAATTAAAAAAGTTGATGTTAAGATGGGGATTCTTCCAGCCCGGTAGGGTATTAGATGTAAAAATGGATTGAGAAATAATGCTTCAGTGAGATATATGTATGTGCGTATGCATATAAGACAATGCCACTGAGCTAATTGAGGATATAAGGTTGTTTAATTATGCGCAAAGTACATACATATGATTTAATTTTTGATTAATAATTCTGTTGATTGACGTTAATTGTGAGGTGCATTTTGAAGATATCGGTACGGTTAGCAAATAGATTTGTATTGTGTTATTAACACCGCACAATACGGAAGTACTTTATTGGCACATAAATAAGGATTTTAATGGCCACCGAAAGGTAATTATTGTGAGCGAAAAAATAATAAACTTGATGTTAAGAAGGGGATTTACGCAATCGGAGCGGTTAATAGATGTACATATGCATTTGTAAATTATGCTTGAGCGAAATATATGTTCATGTGCGTATGCATATAAGAAAATGACGATGAGCAAATTGAAGAGTTAAAGTTTTTGAATTATGTGCAAAGTGTATACAAATGATTTAATTGATGCATAACAATTATGTTGATTTAGGCTGTTGGTGAGGTGGATTTTGAAGATATCGGTACAGTTTGAAAATATATTTGCATTGTGTTCTTAACACCGCACAGTATGGAAATGCTTCATTGACATATAAATATTGACACAGAAAAGAAATTGATATTGATCGATAAAATAATAAGATTGATGTAAAGATGCGGATTTATGCAACCGGAGAGAGTAATAGATGTAAATATGCATTGAGAAATTATGCTTCAGTGAGATATATGTGTATGTGCGTATGCATATAAGACAATGCCGATGAGCTAATTGAGTATTTAGGGTTGTTGAATTATGCGCCAAGTGTATACATATGATTTAATTGATGTATGATAATTATGTTGATTGAGGTTATATGTGAGGTGAATTTTGAATATATTGGTACAGTTTGAAAATATATTTGAATTGTGTTATTAACACCGCACATTATGGAAATGCTTTATTGACATAGAAATAATCATTTGAATGGCCACCGGTGGAAATTGGATCATTGGCGCAGAAATTAATGTTGTGAATAATATAGATTTATAACATTTGATTTGTTTGGCAACAGTCAGAGGAATATATGTCCACGAATCCAACAAAGTATTTACTTGTTTATTCGCAAATGCGAGAAACTATTTACTTGTATACTTGTGAATACAAGAAACATTTTTTATTATTAATTGAATTGAAGAGATCTGTTCTCATTTAAACTGTATAGCAAACAAGGACACGTTCTCATTTACATGCGACAACTTCTGCATGTGTTGTATGTTTTACACATTTTCAATATTAACATAGTTTTTTCGTACGCCATTATTGTTTTATAAGACCGAAATATATTTTGACCGCGTTTTGAATCAGATATCGTATTTTGTTGCAATAAAAATAAATACAATAAAATTGTAAGATGAAGTGATTTATTTTGAATAGGTAAGTATTTTGTTTTAACTTAAAGCATGTTAGCGTCAGATCGAAAACGCATTTTTCTGCGCGAAAAATAAATTTACCCAATGATTCGATATGATAGGATTCCGCATCAAATAACAAGCTGTGGCTACTGAAGAATCAACTTTTCCGATTAATGCAAAGAAAATCTATGAGTTTTCTTCAGTTAAAATTTAATGTACTTCAATAGTGTGAACAAATTTTATAAAAGTCTATCAATATGTTTCTATGGGGTTATGCTAAATAGATTTAGTTTATGGAACATATGTGCTTGATTAAAAGGAAATCGTTAATGAAAATACCGTAAGTTTAACTTTACTAATGGTAAGTTCAATATTTATGATAGGCTGTATTGCTCTGATATGTGTGAACTATTTGCTTGTTTCAATGAGAAATATGAATGAACAAAAGAATATTGCTCGTTATATAATATCAGTTTCGATAAATTCCACTGTTTCCACTGAGTAAAATTTTCTTTGGCGCCAAGTCCTTAATAATTTTCTTTCATAATATGTTCATTTTCCCCCAAAAACTGTATATAGTTTTCTTAGTGTATGCGCTCAATATGTAAGTAAGCGAAACAATTTTGAAAATTATTGACAAGGTTAGTATATTATCAATGATGTGTTGTTGTGCCTTTTTATATTTTCCTCATAGATATTTAAAATTCCACCCACTTGAACATCTTTTCATCCCAACTTCTGGTTAAATTAACGAATATAACAATGAAATTTATACCTGGGGATATGAAACTAGAGATTCCACATTGTGGTGCACATGCTTCCTGGTTTGAAACTGGTGGCTAGAAGGTTGAAATTGCTTCACAGGGGAAAACTGATCTCTGATCTTGTATCTGCTTATTGCGATTTGGTGGATGATTATAGAACAAAGGGTTCTTAGTAGATAATGAAAGAAATATTCGCTAGTTAACTGTTTTATTGAATTTGCTTTGTTTTTTTTTATGAGTATCTTGTAAAGTTTTTGAGTTTAGTTGCCTTATTCGAAAATAGATTTTGCATCTAAAGAAAAGTTTTTTTTACATGTTTGCTTAAATCTATGCGAGCTGATAGAGTTAATAATTTAGCTAAAATATTAGGGTTTTTTTTTAAGTTATGCCCATGAGTTTTACTAAAAATTGCATTAAGCTGCACAACTCCTTCCATAAGTATTTTGCTTGGTTTGTAGAGTCCTCCTTCGGATAGATAGTCGCACTATGTTTGTACTTCTTCCTCTTTATCAATTTTCGCAGTAGGCATTCTTAAAGATGGATCTAGTTTTCTTAATTTGAAAGCTATATAGCCAGCTATATGTTCTAATCCATCAGACTCCAATGCATCCAGTTGGATGGGATCTTGCTGTGTTAGGTCTTGTGGTTCATTTGTATCTAAATACCGCATGAGTGAAGCTGTTATAGTTGTCGAGCAGTCATACGCAATACTTTTTGTTGCGGTTAGTTCACAATATTAATTTATGCGCCCATGATCCATTTCCCTCCGGTGACAATTCAAATGCTTATTTCTATGTCAATAAAGCATTTCCATAATGTGTGGTGTTAATAACACAATTCAAATATATTTTCAAACTGTACCAATACATTCAAAATTCACCTCACATATAACCTCAATCAACATAATTATCATACATCAATTAAATCATATGTATACACTTTGCGCAAAATTCAACAACCCTAAATCATCAATTAGCTCATCGGCATTGTCTTATGTGCATACGCACATACGCATATATCTCACTGAAGCATAATTTCTCAATGCATATTTACATCTATTACCCTCTCCGGTTGCATAAATCCGCATCTTAACATCAATCTTATTATTTTATCGATCACTATCAATTTCTTTTCGGTGCCCATTAAAATGCTTATTTATATGTCAATGAAGCATTTCCATACTGTGCGGTGTTAAGAACACAATGCAAATATATTTTCAAACTGTACCGATATCTTCAAAATCCACCTCACCAACAACCTAAATCAACATAATTGTTATGCATCAATTAAATCATTTGTATACACTTTGCACATAATTCAAAAACTTTAACTCTTCAATTTGCTCATCGTCATTTTCTTATATGCATACGCACATGAACATATATCTCGTTCAAGCAGAATTTACAAATGCGTATGTACATCTATTACCCGCTCCGGTTGCATAAATCCCTTCTTAACATCAAGTTTATTATTTTTTCGCTCACAATAATTACCTTTTGGTGGCCATTAAAATCCTTATTTATGTGCCAATAAAGTACTTCCATATTGTGCGGTGTTAATAACACAATGTAAATCTATTTGCTTACCATACCGATATCTTCAAAATGCACCTCACAATTAACGTCAATCAACAGAATTATTAATCAAAAATTAAATCATAAGTATGTACTTTGCGCATAATTAAACAACCTTATATCCTCAATTAGCTCAGTGGCATTGTCTTATATGCATACGCACATACATATATATCTCACTGAAGCATTATTTCTCAATCCATATTTACATCTAATACCCTACCGGGCTGGAAGAATCCCCATCTTAACATCAACTTTTTTAATATTTTCAATGAAGCATTTCCCGAATGTGCGATGCTATTAACAAAATACCAACATTGTTCCAAACTGTTCCGATGTTTGCGAAACGCACCTGACCGAAAACCGCAATTAACATAATTATTATCTATCAAGTACATCATAATTTTTCAATGCACATTTCCATCTATGCACATTTGCATCTATCGAGCTACATGAATCTGCAACCCAACATCGCACGTACATACAATTAGCATCGTACCCATAAAAACACTCTAAGGCAATCCGCACACGGGTCGTTGAGCTATCGTCGTAGATGCGATATTTCTACGCTTGGTCGTCACAACCTATGTAAATCAATGGGTGACCGCTAACGGAGCGTTAGCCTATCGTGAAGAGTGAGAAGCGTAGTCGGTTTACGTTGAGTGCGTCTCAAGCGCATTGCAGGCCTCAAGTCGAATGAGTAGTCGTTTTTGCAAGCGCGATGGATGACGGCAACGTACAATTCGTGGGGGAGGTGGGAAAATGCTCCGAATTGTATGATTTTACGACACATACTGACGTTTTCTTGACGACCCGTGTGCGGACATGATACGAGGATGACGACACTCGTTTTCTCGCGAGCTTGACAAGTGTCAAACGCATGTCTCACGTATCGCATGGCTAACGACCCGTGTGCGGAGTGCCTTAATGATTCGTTTAAGTGAATGCATTCAACATTTTCTTTCGAAAAATAAGCTATTGAGTTTTGCATCATTGTGCTTTGTACAATAACTTTTTCCTTGAGATTTTCTAGGACATTTACAAGCACATACTAACCATTCAAACCCCATCTTTAAAATCATAATAGCCTTCCATTAACACCCCAAACCCCATCCTTGAAGTTGCCCAATTTTACATTCGCTTAAAGGCAAATCACTCACAGTTGTCACCAGCGCAGAACGAACCCATTTTGGTAGTCGGAATAGACTACCTTGTTCTCATTGTATCATGAATTTAATAGTATAATTGCTTTCCTAGGAAGATTCTTCAAGACACTACCCGGGATATGATCGAATCCAGGAGATTTGTTACTCTTGAGGTTCTTTATGCATGCTTTAATTTTCTTTGGTTTACAGGCATGAATTGGCAAAAAGTCGGACTGTAATGAATCGAGCTGTCCTTTGAATGTATTAACGAAGCTGCGGGCAAGATAGCTTCCCAGATAATCTGTGGTGTGATGGGCTGATTTAAAGTGCTTTGAGATCAGGTAAGCTCTATCCTTGTCATTAAAAATAGTTCTTCCGTCGGGTAGTTTAAGTGGTGGTATAATGGTGTTGCGTCTGAAGACTCTATTTAGTTTCCAGATATTTCTCGCGTTTTTCCCCTGGACTGTAAGCATTCTATCCCAATTTTCATATCGGGCTTGAAGCAAACGGTCCTTAACAGATGTGGTAAGGTGGTTAAGTTTTTTCGTATTCCTATCTCTTGTTCTTTGCCATTGCCGCCGAATTATGTTTCTCACTTTAATAATCACTTTGGTTTCATTGTCAATACGAATAGGAGGATATGGTTTCCGTATGCTTTTAGGTGTATGAGAATCGATACTGAACCAAATATAATCGTATAGATTAGTTATTAATGCATCAATTTGTGAGGTGCTATTGATTTGTAGTAGGTCGAGATTACTACTGTCGACTATAGAGCTCAGTGTGACTTTAAATTTCGTCCAATTCGTTTGACAAAAATTATACATAAGTTTATCCTCGGTTTTCGAAAAGCGTTTGTCAGGAATAGAAAAAAAGACAGGAAGATGTGGTGAACTTAGTTCATTTACGGTTAATGGACTTGTAATATTTACTTGACCATTGCTAATTACGATGTCTAGAGTTGATTCTCGGCCTTTTGGAGGATAATATGTTGGGTGGGATGGACAATGGACGTACAAATTTCTAGCGCAAGTAAGGTCAAAAAGTATTTTTCCTGCAGAGTTTGCCCTGGTACAGTTCCATTGTCTATGTCGTGCATTGAAGTCATCACATAAAAAAAATTTATCTTATTTTCTCGTTAAAAGCTTCATGTCACTACTCAGTTTGTCATTATTAAGTTTAGTGCCAGAAAAATAGCCACCGATTATATACGTTTCGTGATCTAGTAAGAAAACAGCGAGATTTTCAACTACTTTGGTCTCAATACTAGTTTGTACGACATGGCGTATGGTTTTTTGGATACATATTGCAACTCCACCACCTTTAGTATGATTTCTATCAGATCTATAGATTAAGTAGGAAAGATGTGAAAGTTTATCAGTTGGTTTCAATCAGGTTTCTGTAAGTATTATCAAGTGTACATTGTTCCGCGAAGCATAGTCAAAAAGTTCAATATTCTTGTTACGGATACTCTGGGCATTCCTGAGTAGTATATTAAATTCGATGTTACTATCCATACAGGAACCTGGTCGCAACACTGACTATCACATTAAATTGCTGTTGCTTAGTAGAACAGGCTGCAAGTTTCTCGATTAGCTCAGTCGAAATTTCAATCAGCTGATCGGTTGTAAACAAGTTTTGATCAAAACTATTGTTACTTGATTGCTGTGGTGTATTCGATCGTAGGATACTGCTGTACGATATCTGCGGTTGTTTTTGTTGACGTTGGACTAGTGTTGCCGTTGAATTTATACTGTGTTGATTCACTTGCGAGATTTTCGTTCGGTTCGACGAGATTTGTGGAAAGTGATGTGAGCTAATTGAAAATTGCTGGGTTTGCTCATTTTCATGGTAGATATTTTGTGGACGGTGGCGCGATATTTTATTTTTGATGTTTATATATTCAAGACGTTTTTCGCAGGATTTATCGTTGGCCAAGTGACGTTTTGAGCAATTTGCACCAAGAATCTCGTCGTCGCGAACAGCATTACAATTTGCGTGGTTATGCGATCCAACGCAAATCATGCATTTGGGTGGGACATTACAAAAACTAGATTCGTGTCCATAGAGTTGACGATTCCGACACTGTGTAGGTCCTATTTTATTACGTGAATAGTAGTTCAATTGAACTCTAGTATGTAATATAGATTTGATTTTTCGTAAGTCGGTTATTTTGATTGCGCCGTGATTGAAGTAAATTATGTAAAGTGTTTGATCGCTGTACCTTCTTCGAGCGGGCGATAATTTTTTAACGTCATAGCAGACTAAATTGTGCTCGGTATTTAGTGTTTTCTTTAGCTCGTCGCACGACATGTCATCGAGACCGGATAGAATATCTTTAACCGGCTTTTGGTTACTAGGCTGGTAAGTAAAGAAGTGCACTTTCTTTGATACTAGGTACTCGCGGGTCTTATTAAAGTCTGCGACAGTATTCAGGTGTAGTCTCCTACCAATTGACATGTGTTTAATGTCAAAGTTATTGATGTCAATTTCTGACATCATAGCTACGATGGTGTTTCGCTTTAAGTTTGGAAAGACGATAGGTGAAACTTTTTTTTTATCTGAATTTGAGAAAGTCATGGACCTACCTACTATACACAACTACGTTCTCCGAAAATTTCAGTTCACTCGGATCGGCCACTCCAAAGATTATCTCCCTTAATCATTTTGCTGATATATATATATATATATATATATATATATATATATATATATATATATATATATATATATATATATATATATATATATATATATATATATATATATATATATATATATATATATATATATATATATATAAAGAAATATGAATTTTCGGCGAAACGAGTTTAATACTATTGTTCTTCGAACATTAGTAAAAAAACCCTCGATTTTTGTATCAAGAACCTATCCTCCTCGGCGGCGAAAAGCTTTTAAAAAAGCATTTAGATTTGGACAACTCTAACTTGTTTTGCCCGTGTATTTTTTATGGCAGTTTCCACAAAGAATCAGCGTACATCTAAACGAGCAACAAAAAATCATCATATATATGTATCTCTTCTCCTCGTACAACGTACACTATTAATGCACCCTCCCGCTCCCACGGAAACTTTGCAACGATTCTAAACAAACAAAAGGAATTATTTTTATATGAAGAACCGGCAAGAAGTCCACTCTTACTACTATCCATCAAAATTAGTTTTGCCATTGGAGAAATTGACATCACAAATAACTAAGACGAAAATATCAAATGTGCGCCGAAACAAGGATATAATCAATAAAATGCAACAATACATTCAAATACAAAATGAACCGATGAAAATAATTATCTACAAAACACCAAAGAGAATAATTGAAAGCAAAATTAAATTTAATTACGCCAATGAACTACAAAACAAGCTGAAAGACAGTATTAGTTTAATGCAAAATATAAAAAAGCCAAAGCAAAGATTCAAACAAAATCAAAAATTGAAGTACATATTTGAGTTTTAAAGTAAAACATTTCTTCTCTTTCGTAATATATCGAACATACTTTTCAAAACGAAATAAAAATCAGCTATAAAAATTAATTCGTTAAATTTTATTTAAATTTTAGTTAAAAACACAAAAAACAGCAAAAAGAATGCCACAAACAATACAAAATTTGAAGAAAAAAATGTGTTAACTCACTTATATCTCAATTGTTTATTAATGCCAAATGCACAACAAAAATGAAAAAATTCTACAAAAAAAAAAAAATGTATGTTAATGTATTGTAATTACGTTGTAATTTAATACAAAATTGTTGAAAACCTTCATATATGCACAAATTAACTAACATTTATTGAAATTATTATTATTTTTACAAGAAAGAATTCTAAATGACTAAAATAGCATTCAAAAGCTTTGAGAAGAAAAGCACATATTCATTATGAGTTGAAACTAAGCGAAATATTTATGAATTAAATATTCAATATCGAGCTTTCTATGCACATAAAGCAAAACATTAATGCGCAAAAAATGTAATCAAAAATGTAAAGCATGGATCTGAGTTCAAAAAAATTTCCTTTTTACAGAAATGAAATTTTTTCCCCCAAAGGAGGAGGGTGAAGTGTATATTAAAACCTAAACAAATAAAATGTCAACACACATTCAAAATATACACATTATGATTTTGGCGGCATCACAAGAAAGTGGTGAGTTCTAAAATAAGCAGTAGACTTAACTTCGCGAAGACAAGAACAAATACACTTAATATTAAAAACAACATCAAAAACCCAATCCATACATTTTAGTACATATATTTTCCACTTACAAATTTAACGAAAATGTTACTTTTTAAGATAGGACATGAGACAATAAAATTAGTCTGCCTTGGAACGCCAGCTTTGTCGGACGGGTCAATTAAAGCTAAAACTTTAAATTTTACTAACTCCATGGCACTTTTGTTTGTAGTCTTGCTACGCGGCGACCAATTTCGCCACGCAAGATTTACAAACATAGTGACCCATATTAATAAAACACCTTTATAATAATACAATAGATATATATATATATATATCTATACATAAGTTACGGTACCCCCTTAACATTAGCACGCAGAACGAAATATCAGACGTATCTGCACATTTTGCAACTTCTCATTCGAAATCGAAATCTGACCCACTGTCTGGCTTAAATCCGTTCTTCTAAATGTAACAGAGCAAATTCTCACGCGAAATTGAAATCTGACCCACTGTCTGGCTTAAATCCGTTCTTCTAAATTCCACACTAGAATTGAAATTGAATCCATGTATCTCGCTAGTTTTCAAGCGTTACGGGAAACCGAATTTAAACTAATTTTAATATTTCAAGTCAGTCTTTGTCGATCA
Organism: Nemotelus nigrinus; assembly: GCA_947369275.1. Lineage (NCBI taxonomy): Eukaryota > Metazoa > Arthropoda > Insecta > Diptera > Stratiomyidae > Nemotelus > Nemotelus nigrinus. The sequence continues at coordinate 96,371,081 of OX376372.1, read as the reverse complement.
TTCAACCGAAGAGCACATAGTGCCTTATTATCAATTACAAGCAATCTATAAAAATTTGTGAAAATTAAATTGTGTTGTAACTTAAACCAATTTGTAAAAACTAAATTGTGTTTTAACTGGCGCCCAACTTGGGGCCGCATTCAGTGCAGTGACAGCAGCTCGTCCCTGAAAACCCTTCAACAGGATAATAGGACATCGATTTTTTTTCGCTGGAGCACTTGCGGTCCAAATTTTGAAAATTAAGAGGCCGTACCCACGGCAACACTCTCACCGGAGCTTCAACCCGCACAGGAGGATCAACTCTAAGGACATAAAAACCTAAATACCGAAATCAACCCGCACAGGAGGACAAACTCTTAGGACATCTAAATACCTAAATACCTAAATCAACCAAAATATGAACTACTACCTTATCTAACATGGACAAAGTGTATTTCATGTAAGTAGAGTTTTCAGCCATTGATTTTGCGAATGGTTTTTTATAAAATAATTATGTTGAATCAATAGATTGCATTAAATTATTGTGTGAAACTTTTTGCGTTTCAAGCTTTCCCAATATTTCCGAAATTAAGTTAAAAAAATACGTGTGTTTGTGTGAGTTTTTGTGGTATTTCCAATATTTTTATTTTGGAAATGGACGAAGCGCTATTACAAGCCTTAATTACCGCGGCAGTACAGACGGCAACAGAACGTACGCAACAGTCTTTCGAACGGACTTTTACCGAACTTACGACACGACTTCACGCTTTGGAAAGAACAACGGCGGTAGAAGAGTACGAATAGGTTACTATCGATCCCGAAAGGAGATGTGAAGAATCTCTGGATCTAGTGAAATCTCTTCCCGAGTTTGCTGGTGAACAAGCGCGCTACATTTCATGGCGACAAGCAGCACATGCTGCCTATAAACTGTTTGAGGGACATGAAGGTAGCTCAAAACACTACCAAGCAGTTGTCATAATACGGAATAAAGTAGTATGTTCCGCGGATCTTGTGCTCTCGTCCCTCAATACGGTATAAAATTTCAGGGCTATAATAGCGCGGCTTGATTTCACATACGCGGGTAAGAAACCAATTCATTTAATAGAGCAGGAAATGTCAACTCTACGACAAGGAAGGTTATCTGTAGACCAATTTTACGATGCGGTAGAACAGAAGCTTACCTTGACAATTAACAAAACAATTATGTTACAAGGGAATGACAGTGCTCTCATAGCATCTCTGAGCAAAAATATCGTCAAGATGGTCTGAGAACTTTCATTTCTGGTCTAAATAGGCCATTGTGCGATATACTTTTCTCCTCTCGACCAACTGATATGCAATCAGCGCTAGTTTTAGCCCAAGAACTCGAGGGAAATCACGCGCGCTACGCCTTTGCAAGTGCTTTTCACAACCGGCCAAGCCAACTAATAGTCGAAGATAGGCGTAACCAACAAGGACCTCATAACTCTCCACATTATAGGAGAGTCTCCGCTGTGCAAACTCACTCGAGTCCAGTTCCAATGGAAGTGGACCCAACAATTTCTCTTTACAGCAAGAATGCACCAGCTCCAAATAACTTTCTGATCAGACAGGTCTCAAGCTTAGCTCAAAACCAGGAAATTTCTGCAAACACTAATAAGTCCTTTCCCATTAACTCAAATCTGTTAGCTAGACCCCTAAAAAGGCAGAATGGGTAAGATCGGTAGCCGATTGCAAAAGTACAGCGGATCAACCACTTAGAAGACCAACAAGTGTCAACACCATCAACTGTGGAGTTTGAAGTAGGGAGTTATCAGCCGAATAACGACGAATACTACTATGATGACTACGAAGACTTGCAGGGTCCTTATCTAGATCTCACTACCGACACATCTGAAGAGATTAATTTTTTAGGGGTAAGTCCCTCCTGCCATATGTCAGCCGAACGCTGGCAGGAGAACCAGTAAAGTTTTTAATAGATAAGGGCGCTGCCAAGGACTATATTAAAGATGTCAGCGCTCTCAAGGGTCACCGGAACGTAGAAAAACCCTTTTTGGTAAAGTCTATTCATGGAAAAACTAAGGTAGTGTCATAGTGTCTCATAAATATTTTCAATAAAGATGCTTGGTTCTACATTCTGCCTAATCTTGAAACATTCGATGGCATCATCGGTTTTGATCTTTTACAAAAAGTCAATGCTAAAATTAATCTACAATCCGGAAATTTAATTTTTGATTTTGGACAGGAAAGTACAGTATTTTCAGTGCAGAGATGTGAATAACGTCTCCACTGCAAGCGAGATTTCTAGCTTTTCCAGACCTCCGGACATAGAAACGGAATTTTCTGAAATGGTGAAACGGCAATCAAGAGTTTTTGCTGATGCTACCGAGTCTTTGCCTTTTAACACTAATATTGTTGCAACCATCAAGACAACCGATAATGAGCCTGTGTATTCGAAAGCTTATCCTTACCCGATAGCGGCGAGTGAGTTTGTGAATAAAGAAATTTCGGAGTTGCTCTGTAATGGAATTATTTGACCTCTCACGGTCACCATATAACAACCCCATATGGGTGGTGGATAAGAAAGGTATCGATGATTTGGGAGATCGTAAGATGCGGCTGGTTATCGACTTTAGAAAATTAAATGAGAAAACGATAAACGATAAATACCCCATCCCGGATACCTCTGTTATCTTGGCTAATTTAGGCAAAGCATCGTATTTTTCGACACTAGACTTAAAATCTGGTTTTCACCAAATAAACCTGGCGGAACGCGACAGAGAAAAGACAGCATTTTCCGTAAATAACGGGAAGTACGAGTTCTGCAGGCTTCCTTTCGGGTTAAAAAATGCACCCAGCTTCTTTCAAAGGGCAATCGACGATATCTTAAGGGAAGAAATCGGCACGACTTGCCACGTCGATATTGTCGATGTGCTCATTTTTTTGGAAACCAAAGAACAACACTTAGATGACGTAGACCAAATTCTGGGAAAGTTTTACGCGGCCAATATGCGGGTGTCACCTAAAAATCTAAATTTTTTAAGACAAATGTCGAATTCCTGGGATTTGTAGTTTCTGCTGATGGTATAAAAACCTGTTCAGATAAGGTTCGTGATATTTTTGAACATGAGATCCCCAAAACACTTCGTAGCCTGCGATCATTCCTCGGACTCGCTGGTTACTACAGGCGTTTTATAAAAGATTACGCTCAAATCGCGAAGCCTCTTACGAAATATTTGCGTGGGGAAAACGGACATGTAGGTTCTAACCGATCAAAAAATATAAGAATTGAATTCGATGACGAGCCAATACTCGTTTCTGACAAGATAAAGAATATTTTAGCTTCGGAAGATGTGCTTTTACTATGAAACTATTACTATGAAACAACTATGAAAAACCTTTTAACCTAACCACCGATGCATCTTCACATGCAATAGGGGCTGTTCTGTCCCAGGGAGGTAGGCCAGTAACAATGATCTCAAGAACATTGTCGTCCACTGAGGAGCATTACACTACCAATGAGCGCGAACTTTTGGCAATAGTTTGGAGTCTGCAGAAACTGCGCAACTACCTTTACGGCGTGAAACAGCTTTATATTTTTACGGACCACCAGCGTCTCACCTTTGCAATTTCAGATAAAAATCCGAATGCCAAAATCAAAAAGTGGCGAGCGTATGTAGAAGAATTCTCTCCAAAATTTTTTTATAAACCTGGAAAAAAAAACCACGTTGCCGATGTTCTTTCAATGCAGCATATAGATACTCTTGTAGATTCCACAGAAACTGATGAAGTAACCGCCCATAGCAAAGAATCTTCAGCCAATACCATTCCAACGGTCCCCAACCCAATAAATTGTTTTCAGAATCAAATAATCTTGGAAACCGGAATTGAATTGAAGAAAGTAACGAAAATTATATTTAAAAAACAAATCAGGCACTTACTAACCTATAAAGACCTGGACAGCTGATATGAACTACTAAAAGAAGCCGTGAATCCAAACGCAGTTAACGCACTTCTTTGTGACTTGCACATCTTTGGCCGGATTCAAAACGAGCTATTAAGAAGATTTCCATCTGTTAAATTTGTCTATACCGAAAAGTTTGTCACGGACATATTTGATCCAAATGATCAAGCTAAGATTGTAGCAACTGAGCACAGAAGGGCTCACCAATCTGTGTAAGAGAATGATCTTCAGATTTTTAAGTACTGTTACTTCCCCCAAATACGAAAATGGATTAAAGAAGTGATTGCTAACTGTAGAGTTTGTCATGAGGCTAAGTATCAAAGGCATCTACCTAAACCAGAGATTGGAAGAACACCCATTGCCTCCCAACCCGGTGAAATACTTCACATCGATATCTATTCTACCGATAAAACACATTTTCTAGCCTGTATAGACAAATTCTCTAAGTTTGCAACAGTCATACCAATCAAATCTCGCTCGATTATCGATATGAAACGACCATTATTGCAGATTCTCAATCTATTCGATCAAACAAAAACTATAGTTAGTGACAACGAAAAAACTTTTAGCTCCCACACGATAAAATCATTGCTTGGAGATCATTTCAAAATAGATACTTTCACAACCCCTCCACTTCATAGCACAACTAACGGACAAGTAGAGCGATTACATAGTACTTTGACGGAAATAGCGAAGTGCACGAAACGTGATCAAATTGTCAGCGACACTGTTGAATTCACCTTGATAGCGGCAGCTAAATATAACAGAACAATTCATTCAGTTACTAAAAGCAGGCAAATCGATGTAATTAGCTCTATGCCCACCAAATCGAGAGAAGAAATAGAAGTACCGATTAAGGAAGCTCAGGAAACAGAGCTCAAACGACATAATACAGACAGACATACCCGAACAGTTCAACCAGGAGACAAAGTTTTCGTGAAAACAAGCAAGCGCATAGGAAATAAGTTCTCAAAACTTCATATCGAAAGAACGGTTGAAAAAGACTTAGGAACAACTGTTTTAATTAATAACAAGCAGGTACATAAAAGCAATCTAAGATGATTTACATATTTGATTCCAGGTTCTTCTTAACTACAAACCTTCGCTGGACTCACGGAAAGATACTGGACTACTCGAACTTATAATTCATAATTATAACTACTGGCAAGGTAGCAGTCTTCGAGGATTTTGGTTAATTAACTCACTATAAGAACTTGACAGCATACGAATCTATAGCCCACGAAACACTAGGTTTCTTACAATTTTTTACAGACACTTACGTTCGAACAACTATTCAGACAGACATTGATCAGATCCTTCATCTCTTAAAGACATTACGAATCCACCACCGTCATGCACGCAGTATTAATTTGCTAGGAACAGCCTTAAAATATGTGGCCGGAACTCCTGATTTTGACGACTTTAACGAGGTCAAAACCAAGGAGGAGGCATTGATAGAAGCTAATGAACAGCAAATCCGTATTAATACGGAAAAAAAGTAAAAATAAATCAAAAGGTAAAAATAAATCAAAAGGTAAAAAAAAGACGTAATACACTTTTTTGTACAAAAATTCCTTATCCCAAGCAAAAAAACTCAACTATAACACAAATGATGAAAATGTTCAGTACTGGCAACACTTTCCCAATGAAGCAGCAATAAGTTTACCTTAACAAGCTCATACTTAAATCAACTTATCCTTTGAATTTCGTGCTCATCGCAGGATTTCATCTAAAGTTTCAGCGGTTAAACGTTGTTTGAGGCGAAAAATGTTCAAAACTCGGATAATTTAAAAATTGGTTTCTTAATTTTATCGCAAATGCTTTGCATATGAGTACGTAATTTCAAGCATCTGTTGGTGCAATATTAACGGAAATGGCTAATGCTGGTTAGCCTGTGTTAGCAGCAAGACAAAAATATACCAAATCTGCTTCACGTTAAGGGGAGCTTCTCCTGTAAACGGGGTTTTTCGCTCCTTAATTTCGAGTGTGGATTTAAAAAAAACTATGGGTTGCCTAATCTTGAATTTTTTATGAAATTATTATTCTTTATTAGAGACTGCTACATTGTTAGTTTTATGTAAAAATATTGAGTCGTTCCTGAGATATGGTTGCTCAAAGTGGGACATGTTATTTTCGCAGAGGTAAATGGCGTGCACTGTAGAGCCTCAGGAGTTGATTCTGGAACAAACAATGTGATATGTTTTTTGTTTGTTTTTGAGTCTTCTATAGAACGACGTCTTTGTTTAAAAAAAAAATGATTTTTTACAAAAACTACAACAAAATTTGCAAAATTTTCATTTTTTTTCAACAAATTTGTTTAAAAAAAGTGTGTTAAAAAATCTTTTTATGCAACTTTCTCGACGATGTTCCATTCGAAATTTAATACGCTTTAATCTGATATATAAACTTTTAAAATTGGTCAAGCCGTTTTTTAGTTATCGTGCACGCCAGTTTGAAAAGCATGGTTTCGAGAAAAACGCGCTTAAAGTTTTTAGTTCCAAAAGAAGTATGTTGAACACGACGTGACAAAAAAACTCATAACTTCCACAATTTTGCGAATTCCAGCCTGAAATTTTACATGCGTATTTCTTAATGCATATATTATGGAATAACAATGACAAAAAAATTACGATTTTTTAACCCATTTACAGGAGAAGCTCCCCTTAAGTTAAACCCAACCAGTAAATTTCATTTCGATTGAATCACTGCGCTGGAAGGTATACGGGTGAAAAAATTCTTAGGGTAACCACCCTCAAAACTTTTCAAATTTTTAAAACGTTAATATTTGTTGTTAATTTTCATTGCAGGATCATTCTCAATTGCAAATCTAATGAAATAATCGCTCAGTAAAGAAATTCCAAAAAAATTGTCATAGCTGGCACCCCTTTCATGATTTTTGTACGAAACTCCTACGACATTTACTTCACATTAGGTTCCATTTACTGCATGAACTTCGTTTCGATTTCTATACTGGACCGGAAGCTATAGGGAAAAAAGTTTTATTTTGCTGAGCAAATTTGCAAAATTTATGAGACAAAATTCACCACAGCTGCCAGCCCTATACTAATTTTTCAACTAAATTTTCACCAAATGTTGCAGAGAGTAACATCCAAGCAGTGGCGGCTCGTCCTAATGTGCACTTTCGCACGTGAACCCCCTCAAAGATATCAATGATCCAAAATTAATATATCTATACATATTGAACAAGTATATTGAACTACATTGGACAATATCTAACTTGTTATGGCAGCACATAATGTCACCTGCCGATCATTTTCATATCTTTTATCCCAGAAACTTCCTATTCCTACGTACAAGCCAAACAATTTTCATATCTGCTTATCTTACTGCCTTCTGTACTAGCGATCGCACGTGCAATTGTGTGGCTGGAATTAGGGGGCTAGAGTAGCATGCGAGGAAGCGAGGGGTGCATCCATTTAGCTCGTCTCAGTACTAGCAGGGAGTCCACACTCAGAATGTGCGATCAATGAACAATTTGATGCATTTAGACATTGTTGTCGGTGGTCAGTTCCATTCGCTGACTCGTGCTGCCGTTTCGAGCGTTTTACATATAGTATACAATTATGTATGTGGATTATTCTACCCTTCTAAGCATAAAAGTTCTATCTACATTTTAGTACTTTCGAGATATTCAATGATTTGTGTTTTAATTTGTACTGGAGGTATATGGAGAGTGCATTTTTCAATATTAAATTTTAAATACTTCCACAAAAAAATTTTATAGAATGATGTAATAGAGTATGTAATTTTTGAATCCGGTGTTAACTCAAAAATGAGAAAAATGCAGATAGAACGTTTATGCTCGCTAGCGCAATATTATAATAACTATTGGGTTTAATTTTACTATTGCCTCTATTTGTGTCTCTATAATTTCAAGACACATTTGGAATTTAATTCGTGGTAGGTAGAAATAAATTCTGTGAAATTTTTGCTGTGAAATACTAGTAAAATATATTCAGTATTTTAGAAGATTAGTCTTAGAAGAAAGTATATGCTTGGAAATGATTTGGGAGTTTAATTTCTTTTGTCGCCTATTTCTGGCCTTTTACTAGGGTTAGAGCTATTAAACTATATACATTTGAATGTATTGGCAGGTTCGATTATGCAAAAATAGTCAGAGCACTTAATTAAGTCTAAAGCACCGAAGGTTTGTGTATGGATATATGAAAAATTTTATACAAGAAGGGCTTTACTGTTTTTTTTATAAATTCTGGGATTATGTGTATCTAGGACTGATTGTAATTTTTAATAAAATTAATTGATATCGGTGCATCCATTTTGCTGTAATAAACCATGATAAGCCCATCATGGTAAAGACTCACCATGAAAACTCACTGATGAAAATACAATGTTCACTGTAAATATAAGTTTCAAATCTCTTAAATGTTTCGTCAAAATATCACTGTTAAAGGATTTTTAAATCACCCTTTGAAGAATTTTGTATTCAGTTATGTTTTTTATAATATTTTTTTTTAAAACGCATTCTAAAGCAGTTTTGCTATGTTTCGGCAAATTAACTAACACAGATTCAACTCTTAAGACAAGTGCAAGATAAATATTCATGTGCCCAATAAATGTGTTTTCTTTTTGTGAACCTCCATAAAATAAGGTTACGAGCTGCCACTGCATCCAAGTACTGTGTAAATTTCGTTAAAATCTGATGGCTGCATCGGAAGCTATAGGCCAAAAAGGTGTTTTTTTCTCAGTTATTTTTCAAGATGGTACCACTGCCACAGGGTTACCCGCATTTCAAAATCACTTCTACCAGACCTGGTCCTTGGTAATACCAACATGTCCTGTAAATTTCATTATGATCAGGTTATCCGAACGTCAGTTCTCGTGAACAGAACTTTCGAGTGCTGAAAATAGAGGTAATTTGGGGATGAGTTGCCGTTCTTGTGCAAATCGGAATTTTGAAAATTTTAGCTTGAGATAAAGGACAAAAGATACAATTTATCAAAAATTTGAAATTTTTGTCAATAATCAAAAATTGTTCAGCAAGGTCAATGATTTGAAAGATTTTTTTTC
>OX376372.1:96323679-96361910 GCA_947369275.1 Nemotelus nigrinus | reverse complement strand
CAATGCAGCCATCGGATCAAAACGAAATTCGCAGGGCAGATTGATTTTTATGTGAGGCAGGTGTGATATATTTTTGGTTTTGATGTTAGCGAAGGGTTGCCAGCGCGAGACGTTTTTTGCTTATTTCATATAAAAAAATTTGTATATAAACTATTCATATCGCGAACATTTACAATGAAAATAAGTTACCAATGTTGAAATATTTTAAGTGCTGGTAAAGTGTTGCAGGCACTGAGTATTTTTTTTTTTGTTTTTATTATGCTATGCTGCTTTCAAAGTTTTGCAGTGTTTTGTTTTCCTAAATCTTGAAATTCACGCAAATTATTGAATTAAAATCCTTTTTACCTTTTGAACCCTCTGAGTTTCAATGCATAGTTAAGATCAAAGTGGTTTTGCACTCGAAACAGGTTGGAGCATGTGTAGTAAAATATGCGCTTAAAATCTGCACGATTCTTCTATTGTTCATCGAATATTAGTATTTTTAGTGGTTCAGGTGCGCTAAAGTTTTTTCTTTTTAGTGGGTCGCGGTATACAGCAGCGTTTGAAGTCGTCCAATATACCAATGTGCACTAGAGCTCTTAACCCTAGTTCTGTTACCTCGTTAATTTACCAATAAGCCTCCGGTTTGCCCAGTAGTGACTTTCGAAGTGGCATCGACGCATCACACGGTCACCGAATTTTACTTAGAGTGGAATTTACCATCGCACCTATTTCTTTGGAGCTTATTGCTACCCTTGCTTGGCCTGCGCCGACCTCATTAGCATAGTTGTTGTCCAGTGATTTCTACATGTTCCTCTTGTTTAGCTAAGATATATTCTAACCCAACAATCTACCAAACTCATCCTCTAATGTAGAGGGCTAAGTTAGCTGTGCCGTTGCTTGCAGTTAAAGCTTTAGGAAGTGGAGACATGGTGAATAAGCCAGCTCTGTGGACTGAGGTTAAGGCTGCAGGGGTTCGTGGAGACATGGCGATCGAGTCAGCGCCACTGAACACTGGCACAGCTGCCTAGCAAAGCTATGTAGACATCACGAGTGGGTCAGCTCTATTGCCTGGGACAGCGGCTAAGCAAAGGTGTGGAGACATGACGAGTGGGTCAGCTCCTATGCCTTCAAAATCTTCCTCAACCCCTGTTTCAAGCGGTTCCGGAGCTGAGGTCACCAAGCCTGGCCCTGCGAATGCCAAGAAGTCCGTTGGTGGCCAGTGTGATGGGTAGGTTTCGGTGAATGAGCCAGCCCGACCATCAACAAGCACTTCTTCCGGTGCCGCTTCCTCTTCAGGCACACAAAGCTCCTCCGCCAATAAAACTTGGGCTTATGGAACAAGAAGGGCAGCCTTCAAAGTTCTGAGGAAGTTTGAAAATGTCCCTCCTAACATTATGTCCGACATGGACAAAAAGTCCCTTCAGTGGGCAAAATCACAATTTGGGGAGCACTCTAATCCGCTCCCTCTACACTCTGGAGCTTCAGCTCAGAAACGACAAAGGTCGGCTGAGCAGATGAATCAGGGCAGACAAGACTGCAAAAAGCAGAAAGTAGTGACGGCTCCTACAGGGATAACTCGGCCATTTAGTGAAATGGCCAAAGAGTGCCTGGTTTGGGCCGTGATTGATGCCAGCAAGGGAGATGGAACCATCTCCACCGAAAACTGGCTTAAGATCAGGCAGGCTTTATTTTGAGTCTGCTGCAGACTGCAGAAGGCCAGCTCGGGTCCACCACCTACGGTGAACGTTGCGGGCTGGTACAAAGGAATCAGACTGTTTGCGTGTGGGGACCAACGATCAGCCGATATTTATAAGCAGGCAATCTCCGAGCTGGGGGAACTCTGGCCAGGCGCCAAGCTTAAGGTGGTGCACAGGGACGAGATTCCCAGCTGGCTTAGATGCAGGACTTGGATTCCAAGTTTCCACTCGGATCCAGTGGAAGTCCTGGAAATAGTGCGGCTTTTCAACCCAGATCTTCCAACGGAAAATTGGAGGATTGCGAAAATTGGAGAGCCAGTGGATAATTGGCGGGAGGCCCTTTTCATCATCAATGAAGAGGCACTCCCGGTCTTAGATGCCCGGAAAGGGATTATCAGGTATGGGGTCGAAAAACTAGTTTTGCGGATCTACCGAAGCGACAGGCCGAAGAGCTCTGCTGTGGGAGATCCAACACCTGAGGAACCTCAACCTAAACAATTGACTCACATGACGGGGGACCCACCTATAAAGGGGTTGGACACATGTTCGAGGGCGACATCTGAGGATAAGTCAGATGCGGAATCCCTCTACGCAGACGGGGTTAGTGTCGGGACTACCTCCGATTTGGGTGGCTGCCTGGACCTCATGACTCTGGAAGCAGAGAAAGAGGCTGGGCAGACATCTATGTCAGACGGGGAGGACCTGGATCTAACCATCGTCGAAAATAAATGATGGTGAAGGTATTGCAGATCAACCTTCACCATTCCAAAGTAGCATTAGCTACCCTGCTATTCCGACTGTCTAGGACAGAGGAGGAGCTGATTCTAATCCAAGAACCATGGGTTGCTAAAAACCGGGTTTGCGGGTTACGCACTGAGGGATACAGTGGTACCCGATGGCTTACATGAGCCACGTGTCTGCATTCTTGTCAAGAAAACCATAAACGTCCTTGTACTACACAAATTCAGTGACAGGGATAATATGGCTGTTGCAATGGAAATCGACCAGAGACCATACTGGTTTGTTTCTTGCTACATGGCACACGATCATGGCGATAGCCCAGCTTGCGACATTTTCAAGGGTGTTGTGGCTGAAGCCACAAAGATTGGTGTGCCTCTTATTCCAGGGACTGACTCCAACGCTCAGAATGAAGTATGGGGTAGCTCCAACACTAATGGCCGAGGTGAGGAACTTTTTGACTTCATCCTGGCCCACGACCTTTTTATTGCCAATACTGGTAGTGAACCAACCTTCCTTACCTCAAACCGCAGGGAGTTTCTTGATGTTACTTTGATTAGTGGACGGCAATCGCAACTTCTCCGTGACTGGAGGGTTCTACAAGAGTGCTCATTCTCTGATCATAGGTACATATCGTATAACGTGGCTGGCCGAAGCTCTGCAATGCAAGCAGCCTTTATCACCAGAAAGAGGACGGACTGGAAGCTATTTAAGTCTCTGGTACGATCCTTACTGGAAACTGCTCCTAGGAGCATTGACTGCTACCATGAATTGGATCGGGCGGTTGACACCCTTACTAGTTCTCTCAACTCCGCGTCTAGGAAAGCATTTAAGCCACCGTCGGCCAGAGGCAATCCTAAGCCTCACTGGTGGAGTATGGAAATCAGCATCCTGCGGAGAGAATGTAGGAGGGAGTTTATTAGATCGAAAAGATCTAATGACTGGTCGGTGTATAAAACGAAGCTGAAGCCTTTTAAGTATGCCATTCGCAAGGCTAAGAGGTTCTCATGGAGATCTTTCTGTGGAAATGTAGAGAGTCTCAGCAAGGCAAATCGCCTTCGTAAGGTCTTAAGCACGACACCGAAGGCTGGGGGGTGCATAATGAACCCTGAGGGCATTTGGACTAGTTCGAGTGTAGATACTCTAAACGTTCTTATGGACGCACATTTCCCGGGTAATTATTGCCCTATAGGGAAAGTGCGCCAAACGGAACTAAATTACGGTAGAGAGCCACCTTTCAGAATATCAAACTCTCAGCTGAGGTGGGCTATCAACTCCTTTGAGCCAGTTAAATCCCCGGGCCCTGATGGCGTGCTTGCGGCTGACGTTCAGCAGTCCATAGAAGTATCGCTATCATGGCTCAGGGAGATTTATAACGCTTGCCTACGCTTCTCGTATGTTCCCACCAGCTGGCGGGAAACTAGAGTTGTGTTTATTCTGAAAACAAAAAAAAAGTCTCTCATGTTAAGCCAAAGGACTATGATCCAATAAGTCTTAACTCAGTCCTGCGTAAGGTTTTGGAAAGGATCATTGATTACCACATTAAACGATCAATCGATCCTATGTTGATCTCGCAGTCACACCATGCCTATACCAAAGGCAAGTCTGTGGAGACTGCTCTTCACGTCCTTATTGAGCAAGTTGAGAAATCTCCTGCTCTTAAGGAATATACGCTTGCCGCCTTCTTGGACATCGAGGGGGCCTTCAACAACGTAAATTTTAACGCTATTGTTGAGGCTCTCTCGGTGCTGCATGTGGACGAGCGGCTGATTGCTTTTATTGTACCGCTTCTCAAAAGTAGAGTGGTTATCTCCTCCCTGGGGAGTGCCAGGGTAAGACGAGGAGTCAGTACGGGCACACCTCAGGGTGGAGACCACTCTCCCCTGCTGTGGAACATCACGTTGAATACTCTTCTAAATCACTCTCTTGACATCCTTTCACGTTGGAGGCGTGATTTATAAATATATATATATGATTTATATATATATATATATATATATATATATATATATATATATATATATATATATATATATATATATATATATATATATATATATATATATATATATATATATATATATATATACATATATATATATATATATATATATATATATATATATATATATATATAATATATATATATATATATATATATATATATATATATATATATATATATAAATATATATATATATATATATATATATATATATATATATATATATATATATATATATATATATATATATATATATCAGCGAAATGGTTAAGGGAGATAATCTCTAGAGTGGCCGATCCGATTGAACTGACATTTTCGGAGGACATAGATGTATATGACAGGTAAGTCCATGAATTGCTAGAATTCAGATATCTTAAATTATTTGGCAGCGGCGGGCATTTTAGTGGATGTTCAGGTACTCATATATTTCCAAGCAGTGTGTATTTTTATTAAAAACCTTAAGTCGTTTTTTCTTATTGGTTGGCCAAATTCGCAGCTTGCTTGTGTTTTGTGATCAAACAATTGCTCGACTGCCACTTAAGACTGCGTTCTTACAGATCCCGATTGGAATTTTTTGCCCACGCTCAACCAAACCCTATTTCAAGCGATATATGCAATTTACTTTTAATACTCAACGTAGTCGGAGGCACTTTTTATCATTTTATCGATGGCATAGCATGCGCATATTATGTTGGTGTATGGTTCCAATGATTCTTATTCGTCTTTCTTAATGTTGCTCCATGAAACGGTAGACCCCAACTTGATAGTCTCCTGTGGCCAAAAATACTTCACTATCATTTGATAAATCCTTATGCAATCAACAATCATCGTAAACCCTACACGACTATGTATAATCGATGATGGTTTCTTGGATGCCGTGCGATGGTATTTTGATCTTTTTTTCGTTCAAACGAAGTGTGATTTCAGCATGATCGGTTGGTGCCAAAAGAATTTTGCCCCAGTGCGAGTCACGATGTTCAAATTGAAATTTATGCTCAGCTACAGTCAAAGAGTTTGCGAGGCATTTGACAAGACTGACAAAGAAAAGAAAAAAATGCACGGACTGCCAAAATTCACAAAAAAATTCAGAAGAACATCCGTCTGATGACCGATCTAGTATCAGTTAATCGTCTAGGTTACAATTGCTTAATCTTACTATAACCAGATAGGAAAATGTCAATGTTCAAGTATTTCCTTTATTAAAGCAAAGTCGTGCGGTTCATTTGTTTGCTCTTGCACTCAATTTCAAACCATACTTTGCTTGCTAGGTTAGGTTAGGTTAGGTTCAAGTCCACACATAGACCCTTTGGTCCGTAGTGGTACCAGATAAATGGACCCGGAGAAGGAAAGTTCAGTCCAAACGACCATCGAAGGCCCCGGACTTTTTTGCGAACTGAAGTATGTCCTTCAGCGTCTGCTCTGCTACATGGGAAAGATCCACCAGCCAGGGCCCACCGAAGCAGCGCTGCCTAGTTCTCCCCAGTGCCGGGCAGTGGCACAAAAGGTGTTGGATTGTTTCCGAGACTCCTGGCTCTTGACACTTTCTACAGGTGTCGCTTGTTAGGAGTCCCATTTTCATGGCATGAGCTGCTACAAGACAGTGGCCGGTAATGATGCCGACCAGCCGTTTGCAGTCAGTTCGTGTCAATTCGAGTGGGTATTTAGTAGCTTCGATATTGTACGACCTCCACATGATTTTGGTTAGCTTGCAGGTCTGAGTTACACGCCATCTGCACGTCGCAACTTGCATAATATTGGAGTCAATTGAGTATTTGATTGTCTGGATTGGAGTAGGAATATCAACCGATCCTGATAGGCGAAGGCTAGCACCGTGCTTGGCTAACGCGTCCACCCTCTCGTTTTTTTTAATGCCCTTGTGAGTAAGAACCCAGAAAATGCTGACTCTTTGGTTGTTGCCCAGTCTAATCAGCGCCTGAATGCAGTCAATTACGCACTTCGATTTGTATGTGTAAGACATCAGGGCTTTAACCGCCGCTTGACTGTCTGAAAAGATGTTGGTTGCCTTACTTGTGGTATCTCTGGCGTATGCTAGGTCTGCGGATTTACGTATCGCAAAAACCTCCGCCTGAAAAATACTACAGTGATTAGGAAGCCTGAAAGCTGCTTTCATAGTTGCTTCTGCGGAAAATGTTGCCGCACCCACTCTGGCCAATGTTTAAGAGCCGTCAGTGTAGATGCTAAGAGTTGCTGCGCCCATTTGCCGATTCCACTCCTGCCCATCCCCCACAATCGTCTGATATCCCCGCTCGAAGTACAGAGTGGGAACCAAGTAGTCGGCGCTACCTGCGAACCCCCGCTCAATACTGCTGTGGCCGAAGGATCGTGACTCGTAGTGTCCCGATTCCCTAAGCCTGACAGCAGCTTTTGCGGCAGCGCCCCTGACGAAGAGGTCAAGCGGAGGGAGATGAAGCAGGACATTCACAGCAGACGAAGGAGTCGAGGCTAAGGCACCTGTGGTACAGAGAGCCACCAGCCGCTGAACTCTGATCGCCATAGTAGCAAAGATAGTCTTGATTACTGCTGGCCACCAGACCAAGCATCCGTTAGCAAGGATAGGCCTGTCAATCGCCATATAGATCCAGTGCGTTAAGGCAGGGCTTAGACCCCACGTTTTACCCAGCACTCTCGTGCTGGCGTAAATCGCATTGCTAGCCCGCTTTACTCTCTCCTCCAAATTTCCCTTCCAGGTGAGCTTGCTGTCCAGAATAAGACCCAAGTACCTAGTTTGTGGCTTGAGGCTTAACCTGGCGCCGCCCAACCTGATTGAAGGCAATTCAGGAATTTTGTACTTTCTTGTGTAAAGTGCAAGATCAGTTTTATTAATGTTGATGCCGAGGCCCACGGTATTCGCCCATTCCTCAACCAGCCCCAGAGCATACTCGATGAGCTGGCCAACTGTGCGCGGAAACCTATCCGAGACTAAAATAGCAATGTCATCGGCATAGGCCACAACCGTGAGTCCTTTGCTTTCCAGCCTATTTAAGATTGTATTTACAACCAGGTTCCATAAGAGAGGGGATAGAACCCCCCCTTGCGGTGTGCCTCTATGGACCTCCCTAGTGATCCGTGGCCCCGCCCACTCAGCTGTTATGAGCCTTTGTCTAAGCATATTGCTTATCCAGCTACAAATAGAAGGGTGGGTGTTGGTTGCGTAGAGGATCTCCATAATGGCTGTGGAAGGCGCCTTCAATATCTAGAAAAGCTCCCAAGGTGTATTCCTTGTAGCGGAGTGCCTTTTCTATTTCAAGAACTACCCTGTGGAGAGCCGTTTCAACTGATTTCCCTTTTATGTACGCGTTTTGGCACCCGATAGAGCTTGAGGTCCAAGTCTTTGCTTGATATGGAGATCCAGTAATCTTTCAAAGACTTTAAGGAGGAAGGAAGTCAGGCTAATTGGCCTGTAGTCCTTCGGGTAAGCATGGTTGATTTTACCTGCCTTGGGTATAAATACAACATTAGTGATCCTCCAAGCTGCAAGCACATGGCTTAGTTATAAGCAACCTTTGTAAATTTGCATGAGCCAAGAAACGGTGAGTACACCTGACTTTTGGAGCATGGCCGGTAGAACCCCATCTAGACCTGGGGACTTGAAGGGCTTAAAGGTGTCAATTGCCCAGGCAAGCCTCGGCTTAGTGACAACCTCGCTGACAAGTGAAGGGGGTGGGTTCATCCAGGCAGCCTGGGAAGTGAGTATCTACGAGGACCCTCAGCGTTTCCGAGCTGCTGCTTGTCCACTCCCCGTCCGGCTTACAAACCAGGCTAGGCGTGACAAGGCGTTTAGCCAGCAGATTTCTTAGTTTCGCCGTTTCCGATGTGGTCTCGATTCTACCGCACAGTTCTTTCCAGGAGCTCCATTTGGCTTTCCTAATTTCTGATTTGTAGAGTTTAAGGACGTCCCAGCATTCACTGCAGTCAGCTGCTTTGGCTAACTTGAACAGTTCACGAACTTGTCGTCTGCGACAACCCAGGTTCCTGTTCCACCAGGGTGGCTTGAGTTTGCGCCTCGGACGGACTAGGGGACACGCCCGTGCGAAAGCTTCCACGAGTTTGCCCGTGAGTGTGTTAACCGCGGCCTTCAAGCCAGCCACACTGCCAATCCTTGGAGGAGGGCCTAAGTCATGAGTCACTTCCCGTTTGAATGTTGCCCAGTTAGTATTCCTGGGATAGCGAAACGGTCAGTGCTTGCGAGCCACATTTAATTTTAAGTAGTAACTGATGTAACAGTGGTCAGAGAACGATGGGCCTTGAAGAACCCTCCAGTTTTCTATTAACTGCTCGTTTGAGTCATTGTGCAGAGTTATATCTAGCACTTTTTCACTGCGAGGTCCCCTATAGGTTGGAGTATTACGTCGGTTTGCTACAACTAGATTATAATTGATAATAAAGCTGAGTAGAGACTTACCTCTGTCGTTAATATTCTTGCTCTCAATTCCCATATCATTGCCAATAGTGTGTGGACCGCGTTCACATCCGCTCCCACGAGCAGCCGTTCGTTCCTTTTCAGTGCTTCCACGGTGAGTTTTACGATCTCCTCCGGCGGAGCAACTTTGTCGTGAGCCATGTAATCAAATACAAGGAGTACATGCTCCTTATCGTCTCCCTCGCATGCCACCACTGTCATGTCATCCGTGCTGAAATTAAATAGAAGATAAGCATGGATATTATTCCTCACCATAATAGCCGTTCTTGTTCTTGTTCTTGTTACTGTGGAGGGGAAGAAAAGATTGAAAAGCTGTGACCCTAGCCCCGCAACTTGGCTCTTTGCAGAGATTCACGGTTACTGGACCAGCGCCACGTCAAACTTACCTTCTTCGAGCGTTAGCAGCAACTCGGCCGAGGCAAACTTACTGCGGTGCAAGTTGATTTGCAGTAGTCTGAGTCTTGGCCTCGGCATCCTCCTTAGCCTGCGCATCGTCCAATTTGGGATCGGCTGTTGTTTCCTGCAGGTCAACAGTGACCAAGGTCCCTCTCGATCTCGCCGACCTCCAGGGTTTTGATGTAACCATCCTTCGGGTGACGTTTCTTCAGGCGCAGGTAGACACTGCCTACGCCCCAAGCCATTTTCCCAAAGCATGGATAGAGCAGGTCGTCAGCCTCCTTGTTAATTTGGAGGATGTAGAAATGCCCCCCATCTTGTTTTACTGGTTTTTTTGACGTCCAGGATCTTCCAATCTTGAGTTGGAACGTCCGGATTCTGCCTTTGGAGAAGTTTTAGGGCCACCTCCGGTTCCACTACCCGCGGTTTTGTCACCTTCGCGCTAGTCGAGTCGGGGTGCTCCCTGTGTCCACAATTTCCAGTCGAGCTCCTTCCCATAGACCTGTTAGCTACGGGACTAGAGCTGTGCACCAGCGCGACGTGAGCTCGTCGTTGCACTTAATGATCTTGAAACCTCTGAGCCAGCCTGCCCCGTCAAACGAAGGCATAGCCAGCTCAGGGTACTTCTCCATGCGGTTAATCATCGCACTGAGCAGGCCTGACTCTACGGTCTTCCACTTCTCAAGCGACATTTGCCCCAAGGGATTGCTGCGATCGATAAGAACCACAATGAGGTGCTATTTTGCCACATCGCTGGCCTTCATGGCCTTCTTCGGCCTCGAGCTGGAGGGTTGTTGGACCCCTTGTCGACTGGTCGCATTGTTTGGCCATTTATCTGCCAGCCTCTTAGACAAGCTCTGCTCCACTTTGTTGTGGAAAACAGAGTCCTTGAGAACCAGCTTTTCCTTCCCAGCGAAGTGCTCCCGGCTTTTTGCTGCCGTAGTCCGAGCCCAACTAAGCCGATCCTTCTCCTCCGCGGAGAGGGTTGGTTTGTCGCTGAGCCTATCGACGATGCGCAGTGCCGACTTGTACTCCGCCAGTGCTTTCCTTCCCTCTTTGCTCGGCTTGGACCTGTTCCTCTTGTGGGGACCAGAACCTTTGCCTCGCTCAAGCGATTTGAGTAGCTCTTCCTCCGTTTCGGTTGAAACCATGCTTTTCGAGTCCGAGTCTGTGAGTACACTGGCACCCGAGCGCATTAGCTTCGTGCGAGTTGAATGGTAGCCAGCGGAGGTGCTAGCTTCCAATTTGGTGTTTTTTCGAAGTGGGGATCGTTGTAGCTTAGAGCTCCTCCTAAGAGGGTCCGCCACTGATTCCACCACCTCTGCGTGTTGTGTGGAACCACTTGTATTTAGATCTGCTACTGTGGCCAAGTGGTCAGCCTCCATAACATTGCAGTCGATGGATAATGACGACCCGGGGCCTGCTCGCTCACCCCTGACTGCCGCCGGTACTGGGTATCCGACTCCCTGCACCGTAAGTTTTTCTCCTTTGTCTTCGTCCATGTTTGGTTTTCTGTTCGGGGTCTCCTTCCCTTAAGGTCCCTTTAGCAAGGCAGCAACCCATCTGGCTGATGAGCCACTGCCCTGAGCCCCTCACCGCGGCAAGGTCGCACCGTTGAAGGGGCTTTGCTTGCTAACTGTCCATCACCGACTGCCGTAGTCGTTGGAAAAACCAAGTATTTCGGAACTTTTCCGTCTGTTACCAGATCGGTTGTCGTTGGTCGAACATATCCGAATCATAGTGTGATTTTCGTTGTCATAAAGATGTTTTCTTCAAGTCCTCTTTCATTCATTTCCACATTTCACTTCACGTCAAACTCGAACCAATCATGTTTCCCAAAAACTAAATCTAATCGTAATTTTTATCTTTTTCGCACTAATTGTATGTCATTTAGGACAATGGCGGGGCGAAATGATATCGCGAATAAGACGAAAGCCTAAGACGCACTCTTGCACTTCATCCCTCTCATCAAGATTCTTCACGCTGGTTCACTTTTTGTGTTATAGTAGAACACCAATTCAATCGTCATACCGCAAACGCACCAAAAATAGTGGTTATGAGTAATTTTCACATTTGCAATCACTTTTCGAGAACTTGACGTCAAAATGTTTCTGGTTGTACTTATTAAATGATCACCGAGAAGTGCGAAAAGTCCGTGACCCGACAACTACCGTGTGCACCAAGCAGACCTTTTTCGGTATTCCCACGTTCTTGCGTCGACGAGTATGGCACCTTCCGGCCGTGGCCACGATTTCCAAGAGACTGTGTAGAGCTCTGGTTTGGGACTCGAGGCGAAAACAAAATCTCGTTACTGGTTTTGCCTTCGACTCGAGTATCAAGCCAGGCAATGTCATAGATCGGACTAACTGTACCTTGTTATTTTTCAAATTGAACAACAAGTTACAGTTAGTCCGACTGAAAAATACGTGATTTTTGAGTGCATTATAGTGCACGTCGAAATATTACTTGCAGAAATTTCTGACGAAAATTTCTGAATGCTAAACACTGAAAAAATATACTCGTATATCAAAAACTCAATATAAATGGAAATAAAAATCGCAATGTTGTTCCGTGCATCTATTTGCAGGCGCAAAGCATTTACTATTTACTTAAATAAATTTAATCTGAAGGTATAAATTAAATATGTTATGTAAAATTTACACGGCTTAGTGATTGCTATCGTTTGTGAAATAATAACAGGTGTTACAATCCCAAGTAGTGGTTTTTTGTTTATTTACCTGTAAATCAATTCAGTAAATTATTTCCGTTTCATTACATGTCTTCCACGTTTTATAAATGTAAAAATTGTTCATATAATTTATTTATGAATCAGCTCATGCACGAATTCAACAAACTACTATCGTTTTAGGTGAGCGAGTGTGGAAACGAAACGATTGACTACGAGTCTTTTGCTGTTGAAATCATAACAAACCTGCAAGATGATTACCTATCTTTGTTACGTCAGACGGAAAACTTTACATGGGAGTTCGATAAATTTCGTAAGCTTCATAAAGACACTCGCGGTGACCGTACGAATCCACTGGAGCTGTTCCGCAACATATCTGTCAGGCTTTGCGAGAAATTGAAAGTAATTCCCCACGAAAATTTTACTAATGCTCAACTCCAACGGCAACTGAAGCTGCTCAGTGATCTTCAGATCGAAGGGCTCGGTGATGATGATTATTATCGAGCCAAAAGCATTCTCAAAACGTTAGCGAACTTTGCGAAGTCCGAAAAAGTATGCTCTTATCGTAATCCAAACAACTGTTCCTTTTCCTACTTACCGCACATAAATGACTGCATCATCCGCACGAAAACGCCGAACGAAATGGAATACTATTGGATCGAATGGCGGAATGCGATTAAAAACAAGTCAAGAAGTCTATTCCAGGAATATATTGAACTTTATCGGAAGGCTGCTGCATTGAACGGTATTAATTTTGATTTCATTGTAGTGTTATTGATTTGCCAGTCTTAAACCGTGGTCAACAATTTCCCGCTCTGAAATGACTCATATCAGAATTTCTCGCATTATTTACCTTTAATGGGTACAATCATCGAGCAAAATCCAAGACAGGAGATAGTGTGTCCGGCCCGGTTTAGTCCTTTATTGTGGTCAAGAATGCCTAAACAGAAGTAAATTGTACGGTGTTTGATGTGTAAACACGTTCTTGCGAGCCATTGATTTGGCCCACATTCATTTGCTTATATGTCATTAGAGCAGCCAATATAATACCCACAATAAGGACATTGCAATTTCATGCTCCTTGCTAGCTAGCTTTTGCCTGTAAGTTTGCGTCAGACGCCTTTAAAGGCATATCATTACAGGGTTCGTGTTTGCCGATAACGATTGCAACGGGCTATATTACTCAATTCATTTTGCATGTAAACTATCTTTCGGCTGTAATGACCTGGCTTACTGTAGATTGTCTTTTTTGCGAAGAAAGCCAACATTATGGGCGATTATTGTTTAACCCTTTACCATTTATTGAAGCCATTTGTACTTGTATGCAATATATACTGGTGACGACAAAAACTATTGAAACGAAATTCCTGTACGATTTTAAATACAATGTACATTTTACTCCACTTGGTTAAGGCCAAATTAAACTAATTTGTATGAAACCAAAGAATCAAATTATTACGCGCCCATTTTAGTATGTAGTTTTTTTAATACCGGCTCTTCTAACGTTTCAGGTCATATTACGCCATCTAGAACATGGTACTTATACTTCGATGATAAGGACTTTTTGAGTGAAATCACAGTGGCGATGAAAGAACTGGAGCCGCTTTATGTTCACTTTCATGCCTACATTCGTTACCAGTTACGCGAAAAATATGACGTGAAATTCTCCAGTGCTGACTCGATTCCAGAGCATTTAGTTGAACAGGTATTGCTTCATTCATGGCGACAGCACAATGTCATAGACGTACCATACCCAGAGAAACATCTCCCAAATGTCAAAGAAAGTATGATGCGATTGAAATACAACGCACTCAAAGTAGTTCTAGCAGCGGAGGAATTCTTCCGCTCATTGGGATTTAATGAGTTATCCAGGTAACAGAAGTGGCTTTGTTATTTTTGTAAAATAGACTAACCGTTTTGAGCAGCCATCAGCATTTTCGAATTATGTTTCCAGACCCTACCTCTCGATAAAATTGATATTCAACCATTTAGGAAAAAATATACTTCTCCTACTTTGTTCGCACTGATTTTGGAAAATTTAAACATGAAAAATTTAAACATGAAAAATTTAAACAAAATGTTTAATCAGCCAACGCGCTAAGCTCAATGTAGGCATACTACTGTAATTGAAATTAAAGCTGACTTGTAAATTTAAATCGCACGTGAAGATCGATATTCAAAAATCTTTTTCGAAAAATAATTTTTGAGTTGTTAGTTCTGTTATTGATATTTGTGTAAAATTTCATGCCATTATCTTCTATCATAAGCAGAAGCGAAACTATTTCGTAATAGTTTCACTTCAGCTTTGTGAATGACTTAAAGCGAATTTTCGCAATATCAGATTTTATTGAGGAAAGAAGTTGCAGTAAAATTTGTTTGCATAATGCATTTTCTGCCACAGAATTGCTGAAAATGGACCAGTTTATATCGACAAACAGCTCCAAAAAAACAAAAAAAAGGTCAAAAATGCATCACATACATCTAAACCAGCCCCAAACGTGAACTGATGAAGCCCACTTTAAGTAACTCTAAGATTTGGTGTTCAAAAATCGTTGATTGGCATGTAAATACATTGTTTACACAGTCAATGTTTCGTTTGAAACAAGTCAAGTACCCAAAAAGAGTCAAATTTTGTTCAGTTGTTCAAAAACACTACAATCTGAAAATTTTAGGATAAAATTGATTAATAAAGATGTGCCAAAAAACACGAAAACAACCGTAGCTGGCAACCTAATCATTGTCTTTCCGACTAGATTTCTTCTAGATATTGCCTACATAAGGTTTAATTTGCCGTACGAATTTCGTAATGATTCCATAACTGCACTGGAAGCTACAGGCCAAAACGCTTTGTTTTTCTGATCGAATTTTCAAAATACAAGACACCAAAATTACTATAGTTGGCAGCTCCAACCTAATTTTTCCACCAAATTTCTATCAAACTTGGCCTTCAGCTACTATGTGAGCAAAGTGAAAATCTGATGACTGAATCAGAACTTAAAGGGCCAAAAGGAGACATTTTTCTTGGTAATTTTTCAAGATGGCACTACTGGCAAATATTTGCCCGCATTTCAAAATCGCTTCTATCAGAACTGGTATTTGTTAAGACAAATCTATTTTGTAAATTTCAACTGTATCTGATTATCGGGTCATGAGCTCTCGTGAACAGAAGCTTTTAATGCTAAAAATATAGGTAAGCTAGGAAAGGGTTACCTTATTTGTCCGATATGGAATTTCAAAAGTTCTCCTTCGACTGGATAGACAAAGCATTAAATTTGTAAAAGAACTCCTTTTATTCTTAAAAAAGAAAATCTTTCAGGAAAGTCGATGGTTTTAAGGTTTTTATCTTCAGCAACAGCCGTAGCTACAGCGCTGTCAGCACGTTCATACAAAACTTAATAAGTATATAAATTAGTGTACATTTTATACTGACTCAATAGCTCTGCCGAAAGCTATCGCAATTCCAAATATTTCCAATTCCCCCGAGCTCATTTTAGGCATCAAGCACACACACAGCATTAAGAATTTTCAAAATCTTATCGGATCATTTTTAAGACACGCTCGAAATTAATTTCGGAAACTTCGTTTTTTGAAAATTCCTTTCTGATAGAACAGTAGGCGTATTCAAAATGTAACAAAAATGTCTGCCAGCGCTAATAAGTACAAGAAAATTTACATTTGATGAAACCAGAACCTATTCTGCATACATATCAATATATTCTGAAAATTGCAGCTTAATCGAATGGCGCGTTCTCGAGAAATAGTCACTGAATCTTTTTGATAGTAAGTATAAATATATATATATATATATATATATATATATATATATATATATATATATATATATATATATATATATATATATATATATATATATATATATATATATATATATATATATATATATGGGCTCCGAGTTTTATTTTGAATTTCTGTGCTCCACCCGTCGCTTTAATCGCACACATAGTTCCGGAGACATTTTTTTGACATTTTTGACATTTTGATATCGCTTCCTTGTGTGCGCCTCAACATTCTTTGGGTGTTGTTATGTTTCTGAATTCGAAAAGATCCTCAAGAGTGGCATTGAACACACTATGATGATCAGATATCCGGTTTCTGAAGTTTCTATTCGATCACTTCCATTGTACCACTGGGCCGACTCGGACGTAGTCTCCCCGCGCCAAAGTTTAAGTATTGATAGATTAAATAATAGTATTAATGGCTGTTATTCCGGTTCAATAAAGTGATAGTTTAAAAGAGTGCCAGGCGGTGTTTGATTCCACAAAACGTACATATACAACAGTGGCGACGAGGATGGGATTGATGCAGACGGATTTCTAAGAGGTAAAGTGTGGAAAGGCAACTGCGCCGGGAGACATACATTTAGGCTAGCTCACGGGCGAGCTCAAAGAATTGTGTTATTTACCACATCGACAAAAACAGGTTAATCATGCCGGGGGACAGTGCGCACAGTGCGACGACAGTGCATTCCACCTTCACCGTCGACCCATACACGCCGCAGCTCAAATGGAGTAGATGGGTGAAAAGACTCGAAGTGGCATTTAAAGTATTTAACGTCCCCAATACGCTTAAAGTGCCCTATTTGCTACATTACATGGGGGTCGAAGCTTACGATACGATATGTGATAAACTGGCACCAGAGCTTCCTGAAAATAAGACTTACGAGTACATAGTTGAGGTTATGGAAAAATTTTATAATCCAGCACCACTAGAAATTGCGGAAACATTTCGGTTTCACTGACGCAAGCAGCAGGAGGGAGAGACAGTGCAGGAATATTTGCATGCATTGCAGAAGTTGGCAATAAATTGCAATTTCGGAGGGTTTCTAAAGCAAGCGCTGAGAAACCAATTTGTTTACGGGCTGCTTTCTCAACGAATCCAGGGTCGGTTGTTGGAGACACGTGGCTTAGATTTAGATAAGGCAGTAGAAGTGTCTACGGGAATGGAATTTTCGGAGAGAGATGCCGAGCAGTTGCACCGAAGGGAGCCGGTTAATAAAGTATACACAAAATCAAAAGCACCAAGTAACCAGAAATGTATTAATAAAAATAGAAATACAAAGTCAAGTAACGCTTTTAATAAGAACTCTTGTTTTAGGTGTGGTAGTACGAAACACTTTGCAAATGCCTGTCACAAAATTAATGTGATTTGTAATTATTGTAAACGGAAGGGACACCTCCAGAAGGTTTGTTTGAAAGCGACGCGAGATCGGCAAACAAATTTTACCATGCAACAGAACGCTGTGGAAGAAATCATGTGGATATCCGAAGACAGGGTGAAGCGGCAACGTGAGCGGTTTCAGGCTACTCTCCAGTTAAACGAACGAATAGTTAGGATGGAAGTTGACAGCGGAGCAGCCGTGTCCATAATGAGTCAGGTACAATTTAAGGAATTATTTCCGAATTTAAAACTGAAGTCATCTGACATTAAATTGCGTTCGTATGGTGGCGAACATTTAAAGGTGATAGGTGTATGTTGCGTACAAGTAGTTTTCAATAACAAAAGTGCAGAGTTAGATTCATATGTAGTAGATAGTGACAATACACCATTATTAGGTAGGGAGTGGATACGAGTGCTGGGAATAAGTTTATTAGAAGGAAAAATCAACGTAATGCAGGTGAAATCTCCACTTTCTTGTTTGTTAAATGAGTTTAAAGAAGTGTTTGAAGAAGGTATTGGGAAAATCCAAGGTATACAAGCTTCTCTGTCTCTAAAGCCAGGCAGCGTACCCATTTTTCGAAAAGCCCGACCAATACCATTTGCTATTAAAACTAAAGTAGAAGATGAAATTGCGAACTTAGTGGAACAAGGAATATGGGAATCAGTAGATCACTCCGAATGGGCAACACCTATAGTTCCAGTGATGAAAGCATCAGGTAGCGTACGTTTGTGTGGGGATTTTAAAAGTACGGTAAACCCATGCATACATGTGGATGAGTACCCACTGCCAACGATTGAGGAATTGTTTGCAAATATGGCAGGAGGGGAGAAATTTTCTAAAATCAACGTAAGCAAAGCTTATTTACATCTCGAAGTTAGAGAAGAGATGCGCCATATATTAACTTTGTCTACACACAGGGGGCTGTATAGACCAAGTCGTTTAATGTTTGGTTTAGCAAATGCTCCAGCTATTTGGCAACGTACGATGGAAATTATTTTGCAAGGTATTCCGAGCATCTCTGTTTTTCTCGACGATATCAAAATAACAGGTAGAAATGATGCAGATCATTTACACAATTTAAGATTAGTGCTAGAAAGATTAAAGAGACATGGTATGAAAATCAACAAAGAGAAGAGTGTATTTTTGAGGGAAGATATTGAATACTGCGGGTATAAAATGAATAAATGGGGAATTCATAAAGTTAAGGAAAAAGTGCAAGCTATTCGGGATGCTCCCCAGCCTACGGATAAGCAGCAAGTTCGTGCTTTCGTAGGATTAGTCAACTACTATGGCAGGTTTATAAAAAATTTGAGTACGCTACTTCATCCCTTAAATAGGTTGCTATGTAAGAAGGAAACGTTTGTTTGGGATGGGAAGTGTGAAATGGCATTTCGAGCAGTGAAACAACAAATGCAGAGCAACACTTTCCTAGTTCACTTTGACCCGAAGGTACCACTTTGTTTAGCTACAGATGCTTCGCCTTATGGAGTAGGAGCTGTTTTAAGTCATATATATGCAGATGGTTCTGAAAGGCCTATACAATTTGCATCGCAAACTTTGAACGAAACCCAGAAAAAATATTCACAGATAGATAAAGAAGCTTACGCCATAATTTTCGGCATTAAGAAATTTCATCAATATTTATATGGCAATCACTTCATTTTATATGTAGACCATGCACCTTTGGTTCAAATTTTGAACCCCCGAAAATCATTACCAACATTAAGTGCTACTAGAATGCAGCTTTATGCATTATTTTTGAAAGGCTTTGACTACGAAATAAAGTACAAAAAATCAAATTTACATGCAAGCGCAGATGCAATGTCAAGATTACAGGCTCGTTTTGAGAGATCGGAAAAATTGGATGAAGCTGACATTTTTGAAATTAAACAAGTTTATTCACTACCAATTACATTGGAGCTATTAGTGCAAGAAACAACGAAAGATAGGAGTTTGCGGGTGCTACTTGAAGGTTTAAAAACGGGCAGAAGTGTCGAGAAGGAATACCGGTTTGGAGTAGATCAGTCTGAATTTAATTTGCAAAGTGGCTGTATTTTTAGGGGGCAAAGAGTTTTAATTCCAATGCAATTGCAAAATAATATTCTAAGAGAATTACATGAAGCACATTTCGGCATGGTAAAAATGAAGGGCTTGGCGATGAGTTATTGTTGGTAGAAAAATATAGATATCGATGTAGAAAATTTGGTTAAAAATTGTTTTGTATGTAACAAATTGGCTAGAAATCTGCCACTAGACAAAGGGCACCACTGGGAACCAGCGGGTAAACCTTTTGATCGAGTACATGTAGATTTTGCGGGGCCATTTAATGGCGGGTATTATTTTATTCTGGTGGATGCGTATTCACATTGGCCTGAAGTACATTTCATGAAAAATATTTCAAGCGAAGAAACGATAGGGGTTTGTAGGAAAATATTCTGTGCTTTTGGACTTCCAAAAGTATTAGTTTCGGACAATGACCCACAATTAACATCACATAAATATCAACTGTTCCTCAAATTAAATGGCATAAGGCACAAAACTTCAGCGCCCTACCATCCCGCAACAAATGGCTTGGCGGAAAGGTTTGTTCAAGCTATGAAAAAGGGGCTGAAAGCTATGCAATTGGAAGGGAAGCCGAAAGATATCGCTCTAAGTCAACTATTACTTCAATATAGGAAGATGTCACATGCAGATACGGGGATTTCTCCTTCTAAGTTAATGTTAAACCGAGAGATACGATCAAGACTAGATTTAATAAAACCCAAAGTAGAAAAGAAACAAATAGATTCTAGATATCAAAAGAAGCCAATAGCTAAAATACTGGAGGTAGGTGCACGAGTAGCGGCAAGAAACTACCAAGAAGAGAAATGGAGATTCGGTACGGTAACTGGAAAGCTTGGTAAGCTCCATTATAGGGTAAAATTAGATGATGGTAAAGAATGGCGTAGGCACATTGATCAGCTTCGTTTAATAGGAATGAGTACCCCTGTCGATCTACCACGACCAGACTTTGAACTTCCTTTACAGACGACGCAAAATACGCAATTTGACAAGGACACAGCACCTTCCATAGTCCCCTGCGGAAAATTAGGAGTGGATGCTAATCAGACACTTGAAAGCAAAGGGGAACCGTTAGTTAATCAGTCGGATAATCCTCCACACATAAATGTATCAAATGATGATTCATCTAGGCCGTTGCAAAACTATGGTAATAACGCAAACACTGGCGGTGTCCCAGAAGTACGTCGATCATCAAGAATTAGGAAACAACCAGATCGACTTAATTATTAATTTGTCTTGAAAATAACTAATGAAGTTCAACATTAGTTTAATTAAATTATGTGAATTTGCAAATCACTATGAAATAGAATTATGATCAAAATTATGTACTAAATTATTAGAATAAATTGGCAAGGGGAGAGATGTTATGTTTCTGAATTGGAAAAGATGCTCAACAGTGGCATTGAACACACTATGATGATCAGATATCCGGTTTCTGAAGTTTCTATTCGATCACTTTCATTGTACCACTGGACCGACTCGGACGTAGTCTCCCCGCGCCAAAGTTTAAGTATTGATAAATTAAATAATAGTATTAATGGCTGTTATTCCGGTTCAATAAAGTGATAGTTTAAAAGAGTGCCAGGCGGTGTTTGATTCCACAAAACGTACATATACAACAGGTGTCTTTAACTTTTCTACGTGGAGTGAAGTGATTTTTAACACTTTTGACATTTTTAACATTTTTGTTTTTGATATCACACACACACACTGAAAGTGTGTGCGCCTCAACTTTTTTACTTTTTGGTCCTGTTAACTTTGCTTAAACGTTTGACCAAATCACTATGTCTTTCTGCACAGCTGCAAAGTGTGCTGATAAGGCAAATAAATCGCCTTATGTGATGTGTGCGGGTTTTTGCGGGCTATCATTTCATTCGAAATGTGTTGGAATGAATGCCCATGTCGCAGATGCTGTCCGACAAACCTCATCTGGTGTATATTGGTTTTACTCCCGTTGTAAAGCCAACTCCATGGTATCATTTGTTAACTGCTTAAAGTCAACCAAATGTGTAGTTGACAAACTTTTCAAAGAATTTTCCTGTCTGGGCTCAAAACTTGAGAGTGTCTGTGGTGATATAAATACACTCTTGTCAGTTGCTAGGACTGAGCAACCTTCTGGCTCTCAACCTGCACCTGCCGATGATCAGCTTCACCAGGAAGCTTGCCCAGCTGTTCAACATCAACAATATCTTTCAACACTCAACTGCTGCCTCCGCTATCTCCTGCAGCTACTTCACCTCAGACTTCTGGGGTGATACAGCCTTGCAGCCTTCAAATCCAAAGTCAACCTCAGCGCGATGCATCTCAGATGCTCACACGCGGCCAGCGTGCTAACCTCCAGCTGCAACTTCACCAACAGCATGAACAGCATGAACAATCATTGCAGCAACAACGTCAACCGCAACAACAAAATCCACTACAGCAACAACAACAACAACAAAACCAGATACAACAGCACGCTCTCGTGACCATGAGCGAACCTTTGAATTTGGTTGCTGACAGGATGAGCCTTTCAACTCCTGCTGCATCATCTCCTGCGGTAATCATCGGTAACCATCTAGAGGACTATCTGAGCCCCATACATCACTCCCTTGCTTGGAAGAAATGGTCCCATCCCTGAAAGTCTTCGTATCACGTTTCGCTTACAGAACTACTGCCGACGAAGTCTTAGCATACATTAAAACTAAGCTCGGTTACACTCCTTCATTGCTAATGTGTAGGAAACTCACTCGTGACAACCTCAATCATCAGCTGATATCTTCTTTCTGCATCACTGTCGCATCCGGAACCTCTGATTCGCTGAAGAAACATTTCTGGCCTGCTGGTGTTTTTGTCAAAGTATTCGTAAAAACAACGTCTGGAAATTTTCATCGGAAACCGGCGACAAAAAATCGTACTTAGAGCGTAAGGTTAACCTTAAAGTTTACTACCAAAACGTTCGGGGGTTGAGGACCAAAACCAATGAGCTTAAAATTTCCTCAACTATCGGGTCTGACGACATATTATGCTTAACCGAAACCTGGCTGACAGGAGAAATATTTAATACTGAAAGTTTACCTCTTTTTACTGTCTTCCGCAAAGATCGTGATCGCTCAGCCAGTGGTTTATCTGACGGCGGCGGTGTTTTAGTTGCTGTTCGCAATACACTTAGCGTGTCCTCCTGTACCGATTTCGTGCCTTCTCCGCCTGTGGAATGTATCCTTGTTTGTATATCTGTTACTCCATCTACTGCGTTACTTGTGTCCTCGATTTATATCCCATGTAACAGTCCTATTGTAGTTTATGAACGTTTTTTCACTGAGATTTCCTCCTTTCTCAACACTTGCTGCCCCTCTTCTTTCGTTCTTTTATGTGGTGATTTTAATATTCCCAGCTTAGTCTGGGATACAACCTTCACTGAAATTTTATCGAGGAGCACTATTTCTTTAGCTACATCTTCCTTTTTCTCTCTTTGCTCCTTTTCACAATTGAATAATGTGCCTAATGTTAATAACAGAATACTCGATTTTGTTCTTACTAACTCTCCTCTGTCATCTGTTCGTTTATGTGCTGCTCTGTCACCTTATGTCAGTCCTGATCCTCACCATCCACCTCTTGCTATAGAACTTTCCTTCACCTCATTCCCTATGAATAAAAATACCTCTGCGCTGCGTTATAACTTTGCTAAAGCTGACTTCACTTCCATGTCCAATGTTATTAATGCTGTTAACTGGTTTGCTTTTGTCAGAGGTCGAAGTGCCGCTGATGGCCTTCATGCGTTCTATGATTTCTTGTCTAATATTGTTTTCTGTCACACTCCCACTTTTCGTGTTCGCAGAAGTATTGATCCGCCTTGGTTAACTGTTGACGTGATGCGTGCTCTTAAAATCAAAAGCGATGCGCGTCGTAGATTTCGAAGCTCCGGCTTAGAGGCTGACTTACTGAGATACAGAAATTTACGCTCGTGTGCTAAAAAGATGGTTAAAGATGCGATGAGTGCTTATCATGCCCACATTGAAGCCTCTATATCATCCTGTCAACAGAAACCCTTCTGGTCCTATATCCGTTCCCTTAAAAAGTCTCCCTCTATCCCTTCTCTGATGCACCTTAATGATTTGTCTGCTTCCTCGCCTAATGAAATTTGTGAGCTGTTTGCTCTTTTCTTTTCTTCTGCTACCTGTCAACCTAATCCATCTTTCTCTGCTAATATTCCCTCTCCAGATGTTAATAATTGTTGTTTGTTTTTAACGAACCCGTTGGAGGTCGAAGGTTTGCTTGCTAACCTAGATTGTAGCACCAGCTGCGGACCCGACGGCTTACCTAACATATTTGCAAAGTCATTGTCATCATCCTTGTGTGTTCCTTTATCTGTCATCTTTAACCTTAGTATTGCTTCCTGTACGTTTCCTTCTTCCTGGAAGTCAGCAAATATTTATCCCATCCTTAAAACCGGAAATTCATCCTGCGTCTCCAATTATCGTCCCATATCCCTTCTATCTTGCTTCAGTAAGCTTCTCGAAAAAGTTGTTTACAACAGGGTTTACCCTCTAATTGAACCTCTTCTCGCTTCTGAGCAACATGGTTTCGTTAAAGGTAGCTCAACGGTTTCCAACCTTCTTTCGTTCACCAATACTGTTGCCTCCGCCTTCGACCAGCAAAAGCAAGTGGATGTATTATATACAGACTTTGCCAAGGCTTTTGACTCCGTGAACCACGAAATCCTCCTTTCAAAGCTTGATGGCTTCAATATTTCGGGTCAGCTCCGTTGCTGGTTTTCCTCATAACTTCGTGACCGTGCTTGTTTTGTAACGTTTCACTCTTGTTCTTCTTCCCCCTTTTATCCTACTTGTGGTGTCCCGCAAGGGTCAATTCTTGGTCCTCTCCTTTTCCTCCTGTTTATTAATGATCTTCCTTCTCTCTTCAACTCCCCGTGTCTCTTGTACGCTGATGATCTGAAAATTTTCAGGGTGGTTGAGTCAGTGAATGACTGCTCCCAGCTGCAGGATGACCTGTCTGCACTGAGTAACTGGTGCTCTGTCAACTGTATTTCCCTTAACGTTGCTAAATGATTCCAGATGTCCTTCACATGTAAATTATCCCATATCACGTTTCCCTATTCTATCCTTGGCTCTTCCCTCCATCCTATTGATAATTTCATGGACCTTGGTGTTATGTTTGACACTAAATTAAAATTTGATGTCCACATTTTGCGTGTCACATCCAAGGCCTCGCGCTTGTGCAGCTTCATTCTAAGAGCGTCCAGACCTTTTACTGATATTTCCTCGTGTGTTCGCTTGTACATCTCTTTTGTGCGTAGTGTCCTCGAATATTGTTGTCAAATTTGGTGTCCTCATTATCGTTTCTTAATTGATGCTGTTGAGTCTGTACAACGTAAATTTACTCGCTCACTATTCCTCAAGTTCCGTATTCCCTACTGTGAGTATAGTATGCGTCTTTCCATCCTTGAAATCCCTACTCTTATTTCACGCAGAGTGTATTTCGACGAATGTCTCCTGTATAAAATGATTACTGGATCTATTACTTATATCCCCGGAGCGCAGTTTTCTGTTCGTGACCCGGTACATTCTTCCAGGTCTGCATTTATCCTCAACGTACCATTTGCTCGTACTCATACATATTTTTACTCTCCTCTTTTACGCTTGCCTAGGCAACATAATTCTTTGAATATTGGTCCTCTTCCGCCCTCGTTACGCATTTTTAAAAGTATGTTAAGAGGATGCGTTTTATCGCATGAAATGAAGTAACTCTTTGAATTTTTAATGTCATATCTGTGTTGAGTTATGATTAAATTTCACCGCCTCATTATAATTTGTTTAGTTTTAATTTATAGTCTCTTTACTTTTTATATATAGGTTTTTTCTTTGTCTAATCTTTAATTGGATTTGTATCTGTTGATTTAGACAATAAATAAATAAATAAATAAATAAAAATGTAGACCTCTTCATACGAGTTTTGAATGAATTTAGTGAAATAGAAAATAAAGAAAAATAGGATGCTTATTTATGTTGCCTTATCCATCAACAAAATGTACAGCGTCGTCGGTATATATCAGGACGAGAGGTAAGACAATTCCAAAATAAGTATTTAGTGACAGGCATACAGAAGGAAGAAGGGATATGCAAAAAAGCTTTTTGATCAATTCATAACAGAAGTAAAAGCAGAATCGAAAGGCTTTCCGAGTTTCTCACTAGGAAAATAATACCACCTCATGAGAGGTCGGCATACAGACAAATAGAATCACCCCATTTGTATTAAAAATATTGAAAACCACATTCGAAGATTCCCACGGCGTTCGTCGCATTATAGCGATTTCAAAGAATATAAGTACAAATCTGCTTAAAAATGTATGATTTGTACCTGGAAAAATTTGAAAGCGATAGAGCTCCTGGACCGAAGCTGAAAGTAGCCTATGAATTTCGCAGAGAATATTTTGCAAAAAATTTAAACTCTTTTGGCTCATCACAATCCAATACTTGCGACATGTGCGATGCTTTTGAGAAAAAACTGTTAGCTGCTGCAACGGAAAATGACAAGCAGAAGCTTGAGCTGGAAAAAGAAGTACTCCTATATACAAAAAACTCTAGCGCACCTGAACCGCTAGAAACACTAATGTTCGAAGAACAGTAGAAGAATCGTGCAGGTTTTGAGTGCATATTCCACCACATGAGCTGCTTATTACGGCCAAACTGTTTCAAATGCCACGTTTTACTTTGGTATCAAGAATGAACTATAACTCATATGGTAAAAGGTTTCAGATATTACCACTGGCATGAATTTCAACGTTTATGAAAGAAAAACACTTGTTAATTATATTCGTTATCAGTTGCTTATTTCACCAAACTTTGAAAGCAGCATCTCATATAACACCAATGAAGAAAATGCTCAGTGCCTGCAGCACTGTAACTGAAGTTGGTGTTTGGGGCTGCGATCCGAAAAATTTGCAGAACTTAGGGAATTCGAACATAGGTTATTTATTTTCATTGTAAATGTTTCCGGTATGCAGTGGCGGCTCGTCAGGGTGGGCCCGGCCCGCCTGGCCCACCCTGACGAGCCGCCACTGAGTTAAAGCAAAGTAGATATTTCTTGTTGGTATCCGCGTATACTTTTTAATAGTGTTTTTGTGTCGAGCGGGCCCAGTGGCGGCTCGCCAGGGTGGGCCAGGCGGGCCGGGCCCACCCTGACGAGCCGCCACTGCCGGTATGAATACTAACTGTAAGCATTTATTGATACAAAAGTAGCACAACCGACTCGTGCTGGCAACCTTTCGCCAGTATCAAAGCCAAGAATATATCACATCTGCTTCACGTTGTTATATTACATTCGAAGTTATAGGAGTGTAAAGAAATTTAGGATTACCTGCAGCGAGTTTTTTCAAATAATCGAAAGCTTAATATTTGCTGTTTATTGTCACTACAATATCATTACCAATTGAAAATTCTACGATAAAACCGCTTAATAAAGATATTGCAAACAAACACAAAACCAACAATAGCTGGCACCCCTATTATGGCTTTTCAACCAAATTTGGCCTGAATAATGCTTATAATAAGTTCCATTAATTGTATGAAATTCGTATTGATTTCATGACTGCACTGGAAGTTATAGGGCAAAAAGTTTTATTTTCCAGAGAGAATTTTCAAAACCAAAGACACAAAAATTACCATAGCTGGCAGCACCAATCGAGTTTTTCAACCAAATTTCTATCAAACAGAGTCTAGAGTAAGGTGCAGCCACTGTGTCAATTTCATGAAAATTTGGTTACTAATTCACATTTCATAGGGCAAAAAGCAGTTTTTTTTCTTTGTAATTTTTCAAGATGGCACCACTGGCA
This sequence comes from Nemotelus nigrinus, assembly GCA_947369275.1. Classification (NCBI taxonomy): domain Eukaryota; kingdom Metazoa; phylum Arthropoda; class Insecta; order Diptera; family Stratiomyidae; genus Nemotelus; species Nemotelus nigrinus. The sequence goes on along the minus strand of OX376372.1, from coordinate 96,334,894 downwards.
TCGAGTTGCCCACAATTCAAAATCGCTTCTATGAGACCTGGTTCTACTTAAGTCCAATGCATTCTGTAAATTTCAATTGTATCTGATTATTGATTCGTGAATTCCCGTGAACAGAAGTTTTTGATGCTAAAAATATAGGTTAACTGGGATAGGGTTACCGTTATTGTCCGACATGAAATTTCCAAAGTTTTACTTTGAACATGTAGATAAAGCATAAGATTTGTATACAGATTGGTTTTATTGTAAGAAACGGACATTTTTAGGATATTCGATGGTTTGAATGTTTTCACTTCCAAATTTTTATTTTTTCAAATTTAAGACACCAAAATTATCATAGCTGGCAGCTCCAACCGAATTTTTCAACTAAATTTCTACCAAACGTGGTTTAAAATAAGGTCCAGCTACTGTATGAATTTCGTCAAAATCGAACGATTCAATCAGAATTTATAGGGCTAAAAGCAGTTATCTTTTTTAGTGATTTTTCAAGATGGCACCACTGGCACAGAATCGCCCGCATTTCAAAATCACTTCTATCAGATCTGGTCCTATGTAAGACCTATACAGTCTGCAAATTTCAATTAATTCTGCTCATCGGATCGTGAGTTTCCGTGAACAGAAGTTTTTGATGCTAAAAATATAGGTAAATTGGGCAAGGGTTACCAGGCGTGTCCGTTATACCATATAAAATTTTTTTTTTGGTCTATGTGAAAAAAACACGAAATTTACATATGAGTGGCTTTTTTTTGAATAAACGGCATTTTTTCAAGAGAGACGATAATTTTGAGGTTTTCTTTTTCAGTGCTTACCCTAGCTTCAGAGTTGCCAGCACGCTCATCAGAAGCTACACGAATTTATAATTAAATAATACCAATATGTCCTGAAAATTTGGTAGTGATTGAATTGCTCTGTCAAAAGTTATCGCAATTTAAAAATTTTCAATTTTTCCCGTTCTCTTTTTAGGCACCCAGCGCACACATGGGGTTAAAAAATTCCAAAACATTATCCGATTCACATGTAAAACACGTTCGAAATTTATTTTGTCAACTTAATTTTTGCAAAACTTATTTGTGTACGGAATAATAGGTATATTAAAAATATCACTAAAATGGCCGCCGGCGCCAAAGGGTTAAAGATTTTCAACTTTTTCTGAGACCTGGCACTATTCTGCATATACACCAATGTGTTAAAAATTTCAGTTCAATCGGATGGCGCGTTCCTGAGATTTTTTCACTGAAATTTGTTGATGATATATATATATATATATATATATATATATATATATATATATATATATATATATATATATATATATATAGAAATATGAATTTTTGGCCAAAGTGATTTTAATACTAATGTTCTTCTTCGAATATTAGTAAAAAAGCAAAAGCCTTTTATGACAACTTAAAACAAAAAAGCAACATGGTTGCAACGGATACATCGAATTCCAACAAAATTTTCCGCTTGCACAAATACCGGTCAGTGATGTGGACTATAAAATACATTTGTGGGTCTATAACTTCTGTATTTTTGAATGCAGCTTCAAAAAAAGCTACATGTACATGTATGAAGAAGTCACAGGGAAAAAAGGTCCAAATGAAGTAAAATGCTTAACTAATCACTTCTTCGGCAATTACATCAAACGAGATGTGACTATCTTGTACATATTTCCGGACAAATGTGGTCCTCAAAATGTCAAGTATCTATTTACCAGTGCAAAACAAAGGAATCTGAACATTTTCCACCACTTACAAGAGCCTGGTCATAGTTTTCTGCTCTGTGCATAGGCGGGCCGTGGCCGAAAATCTGGCAGGGGCCAGGGACTGAAAGGTTCAAGACATGCGATGATTTTGTTTTTGATTGTACACGTACTGTTCATACAATTTATATAATTTACTAATACATTATATATCTATTTGTTGATTTATTCTTTGTTAATTGCTAATGCATTATCAAATAAACTTTTTGTCTGTGAATACGTATGAGCTACTAACGCATGCATTTAATGTAAATGGTAGGTATGAACAGCACATGAATTATCAATGAGCGCTAAGAAAGAAAGCTTGTATGAATTATACGGGAATAGAATGGCAATAATTAAAAATTTCAGTATATTTTTTCGTTTAGAAGCTAAATATATTTAAACTTATACTTGAAGAAAAGGATAGCTAAGTTTCAAAATATCTTTGAAGAAATTGGAATAAATTAAGCTTAGAAAGAAGAAATTGATCTCTTGCTTTAAACATTTGTTACCTAGAAAACCAAGAAAAAGCGAAAATAATTTGGCAAGATGAAAAGTGCTGTAACTTACTCTTTTCGAGCTATTTGGTTTGCAGGAATATCTTTGTAGCCTTAACTGCGTGTCCGAGGCTAGATGAAACAGCAAAACCTTTGAAACTAGTGCTTTTTGCTGTTTTCCGTTTTCGCGATCCTCTGGTAAATGTGAGATCCAGACAGTTCTTTTCTGCGAATGATTTATTTTTTCCCCAAACTACATACAAATCTTCTCGCTCACTTAGTAGTGTTTTAACTGTTCCATTCATAAGATTTATCCCATCCCCAAGAGTTGCATTTTTAGTTTGGAAATATGTGCTTAACATGTTCGTTATAAAAAGAGCATAGTGAAAGATGAAAAGATTTACTACAAATTTAAGATTACTGATTGAATGAAAGATCCCCAATGAATAAACTGAGTCGTTGTATTTTCCCTCATTCATTTCTTTTTCTAAAACCTCTTTCTTAGTCCCATAGCTATCAATCACATATTTGCAATTGTGAAATCTCATTGACTAACGAGTCGAGCTTAAACTTCTCACTCCACGCCTTGAATTTAGACCAACTGCCTCTTCAAGCTGCTTCAACAATTTGTGTTGTGATGGCTTCGAAAAGTGTAGGTAAAGGGATTCGATGGCATTGAAGAAGGATACACACGTTTCGATTGTGAAAAATGTGCCCATGACAACAAGGATAATTTTATGAGCTTGACAGTGTACAAATGTGGCTGCAGGGTGTTTTATCTTAATTTAGGTTTGTAAACCACCTTTTTGTCCTAACATGACACTAGCACCATCAACAGGCAATTAGCTAAGTCCGTAGCAGTCTAACAGGCTCAAAATTATATCGGCTAAATACGAGGCATTTGTAGCTCCTGAAATATCTAGCAAATCTGACAACCACGGAGAGTTGTTCCTTTTTGTGGACCCTTGCTTCGTCTGCCATAATGTCATGTCCTCTCGAACGATTTCAGCAATTGTTTTTATTAATTCATTTCGTGTTTTGCCAATACAGTAGTTCGCAATCTCGCTTTTAAAATGTTTTTCAAAAGTTAAATAATTCTTCGCGAATAATTCACAAAATTCAAAAAAAAAATGCACAGTTATCGCTGGGACCACTTTCATCATGTCCTCTGAAACCAAGTCCTTGGCGACTGAAGCACGTGGTAGGGTCGATAACCTTTTCCAAAAACTCTCGGTTCATCTTGACAATATTCCAAGACTGTTCAAGCACCATATCACTTACTGTCTTCCAAGCACTTTTAGAGTTTTATTATTGTAGAGTTTTTATTATTGTATGCAATATGTGTATGTAATTCTATGGAAAATTTCGCATTGTGATAACTTCACACCGAGTCATCAGATCATCACGAAATTTACAAGACGCATCAAGGAGTATAATAAATAAGTTTCTGTCGTTTTGAAATGTCTGAGCAACCTTGTAGCTACCATAAATACGTAAACTCAAATCTTGCAAACCATTGACTCTCTGGTATTTTTATCGGTATTTAGAATAAAATGCAAATGATTGATGTATTTGATACTATATTTATACAGTCAAATCTAAACTTCTAAAATTCCCAAAAGCAAAAAATCATAAATCATCACAAATCATGATTCACCAAATTATTTATATTTTTATCTCGCGATCGGATAAAATATCACTGGATATATATCTTGAGTAAATAAAGGTCTAACAAAAGTTTAATGAAAATGAGAGGAACCATGTGGCGGTCGTGTCACCATGAAAAAACGCTCGATGAAATTGAAGTGCTATGCCTTTTACCTTCCAATGCAGTTATCAAATTATAATCAAATTCACACACATTTAACGTGAGTGTAACCCAAGTAGGTCAGAGTTTTGGTTATAATGTTGGATCCGCGATGCCAGCATCAACATTTCTGTCCTGGAAATCGGTACTATTAAATTTTCAAATAATAATGATTTCGTAGTGAAAATAAGCCGAAAATATTTCAATTTCAAAAAATTTAACATACTCGCGGAGAGTAACTCTAAACACCCTTTTTTCGTATAACTTCCAATGCTTTCAATGAATCAAAAGTTATATTGTAAGTTATTTTAACGGGATGCAAAATCGGTATAGTCTTTGTTGTGGTGATGTCAAAAGGTTGGTGGTGTTGTCAGCAGCAATATTGAACTTTCCCTGCTATTCAGTATGGACTTTTTTAATCAAGCCACTTTATCATACGCAAAAGTCAAAGAAAAATGCTCTCAAATATGGAATGAGACTGTGTTTGTTTTGCTTAATGTTAGGTATGAATGTGCTTATTGTATATGATTCCATCAAGAAAGAGTAATCGCAGCGAAAATTGCTCGTAATAAACAACATTGTTTTGAATAGATAGCATAAAAGTGGCAGAGATGCCATTTTTATTCTCAAAAGACTTCGAAAATTGTATTCTTCGATAATTAATCTTAATGCCTACCATTTTAAACTCAGATTATGTTTAATGAAAAAACATAATTGCATAAAACGCCAGTTTACAAAAGTGTTCTTATCTAAATACCTGTGTATTGCCTAGTAGGAATGAACAGATAATTTTAATAAAAAAAGGATAATTGGCGAGGCGCTTTTCGTCTTTTTCTTGACGTATAACTTGTCGAAATTAAATATTGCCGTCCATTTCTTGAGATAAGTCCCATAGCATCGTAATTAATATTAATTAATTAGTCTCTATGTTATAAGTAGTGTGCTTGCTTTGGTATAGGCTTACACTACTGCACTATACAGCTCTTGCAGTAACAACAAAAACCAAAGAGGCGAAAACTTAAGTATTTATTGTTAGAAATATGTATTTTCCTGGGAGGGGCCAACCTAGGGTCTGGGGGGGTCCCGGCCCCCCCTGGCCCCCCCTACGGCGCGCCTATGGCTCTGTGGTCACTCTTTTCAAGCCATAGAGAGGAAAATGCTGATCGTCGAGCGTGTTCATTTACAAAACTTAGTCAAAAAATCTTCTAGTAAATTTCACGTCATTCAAGTAGATAGAACGTTGACTTTAGACTTTAGGAGCAGCTTAGTGAAATTTTTTAAAACTTCAACCAACTACCAAAAAACCAAATTTTTTTTCTATGATGATGCCAAGGCTCAGGGGATTTATAACACCACCTTGGCGGAAGGAAATTTAAGGAAAGGGAAAGAGAAAGAAGAGAGACGACTATTTATAAATATAGGCGGTTCCAGTACACTAAGGATGGTTATATAGTTCAACTTTCTGCGTCTGTAAGTCACAATGGACCTTTAACAGACTCCGAAATTCTATCAAAAATCAAGTTCCAAGGGTACTAGCTTTGAACCAAGATACTGTACGAGGATGACTTGCTAATAAACTGAAAGAAGCATGCAGTTATTCTGACTCTAGCGCGAAAATACGTTCGACTACCAGACATGAAATTTTATGGTACTTTATTGAAACAAAGGAGCACACAAGAAATGGCAGATTCAGAATATGATGACGAGTAATCAACATTAAACCAGCTTCGCAACAAAAATTTTTTTCCCATTGCAAGAAGCAGACAATTCCAATATTTGATTTGTTTTTTTCGTTAACTTGAAGTGTTCTCTTATATATTTATCTGTAAAATGCTGTGTTTTTATATAATCGAACGAAAATTAAAAGTATTAATCAAAAACAAAGTTTCATTAACTTTTTGGAAAGTTTTTTGTGCTTCCCCAACAATGTTCCAACGTGCTTGCACTGGCACTAGAGATGGGCAAAAGCGCTCATAGCTCACCACTCACTTTTACGAACGAAAGCTCTCGTTTGACTAAACTTAGTGAAATGTGTAGCCAAAAGTATACTGAGAGTACGGCGCAACACTGTAAAAAAGAGTCATGAGTGGTGAGCTAAGAGCTATTTTGCCCATCTCTAACTGGCACCTTCAATTACTAACGAGCATATCATCATACATATTAATATCGAATTATTTCCATCAGAATATCGACCACACACTGCAAACCAATGACTCTTTCGACTCACCAAATAGACGAAAATTATAATCAAAAAGCTCCCATTCAGACATTACTGTTGATTTCATCTCATAAGTATCTAAAGCCGCAATTACACTCTCCCCGATTGTTTCATCGAGGAACTTGTAAAATTACTTCCCTCCATGTTCTCACATGTGAAAAAAAAACATAGGATAATAGACGAGTTGATCATTTACACTCTCAACTCACCAACATTTGCCTGTGTGTAAGTTCTTCATAAGCTACTCGTAGCATCTTCTTATTTCTTATTTACCGGCCGGCGGAAAATCAATTCTTGACGTCGCCAGCAGCAGCTCTGCACATGCAATGCAATGGCATCAAAGAGCGATTAACATTGCATTTGTAAACTGTCCAGTCGACGCATTAGACCGCGAAAATATTGCACTAACGCAGGACCATATAATTTCCCAGCAGCCGACGATCCGGAGGAATAGTAATTGGTAAAACGGTTTTGACGGAAGATCACACTTAATGATGTGCGCCTACCACAGATTGCTCTTGCTAACTTAGTTACGTAGATCATTGACTGGATTTCCTAGCAACTATCCAGTAATATTATTAAACTCGCATGGACTATAGACCGTTCACGACTAACCTGAAGCAAACGCACTTGAGTTTGCAGCGAGCGAGTAATTAAAATGAAATCATTTCGACGCGACCAAATCATTTGAAACTGCACTGAAAAGTTTAATGACGTAGAAATTTACCGGTCGGCTTTAAAGTGAGTTTTTTTTACAAATCGGCCTAAAGTAAGTTGTTGATTTGACTGCCGTGTGTCATGAAAATGATCAAACTTGGTGGTCATAAATTGTTTCAAGATGATTCCGTTTGTTTTTCTTGTTAGATGTTAGCACTATCTGCAGATAATAGAGCTGCGAGTTAAATTGGCTCCAGTAGATTGCTTACACTGGCTGCAAGGGAACTGACACAATCAAGCTTGATTGATTCAAACCAGATTGCTGCTGCCGAATGGGTTTAGATTATATTTTTTTTTGTGCTAGTATGCAAAGAGACGTAAATTTTCTGCATTTTTGACCATTTTATTAGTTTGGAATCATTTAACAGTCAATTTATTATATGATAGTTTAAATTGCTCATGTTGGGCTTACTTGACGATGAGGAATGCAATTATCAAAATTATTTGTTCATGCATTCCTCACAATCATCTTACTTTTATCTCAAAGCACAAATGACTCCAGATGACATTTGCGTAAACCTGATTATCCTTTCCTTCAAATCACCTCTTTTTATTTTTTCTATCATCAGCTTTATACCTAATCAGAAACACTTATCTTACTTCATTAAGATACGAGTAATCAATCAGATGGCGTTAGCATCACAAAAATCCATCAAAAATTCAAATTTAAACCAATGGTAATTACCGCGTTGATAACCTTTTTCTTCTTCACATCCTTTAAACCCTGTCATTTAAGCCCTTCTTTATGCTGTCAATTTGCTGAAATTCATTTTCAACAAATACCTGTTTAGATTTCATGAGCCAACACAATCTCCATTAAATAACCATGGGATCAAAGTGGCGCTATCTTCAAACTCCGCAGCTATAATCAGTGCCCATTAAAACGAACAAGTTGGTAAACTCCTTTCAAGATGCCGACAAGGACCTCACCTGATACGATTCTCACTATATCAGCTTGCTATCGTCTCATTTCAACACTACACGTGCTAATGATCAAACCTCGCTTTGAGTTTTTTTTGTTAGATTTTGATTTTTTTTTTGTTTTATGAGTCCTTGCAAGGCATATCCATGTCGGGCTTCATCCCACACAGGCGCTCAACTACGTTCAAAATGCCGAAGACGTGCATTTTGTTGAATTTCACTAAAACACAGGAAAGGCGTCGTTGAACAGTTAGGAGGTGAGTTTACAGCTTGGCACATCAACCATTACCGCCGAGGGCTCAATATCTCAGTAAAGAGCAAATATATATTTGATGTTTCGTCAAAAAGCCAAAAGGAAATGATATAAATGCCGACATTGATTTGTTTTATTTGATGATCCGCACATGTTCGGGCAGTGCCTTTGTGTGGTACGCACTGGGTGCTATTTTTTTTTTTTTTTGGCAAAATCATCATTCTGACGAATTATTGTGTTATTATGTGGGTAGTGAGGAATCCCTTGTTGCATTCAAATCGAACGATTTAAAGATGGCCATCAGTGGACCTATATGACCACAGTTTTTATGCAATGGAAATTGCAGTACAGGTCAGTGTAATATGTTTGGTTTTGGTTTGAAAACTAAAAAAAAAACTGTAGCGCATAAAAACCGCTGGGAATACTGATTTTCAAAGAAAAGTACAGGAACCGTGCAAATTTTGCAAAAATATTCTACCATACGTGTTCTTCGGGATCGTATCAAAATCCCGAATCACAAAATCCCGAATTAACAAAATACCGTATGTTTCGAAATTCCCGTATTCCAAAATCCCGAAATACAAAATCCTGTTCTTAAAAATCTCGAAACTCAGCATCGCGAAATTCAAAATCCCGAAAGTCAAAATTCCAAAACTCCAAATCTCGTGGAATGAATCCTATTCATATAATGAAATAACAAAAACATAGTGATTAAAGTTTTTATTTAGGAATAAATTTCAACATAAAGACATTGTACGCGATTCTTCTCAAATAATCGATTGTTTCAGTTTCAGACCTTTTTCTAATAATTTTTTTAATTTTTTGGTACCTTGCCAAATTTTTCTTTCCTGATTCTCCTCCACTCATTTTAGCTATCGCCGCTTTAGCTACAGTAAAAAAAGAGCTGAAACAAAAATCCCGTAGTTTTGCATAATATAGAATCAGGCGCGGCGCCGCACCTGATTCTATATTATGCAAAACTACGGGATTTTTAAATCGGGATTTTGTATTACGGGATTTTGTAATACGAGATTTTGTAATACGGGATTTTGTAATACGGGATTTTGTAATACAGGATTTTGAAATGCGGGACTTTGTAATCGGGATGTTGTAAACGGGATACTGTAATACGAGATTTTGTATCAAACCCGTGTTCCTCATTACAATCAACATGTTTTAAAAGCCATGTACCATTTTGATCTAAAGACTGCATTAAAACTCATAAGGTAGGAAGGTTTTCAGGATTAACACTGGCTTGAATTTCAAAATTTTGGAATTTCACACACTTATTGTCTATATTCATTATTGGATGTTTATGTTATAGCACTTTGGAAGCCAAAATGGCTATAATATAAATGATTGAAATATTTAGTGCTTGCACCACTTTACCGGCACTGTAGCCAAAAGTCATCTGAAAAGTTTCCAAAAGTTGGAAATTTTCAACACGCTACTTATTTTGATTTGGGAAGATTACCATATGAATATTTCATGGTAGCATCTCTTGATAAGAAGGCAAAAATGTATCGTGCTGGGAACCCTTTGCTTTATTTAACTTTTCGTAAAAAGAGACTGTAAGGACAAAAAATTTCTAGCGGAGCTGCTAGAAAACTGATTTTCTAAGAAATTGTCGTTGAGTGACCAAAAATGTAGAGACGTAATACGCTTTTTTGTAGTATCCTATCAACCAATTCTTACCCAAAGTAACAGAAACTATTTCCCAACAGTATCTCTTATAACATAAATGATGAAAATGTTAAGTGCTGGTAATACTTTTCCAACGAAGCAGCAATAAGTCTACCACAACAGGCTCATGCTACAATCAACTTATCCTTTGAATTTCCTTTTTACCCGAGAATTTTATCGAAAGTTTCAGCAATATAATAATGTTTGAGGCTGCCATCCGCAAAATTTTCAAAACTCGGAAAATCTGAACATTGATTCCTTATTTTTGTTGTAAACGTTTTGCATATTAATATATAATGGAAGTATCTGTTGGTGCAATATTAACGAAAATGACTGGTGCTGGCAACTTTGTGTTAGTAGCATAACCAAAGATGTACCAAATCTGCTTCACATTAAGGTGAACCCACTTGGTAAATTTTGTTTCGATTGAATGACTGCGTTTGAAGTTATTAAGGGCTACCATTCACAGTTTTTTTTCAAATTTTCGAAACCTCAGTTTGATTTTTGTTAATTGTCATTGCAGGATCGCCCATACTTGCGAATTTAATGGCATAATTGCTTAGTAAAGAAATGCCAGAAAACAACAAAAATTACCAAAGCTGGCAGCCCTTTCATGATTTTTGGACGTTATTGCTATGGAATTAGGCTAACAATAAGGTCCATTTACTTAACGAGTTTCGTTTTGATTTCATGACTGCATCGAAAGTTAAAGAAAAAAAGCTTTATTTTCTTGAGCAAATTTACAAGATTTAGGTCAAACAATTGCCAAAGCTGGCAAATCTATTCTAATTTTTCAACCAAATTTCTGGCAAATGTGGTTTAGAGTAAGGTTAAAGTACTGTGTAAATTTCATTAAAATTTGTAAGCCGAATCGGAAGTTATAGGCCAAAAAGCAGTTTTTTTCATAAGGATTTTTCAAGATAGCACAATGTTAACTGAATATCAAAATAACTTCTATCAGACTCGGTCCTAGTTAATATCAATATGTCTTGTAAATTTCATAATAATCGGATAATTTCTTTACATTAATTTCCGGAAGGTCGATGATTTCAAGCATTTTTTCCACGTGCCTGCCGTAGCGACAGGGTTGCCCGCACAGCCTTGAAAACCCACAAGGGCATAGCTTTGATCAACATCAATATGCTCTGCGAATTTCACGATGATGCATTTGTTTTTAAAAAATTCACTCAAATGCCCGCCGCCGTCAAAGGGTTAAAGATATAGTATTTTTGATTCGTCACTGCAGCAGTCCTTATAAACATCTGTGCCCTCTAAAAATTCCGCCTCAATCAGACTAGCTATTTCAGAGATTACCTCCCTTAAACTTTTTGTTGATATATATAGATATATATATATATATATATATATATATATATATATA
>OX376372.1:96275952-96323479 GCA_947369275.1 Nemotelus nigrinus | reverse complement strand
TTGATTTTTGACAAAAAATTCAAATCATTGATAAATTCTAACCTTTGTGTATCATGTCAAATAAAAATTTCTAAAATTCTGATTTGCACAAAAACGGCAACCCATCACCAAATTTCCTCTATTTTCAGCACTCAAAACTTCTTCTCTCGAGAACTGTCGATCGGACAATGCGATCAACATGACATTTACAGGACAGGTTGGTTTTGACTAGAACCAAGTCAAAAAGAAGTAATTTTTAAATACGGGCAACACTGTAGCAGTGGTGCCATTTAAAAAAATTGCTGAGAAAAAAAAACTGGTTTTTAACCTATAGCTTCCGATTTAGTATCCAGATTTTAACTAAATTCACGCAGTAGGTGAATCTTACTCTAAGAAATTTCCCGTAGAAATTTTGTTGAAAAATTAGTATAGGGACGCAAGCTATGACAATTTTTGTCTCCTAAATATTGCAACTTTGCTCAGGAAAATTAAGGTTTTTTCCCTATAACTTCCGATGCAGTAACGAAATCAAGACGAAATTCAGGTCGCAAGTGGACCTTGTTACGTTTCTAAGCCTGTACGAGTTTCGTTGAAAAATCATTTAAGGGTTGCCAGCTATGATGAATTTCGTAGTTTGTTGACATGTCTCTATCGAACGATGTTGTCATAAAATTTCCAAATGAGAATGAGACTGCAATGATAATTAACAACAAATATTTACGTTTCAAAAAATTGATAAGTTTGGACGTTGGTAACCCTACAATTCTATCCACTCCTATAACTTACAGCGCAGCCATTCAATCGAAACGAAATTCATAGGGTGGGTTTAACACAATGTGAAGTAGCTATGGTATTAGCACATGATTGCCAGCACCCGACAATTTCGTTCATATTGCAGCAACAGATGCTTCCATTTTGTATTCATAAGCAAAGCATTTAAATAAAATAAGCAACTGATTTTTAATTTTCCGAGTTTTGAAAATTTTTCGGATGGCAACCCCAGACATATTTTAATCGCTGAAACTTTCGATGACATCCTTGGATGAAAACGAAATTCAAAGGATAGGTTGATTAAGCACGAGCATGTTATGGTAGATTTGCTGCTGCTGTGTTGGACAAATGTTGCCAGCACTGATCATTTTCATTATTTGTGTTATAGGAAATGCTGTCAGAAAATTATATTTGTTCCTTTGAGTAAGAAATAGTTGGTATGATACTACAAAGAAGCGTATAACGACTACACATGTTTATAAGTCCCTTAAAGATAATTTCTTCGAAAATTAGTTTTCTAGCGGTTCTGACGCGCAAGACTTTTTTTTTCTTTCCGTTCAAAATAATAGCAAATGATTAAACTTTTTCGTATTTGTAATTTGAAGTTGAATATTTGCAAGTGGTTTAATCATTTAGAAATACAAATGAGTTCTAACAATCTAGTAGAAAGCATGAGAGCTAAAAGCAACATCAATTACTCGCATTTTGGGCTTGATTTGTTATCTAAACCAAAATAATTTCAAATACAGAACTCTTGGATCGAGTGACCATAACCTTAAGCCTAATTATTAGTTCAGATAGCAAAACATCTTCATTTAAAACATCACCTGGTCTTATTGCTTTGTACGCTGCGGTTTGGTTCTTAGGTTCGAAAGAGAGAAATCTTCCTCCAAAGTATATTCTTAGTTTAGCTCATTTTTTTTCTATTTTTTCCCCTCATTACAAGTAATTTTATCATCTGAGCAGGTTGAGTTGTATGTCACATAAGATTGGGGACAACCAATCAAACCAATAACCCCCATGCAGAAACAGCTTATTAGTATATTACACCGCAGGCACAGCTCTAATTAATATTTAATCGCATTCAAGGATTATGCTGCACACCATGCCTGTTTTAACCCATGTGTCATGAATAAATTGCAATTCAATTCAAGGTTCGCGCACCGCCACTGGTAATTTTCATCAATTATTTCAAATGCTAGCAGACTCATTACTGGATTTACTATTATAATGCATTCAGTAGCAGCATTATCAAGCCAAGTCGCGCCGTCGCACAGTGGTCTATTTCGCGAAAAAGGTGAACTTAATTCAAATTATGGACTTTTAAGTATGAAGTTGAAACTTGGGGGTAATATTGTCCTATATGGCCCCCATCATTTGAGGTGGTAATTGGGTTTCATAAGTTTAAGGGTAAGAGCACAGGTGCTGAAAACAGCCAAAAATTGCATCTGTCTTTTAACCTATTTTTTAAATTAAGAATATGAAGATCAAAATACCTTTGAGTAATACAGCGCTATTAAGCTATGAAAGACATTGATGATTTAGCCTCCCCCCTTTGATCGTGTTCATACTGCAGATAGTATAGGAATTCGGTGTTTAAAACTTTTAGTCCCTTTTAAGTTTAGAGGGTCACAGCAAGTTGTTACGAAATAGGTCTAGTTGTATTCATTAAAGTCCAAAGTAACTATCCAAACTTAGTTTGCCTGCGGCTAGCTGCGGCTACGCTCGTAAAATCCTTTCAAAGTTCAGCGACCTTGCATAAAATGCAACATTTTGCGCGCTTATTGCGCCAGTCCGCGTGCTCTGCAGTATTTTCTTATCATTTGCACTAGCACATAATAGCAAGCATTTGTACCAGGTTGAAGCTCGTGAGATTGAGATAAGCACAACGTTAAATTTCATAAATGAAACAATAGTTTCTAAACCATACACTTACTTGTTATATTATTGGTAAAGTTCCAAGTGGCGTATGTTTATTTGGCTGTTCATACATTTATTTACTCATTCACCTGTACTTTAGTATCATCAAATTTCCCAACTTGCTCCTGAATTCAATTCAATGAAATATGTTCATATGATAATTCATGTATGATCATAGAGTGATTCAGGTATGTATATGCTTAGTATCGAAATTATATGCAAAGCAACATTATCGAAAATACATTTTTACCTGTACAAAACAATTTCGTGCCAGGTATTAATTTCTAAAATTGTAAATATGCATGCATGGATGAATGATAATATTTGTAAATTCGATATGTGTTTTGCTATATGCTGTAGATAGGCTTTTTTTACTACTTCAAATAAGTATATAGATTTCCGCATGTTATTTTTGTTTAGTTGATTTATTATTATTACAAAATTTATTCAAAATAATTACAATTGTTTCGATTAAACTTTGTGGGTAGGACTGCAAGTCAAATTAATAATACTGTCCGAAATCATTTGTGTCAAACGAATTTGAATAATCATTTCCACAGCATTTTCGCCTGTTGTCACGAATGTGATCCGAAATTTGGCTATCACGTCGCAATATTGATAAAAATTGCGTCAGCAAGGATAAATTCTAAAAATGATATTTTCCTCAACATTGAGGCACGAGAGGAGGATTTGGACAGCGGTTTCGTGTTCAGCCAGCAAAAATACTATGGAAATGATAAGTCACACTCGTTTATTAATAAAAAAAAAAATCTTTCCTCAAAGTGAAATTTTCCAAATTTTTACCCTTTTTGGAAACTTTTTGCTAAAAGTTGGAGCCGATACAACCCAAAAAATGGATTTCCCATGTTTGAAAACCCAAGAAACACTCAATTTCATACATCTAGTGGTTCCCATGAATAAAGTTCACCTTTTTCGCGAAATAGACCACTGTGCGTCGGTCTGTAAATTACATTAAAATGGATACTTATCTATCTGTTTGATTCCTCCGCTGCATCATTGTCCTTGATATCTAGCTACTTGATCATTCCAGAATGTAGCTGCTACCGAAGATGTTGCGATGCTGGAAATATGTAAAATTATAGTAAAATAAAAACAAAATGCAAATATAAATAAACCATCACTCAGCACGTCTGGTAGTCTCCGCAGGTGACAGTTGCAGGCTGTCAACAACTGACAGACGAAACGTTCCATTATCGCATGTTTCACAATCTGTCTGATCGAGTACTCTATCAGCTAAGAGTTGCGATCCAGGACTGTACAACTGGAATGAGTGATGCCCTACAGGTATGATAAAAGATGTTCAGGAAAAATACCGGAAAACTCCGGTACTTGGAAAATTTCGGTTCTTTTCTGGGAGAAGAAAGACATTCTGGTTTTTTTTTTTTCGATGGTGAGAAGTGGAAGAAAGCAGTTCAGCGGATTCTTTTGTGGTGGCTAAAAAATTAAAATATAAGTTGATTTGAACAGAAAAAGGGGAGATTTTGAGGGAAATTTTGGAAAAGACTCCCGTACAAAACTGTCTGAAGTAATAAGATAGTAGTTAAACTATTGTGCAATAGTGAAAAATTAATAAATTGTTCGAAAGTTTGAAAAAGTTTAGTAAAGTGGGTGAAATATTAGA
This sequence comes from Nemotelus nigrinus, assembly GCA_947369275.1. Lineage (NCBI taxonomy): Eukaryota > Metazoa > Arthropoda > Insecta > Diptera > Stratiomyidae > Nemotelus > Nemotelus nigrinus. The sequence continues at coordinate 96,319,167 of OX376372.1, read as the reverse complement.
AAATTAAAGTGACTGCTGGGAGAAAGAAGAAAGCAATTTTATCAGTGTGCTTACCAGAAGGCGGTGTCGTTGGCAGACGTGGTGAATTAATTTTGGCCTGGACGAAAAATTTTCTGTGATTCCTCGAGCGGGCTCATGGTATGGAAACCGTTAACGCACCTAAGCAAATTTCAAGGCTAACGTGTACTTGGGGCGAGACACCAGCTTCCTTGGTGACGATTCTCATCATATCAGTTAACCTACGCGCATGGAACCAGATAAGTAATTGCCAAGTAACCTATTAACTTTATACCTTAAGCTGTATTAAGCCGTAAAATTGATGAAAGGAGAAATTTTCAAGTTCAGAAGTGGAGATTAACGCTTTATGACTAGGAGTGTCGGAGAAGAATTGAATGCCGTTTTTGCCGCAAATCAAACAACTAATTATAAATAATTTCTTTTTTTTGCGTTAAGTAAATGAATCTGAAGTTTAAACTGAGGAAAAAAGAAACTAAAGGTGTGGGGGGAATGTAAAATTTCATTAAATTTCGCTTTTATTTTTCTTTACTTTTGCATGATTATATATTTAATTGGTTTATTTATTCGAATTAACATCTTGTTTTCAGATCAATTATTTTGGTATTATAGTTTTTTTGTTTATTTTTTTTTTGGTTTGTTGGTGTTATTATTTTATCCCTACAATTGGATCACATTTTTATTTCAAACAAAAAAAAAAAAAAATGTATGATCAATGTGAACTCCACTCCGGCCGGGGTTGGGCATGAAAAAAACCCCACCCAAATTAGACTTTAGTTGATTTAATTCGATCTCTTTGATTTTATTTGACCTATTTGCTTGAATTTAGTTAATTGGATTGTGGACTTTTAGTTTTTTTTTGAATTTTTTCTTCTTATATTATTGTTTCTTGTTTTTTTTTTTTTGCTTGAGTTTTTTTTTGTAAATAATACAAATGGAATAAACATTTCGTTAATGATTCTTACGGATACTCTTTGTTTTCCTTTCTTCCTGATCTAAAACTGTGAAATGTGGTGAGTGTTGTATTGTCTGCGTGCCATAGCACGTAGAGATCTTCCGCCCGCCAACCCACGCCAGGCTGAGCTAGTCGGCTGGGAAAAGGCACGCCGGGCAAGAGAAGGAAGATCTCTAATTAAATATATGCTGCACTGACGACGGCTCGATAGAGTTTAGTCGGTCGCAACAAATGGCGCCCAAACTGTTTGGCTTTATTTTGGCTTTCTTTTTTAGATATTTTTCTTTTGGCAGATGTGCTTTCGGCTGGGGTGGCAAATGTTTAATAGGAGCATCTTGTTGCCTCAGCCATTTTTTTTTTCTTTTCTTTGGTTATGGTTGCAGTTATATACCTGACATTTTCAATTTTCTATCATCATATTGTCGAGCGGTCGTCAATGCAGCATTGGCACCCCTCTCGTGCTATTGTCTTCGTTTCATGTGTCTAACAGAGCTTGTCTCTTTAATTGCTGACCAGACTCTTGTGGTTGTAGGATTACCTCCGGATAAATTAAATAAAAACTGCGCATTATCTTCTGGTCAATAGAATTCATCTTGTAAAAAGATTAACTTGAATTTGAACAACTGGAGGAAAGTGTCCATTGAGGGGACTCATGAGCTGGTCATGATCCTTGTCCATCTATAAGATGTTGTTCAATCATTTGAATTATTTTGAGCAGGACTCAGGACAGATGTTCATGGGGTCCTTTCAAGACAACTACAAGAGATCTGTAACCTCCTGATTTCCCCAGTCCTATTTCATCATTCAGTGTCAAATTTTATACCTTTTCCCTTCCTGTCTTTATTTCCTGTCACGAAGAGAATCCGTAAGAATCATTATTTTTTTTTATGAATTGGAAATTATACTCATCAAATCCGGAGAACTTTGGTTTTGCTGATACATTACTAGTGTATATTATTTTGGCTGCACATAACTGCGTTATCATTGAACGATATTGAAAAGAATTTGAAGGTTTTTCATTTGATTGTGAATTCTTTCGGTTACTTATCTGGAAAAAAAATATACTTAATTGTGGATTGATTTTTTGGATTTTGACTATATACTTTATTTGAACATGCGTCGGAGAACAAATAGTTGGGACCCTAGTTACACGCCTTTCCAGCACCAATTGGAACGCTTGAGCCTATCCCCTTCGGCTGCTCAAGGCACGAGAATCACAGAGGCAATGAGAACGAATTCGTCTCCTACTGGTCAGACGGTAGCACACAGTTCATCCACTGAGTCATCAAGAAAACGAATTCCTCACGAAGAGAGTTCTTTCATGCCCCAGGAGCAAGTGTCTCGCCCGAATACTTCGCTCAGTAATGACCCACCGAGAGTCACTTTTCAGGCACAAGCAGAGATGAATGAGCGGTCATCAATAAAAGTTCCTATAACTAAATGGAATCTGATTTTCGATGGATCGACTTCAGGTTTGACCGCGAGACAGTTTATGTTTCGTGTTTTGTCTTTGGCGGAAGATTATCATGTTCCTCTCTCCACCCTTGCTATAGACTTTCACCTGCTTCTGAGAGGTCAGGCCGCAGATTGGTACTGGCGTTTCCGGGAATTAAATTATCCGCTTTTATGGAGTAGGTTACGGATAGAATTTTTGGAACGGTTCAGCGCTTTTAGATCCGATGTGGACGTGCGGAGAATGTTAGACGGTAGATTGCAAAAACCAGGAGAACGATTCCAGGACTTCTTTGATGCCCTTGAGAGTATTTCCCTACAGTTAAATACCCCCTTAATGGATCTTGATTTTCAGTGTGTAGTTTTTAGGAATATGTCTCCAGCACTTAGAATTCACTTGGCTGGTGTAGAATTCCAAACAACCCGAGAATTAGTTAGACGCTGCTGTCTCATAGAATCAGAGTGGAAATTGTTGGGAGTGAATGGGGATCGAGATCCGAATCGTCGAGCGCGTCAGGTGCATGAACTCGAGTTTGGGAGAGTGCAGGGTCATAATGGTCAATCAGACGTATTTCTTTCCCCTGTTCGACATTCGGAACGTGATTTTGGACCATCATCCGCAGATGTTTCTTATCAAGAGGAACGTCAGGCGATGAAAGCAAGACCGTACACTGTTTCATTGGAAAATTCCCGTGGGCTTCCTTTCAGCAGTCAGTCACGTAGTGTTTATGAGAGACGATCATATCAGCCGTACGAAGATGATATGTCTTCCGATCTAAGGACTCCAGTATTTCGACATCCCGTAGAGTATAGCACAACATACACTTCCAGACAAGAATTACACGCCGTCAACGCAGTCTCTAATGACTTGAATAATAGGGATCGCGGCGCAGAAGGTAGTAGGAATTATAGAGTATGTTGGAATTGCCTCGACTTAGGGCATGGTTTCATGGATTGCTCGAAACCTATCCAGCGGATCTTCTGCTTTGGGTGTGGTCGAGAAGGGACTCTGAAGCCCAAATGCCCAAATTGTCAGTCGGGAAACTCGGGCAGGAATGCGCTTTCAGCAGGGAGGTTGCGTATTCCTCCAATCACTCGTTCCTCCAGACCCGAGATGTCAGACGTAGCTACGAATGTGGATCCCGAGTTACGCCGACGACAATGATTTCCTCTCAGAATTGTACCCCAGCTAAGACCTTTCATTCCACTCTTGCAAATGATGACTCAACCTCTTCTACTATCTCCATAGATCGTAGGCGTTCCTCTGAGCGTTTCAATCGCTCATGGAGGTATTTTACTCTGAGGCGGTTTTTGAAGAAAGCGTGTGTCAATTCTATCGTGACTATGTCTGGTGATAACCGACCCTTTGCCGAATTTTTTATTAAAGGTCGGAAGCTCGTTGGTTTACTCGATAGTGGAGCCAGTGTGAGCATTTTGGGTGCAGGTGCTTTAGACCTAGTTGCTGAGCTCGGTTTGTATGTTCACAGCATGCAAACAGTAGTTCACACAGCTTCTGGTCAAAGGGCTCCGGTACTTGGATATGTTAGTACCCTGGTACGGTTTAAAGACAAAAATAAGCTCATACGCTTCCTGTTATGCCCCAGTCTGACCAACCCAGTCTATCTTGGTATAGACTTCTGGGATGCATTTAAGATTGCACCTCAGTGCTCCGCTATTGAAGTCCCGGACATGAACTCTTGCTTTCATCAATTGGCTCCTGAAGATCAGCGGAGGCTAGATGAAGTCACACATCAATTTCCTTCTTTTAACAGATTAGGTTTAGGCAGAACCAACTTATTGTCTCATACCATCGACACTGGTGATGCCCAGCCTATCAAACAGCGACATTATGCCGTGTCACCTGTCGTTCAGAAGTTGATGTATGACGAGCTAGACCGCATGTTGTCTCTAGGAGTTATTGAGGAAAGTAGGAGTTCCTGGAGCTCACCTGTCACCATTGTTCGGAAACCGGGTAAAGTACGTCTATGTTTGGATGCAAGACGATTAAATGAGGTCACTATTAAGGATGCTTACCCTTTGCCGCTGATTGAGGGGTTGTTGGCTAGACTTCAGTCCACTCGTTTTATCACCAGTCTGGATTTGAAAGACGCATTTTGGCAAATTCCATTGGATGAGAAATCTCGGGAGAAAACTGCATTTACTGTTCCTGGACGTCCGCTATATCACTTTACCGTCATGCCATTTGGGTTGTGTAACGCACCCCAAACAATGTGTAGACTGATGCACAAGGTCATCCCTCATGAATTGCATGACCGAGTGTTTGTATACTTGGATGATTTGCTGGTAACCAGCTCCACGTTTGATGAACATTTGGAATTACTTGCTAAGGTTGCCACCTTATTAACATCTGCAGGTCTAACCATCAACGTGGAAAAGAGCAAATTTATCCAAAAGGAAATCAGATATCTTGGTTATGTAATTGGTGATGGAGTCCTCAAAACTGACCCTGAAAAGGTGTCAGGCATCGTTACATACCCACAGCCTAAATCGGTCAAAGATGTGAGACGGTTTATGGGGATGGCCGGATGGTACAGGCGGTTTATTCCGAACTTCGCCTCCATAACCTCTCCCATGACAGATTTGTTGAAGGGGAAAAAGAAATTCGGGTGGACAGGGGCGGCCAATAAAGCCTTCGAGGAAACAAAAAAACTCCTAGTTTCTGCACCCGTGCTGGTCAACCCGGATTTTTCCCGACATTTCTTTATACAGTGCGATGCAAGTGCCACCGGCATTGGCAGCGTCCTCTTCCAACGGGATGATGATGGTGGAGAGCATCCCATCGCATTTATGTCCGCAAAACTCAATGCCGCACAACGTAACTACAGCGTCACGGAATTAGAATGCTTAGCTGCAGTGCAGAGCATCAAGCGTTTTCGGGCATATGTTGAGGGGTTGCCTTTCACTATCATTACCGATCATGCAAGTCTGAAATGGTTGATGGCGCAGAGGGATTTGTCGGGAAGGCTAGCACGGTGGAGTCTAAAGCTGCAGGAATTCAACTTCCACATCGAGCATCGCATGGGCAATCAGAATGTCGTCCCCGACGCCTTGTCTAGAGCATGCGAGTCCAAGATTGAGGCCATTTGCGAAATGAACAAGCTTCCAGAGCATCAGCAGTTGGTTGGGAATATTCCCAGAGAGGCTTTTGAGGATCCTGAGTACAAAAGTCTAGTCCATCAGGTGCAACAACGTCCGGAACAATTTGAGAATGTCTATGTGATGGACGGTGTACTTTATATTCATCAGGGGTCAAACGGAGGTCTCGATTTGGACATTCCACGCGCGAAGGTTTGGGTTCCGGAAGGATATAGACAGTTGCTGTTGGCGCGTGTCCATAATAATGCCCTGGGGTCTCATTGTGGCATTCGCAAAACCTTGGAAGTTGTACGGCGTTACTATTACTGGCCACGACTTCGGCAGGACGTGACTAGCTATGTTAACAGCTGCGCAACTTGCAAACAGGTTAAAGCGTCGAATGTCACGATGCGACCACCAATGGGAGCGGCCAGAACATCTGAACGGCCTATGCAGCGTCTGTTTATAGACTTTATGGGTCCATATCCTCGTTCTAAAGGTGGAAATACCCAGCTGTTGGTGGTGCTCGACCATTTCACAAAGTTCTTGTGGCTCAAGGCTCTTCCTAAAGCAACGGCTGAGGCAGTAATTAAGTTCTTGACGCAGGAGATATTTTTGACTTTTGGCGTACCAGAAACTATCCACAGTGATAATGGAACACAATTTGTATCCAAAGCTTTCTCGGACTTTTTGGTCAAATTTGGGGTGCATCACTGTTATACACCATTGTATTCGCATCAGGCTAACGCATCTGAGAGAGCTAACCAATCCATTCTCAACGCTATTCGAGCCTACATAGGAACCGATCATCGGAATTGGGACGTGAACCTGCCAGAGTCATGTGCAGCATTTCGGAATGTTGTCCATGAGTCGACAGGCTTTTCGCCGCATTTTCTGATGTTCGGTTATCAACCTATCCGACAAGGTACCGAATATGCGCTACTGAAATCCCTTAACGCCTTTGAGGATGGAGAGGTGTTATTGGCAACTAACAGTGAAAGATTACGGTTGGTTCAGGATCAAGTAAAAAGAAAGCTGTCGGAAGCGTACGCCAAAGGAACACATCGGTACAACCTGAGAAGTTGTGTCAGGAATATAACTCCGGGACAGTTAGTATGGGTTCGAAATCACCCACTCAGCCGGGCGGCGGAACGGTTTGCGGCTAAACTCGCCCCGAAATTTGTAAAGGCCACTGTGAAGCGGAAGATTGGTCAGGTATCATACGAATTAGTTGATGAAGCGGGGAAATCTCTGGGTATCTACCACGCTAAAGACATCAAAGCGTGATGACTGATGGTGCTCACAGTCGGAAGCCAGCGATTTGTGCCCGGCATTCTGAGATCTCTCAGGGTCTGGGTCGTCCCCACGACTGTTGCGATGCTGGAAATATGTAAAATTATAGTAAAATAAAAACAAAATGCAAATATAAATAAACCATCACTCAGCACGTCTGGTAGTCTCCGCAGGTGACAGTTGCAGGCTGTCAACAACTGACAGACGAAACGTTCCATTATCGCATGTTTCACAATCTGTCTGATCGAGTACTCTATCAGCTAAGAGTTGCGATCCAGGACTGTACAACTGGAATGAGTGATGCCCTACAGGTATGATAAAAGATGTTCAGGAAAAATACCGGAAAACTCCGGTACTTGGAAAATTTCGGTTCTTTTTTGGGAGAAGAAAGACATTCTGGTTTTTTTTTTTCGATGGTGAGAAGTGGAAGAAAGCAGTTCAGCGGATTCTTTTGTGGTGGCTAAAAAATTAAAATATAAGTTGATTTGAACAGAAAAAGGGGAGATTTTGAGGGAAATTTTGGAAAAGACTCCCGTACAAAACTGTCTGAAGTAATAAGATAGTAGTTAAACTATTGTGCAATAGTGAAAAATTAATAAATTGTTCGAAAGTTTGAAAAAGTTTAGTAAAGTGGGTGAAATATTAGAAAATTAAAGTGACTGCTGGGAGAAAGAAGAAAGCAATCTTATCAGTGTGCTTACCAGAAGGCGGTGTCGTTGGCAGACGTGGTGAATTAATTTTGGCCTGGACGAAAAATTTTCTGTGATTCCTCGAGCGGGCTCATGGTATGGAAACCGTTAACGCACCTGAGCAAATTTCAAGGCTAACGTGTACTTGGGGCGAGACACCAGCTTCCTTGGTGACGATTCTCATCATATCAGTTAACCTACGCGCATGGAACCAGATAAGTAATTGCCAAGTAACCTATTAACTTTATACCTTAAGCTGTATTAAGCCGTAAAATTGATGAAAGGAGAAATTTTCAAGTTCAGAAGTGGAGATTAACGCTTTATGACTAGGAGTGTCGGAGAAGAATTGAATGCCGTTTTTGCCGCAAATCAAACAACTAATTATAAATAATTTCTTTTTTTTGCGTTAAGTAAATGAATCTGAAGTTTAAACTGAGGAAAAAAGAAACTAAAGGTGTGGGGGGAATGTAAAATTTCATTAAATTTCGCTTTTATTTTTCTTTACTTTTGCATGATTATATATTTAATTGGTTTATTTATTCGAATTAACATCTTGTTTTCAGATCAATTATTTTGGTATTATAGTTTTTTTGTTTATTTTTTTTTTGGTTTGTTGGTGTTATTATTTTATCCCTACAATTGGATCACATTTTTATTTCAAACAAAAAAAAAAAAAAAATGTATGATCAATGTGAACTCCACTCCAGCCGGGGTTGGGCATGAAAAAAACCCCACCCAAATTAGACTTTAGTTGATTTAATTCGATCTCTTTGATTTTATTTGACCTATTTGCTTGAATTTAGTTAATTGGATTGTGGACTTTTAGTTTTTTTTTGAATTTTTTCTTCTTATATTATTGTTTCTTTTTTTTTTTTTTTTGCTTGAGTTTTTTTTTGTAAATAATACAAATGGAATAAACATTTCGTTAATGATTCTTACGCATACTCTTTGTTTTCCTTTCTTCCTGATCTAAAACTGTGAAATGTGGTGAGTGTTGTATTGTCTGCGTGCCATAGCACGTAGAGATCTTCCGCCCGCCAACCCACGCCAGGCTGAGCTAGTCGGCTGGGAAAAGGCACGCCGGGCAAGAGAAGGAAGATCTCTAATTAAATATATGCTGCACTGACGACGGCTCGATAGAGTTTAGTCGGTCGCAACAAAGAGCATACGAAAAGTGAATTTGTAGCCTGTCTTAGTAGTTGGGTACCACTGGCCTCATGATTTACGGTAATATCAATGATTGCTAATCCGATGTAATGGTACTATGAATGGTCTTCTTCTTCCATTTATTCCGATGAGGATTAACCCGGCATGTTATTTTTAATACCATTATGTTTTCGAGAGTCGATTGGGTTCGCTTAAAGTGATTGTGGAAAAAACTTAGTTTTTGGAAAATTTGAGTGCTAATAAAAAAGCCAACAAGCAAAGTCAAAAAAAAATTGATCCAGATAAATTACCATGAAAATAATTAACGCGATCCGAAAGCGAATATCAGTATTTTGACTACTATTCATCATTTTTAGTTTTCATTCACAGTTTTCACAGTTTAAACTAAATGTTAAACAAAATTATCGAATTCAGAAAAGCATTCGAATTAAAAAACTGGAATCAACATGCGAATTTCAATTCACGTTTCCAAGTGCGCACTCCAAAACCATCTCGAATCAGGATTGTTCAGAGAACCCCATGTAACTCTTGCACTCAACGCACTCGGCACAACTGTCCCATTTTTTTAATATTCCCTCTTGCAAATCGAATTGACACGAAACAAAATTCCCACTCGGCGATCCGCAAAAGAAGGATCCTCCCAAATTGCAAGGTAGTAACAGTCCGCCCAACGCGAACAAAATTCTCCGATTTCCTCGCGACGAATCTGCAACGGTATCATTCCGGACCCCCGCAGATAAAACTGTAGACACCATTTAATAATTCCACTATCGTAGGTGCTCCAGCTCCACCAGTGACACTCACGTTTCAGGGCATCGTGTCAAATGCACCTATTTGATTTTGATAGCGTATATTCAAATATTAAATTTACAATAGGCGGTTATCAGCATTTCTGATATAACAGCAACCAACAAACAAAGATGGAGAGAGGTGTCGCTTACTTGTTATCTTCTGATGATGTTTTCAGTTTTATTGAATCTTACGCTGCCAGTGGAGCACTGTCCATCAGTCTTTCCTGACTAAATCAGCTTCTTCCAACTGTGGACAGATATTAGAGATGATGTCAGGCACAAAGTAGTCAGGCACAAAGTAGCCAGGCACTGATTCACTAGGTTTATATGAAACTATCCACCCATCCGATTTTTGTATCACAGAGTGTTTGCTTTCTTTCAAAACTCTGTCACTACCCAAAACACCAGTCGACTTCACTAGTATTTTTCCTCTTCTTACCGCTAATTAGCACCAGTAACACATTTACCACACTTCAATCAATTCTTTATTCACGTTTTACCGTCTTTACAAAAACGAATCCAAATCCAACTGTGGCATCCCAAGTGAGTGGGATAATCACCGCGAGAGGCGCTGTCGTCCAAAAGAAGAAAACTCGACTCATTCCTTCACTAGACGGGAACACAGAACGACGTATAATAAGTGAACTCAAGATTATTTGACATTTGTTAGGTTAAGTTGTATTTAGATAATAAAGATTATATTTATGGGAAACAAACAGTGTTTGTGATATCCATACAACCATCTGCTTCGCACAATACGCATACAAATCACTGTTCTTCCTTACTTCGGACCAACAATAAAACGAAACTTAAAACAAAGGATAATGAGAAATTCACGACGGAATTTTACATCAGTCGACCCGTGGAACTTCAGAATGGGAAAAAAAATATATTTGACCGAGACTGAAAAATGCCGGCAGCCATGCAACGGAACCACGAAAGCCATTCACGACTCCACGCCACAACGACCCAACAAAGACTAACCGGAATCACAATATCAATTTTGAGACGAGCGCAGACGATCCCGTTAGATTTTCGCTCGCCTCGAAATTGCAAAAACAAAGTCACGTCGGACTTGCGGTGCTTTGTTATTTTTCAAATCAAACGATATTTAAAGCCGTTCCGATTTGAAATAAATGTAGCAATTTCGAGCACGGGACAGTGTGCGTCGAAATAATGGGTCCAGTAATTTCAATTGAAATTACTGGGTGCTACAAATTGATGAAATCAAAATCCGAAATAAAAAATATTCAAAGAATGATAATGATAAATAATAAAATTACAGTTAGATGCAGTGATAATCCACCAAAATTATTTTAATTGTATATCAATTTTTTTCCTAGCTTGTAAAAAAAAATATTTTAACTAAACCAATTTTTTCCTTTTGAAGCTAGATTTATTTTGATATTGACATATACCGATGTTTCGAGGGTAATCTGCCCTCTTCTTCAGTGTCTATTGATCCAAACTTAAAATAACCTAGGTATCTTATTTAAGGTGCTTGCTTTTAAAGTATTTACTAATACTAATAACCTGCTAGCTACCCGCTAATTATCTATTAATTATATACTTAAGTACATCTTAATATCTATATTAATCACATAATCATCATAAAGTATCTGTTTAAATTAACATGAACAATGGTAATACACAGTTTCTTTGGTCTTACTAACTCGATGGCAATTTTGTTTGTAGTCTTGGTACGCGGCGACCAATTTCACCACGCAAGATTTACAAACATAGTGACCCATATTAATAAAACACCTTTATAATATTACAATAGATATAAACTTATATATATATATATATATATATATATATATATATATATATATATATATATATATATATATATATATATATATATATATATATATAGACATATATATATATATATATATATATATATATATATATATATATATATATATATATATATATATATATATATATATATATATATATAGGTGTTTATATATTTATATGTATATCATCAAAATATTTCAGTGAAAAAATCTCAGGAACGCGCCATTGAATTGAACTTTCGTTTTAAGGATACATTGGTAATTTTACACAATAGTGCCAGGTTTCGCAAAAGGTTTAAGACCTTTAACTCTTGGGCGCCGGTGGCCATTTTAATGATATTTTATATATACCTTTTATTTTGAGAGCAAATAACTTTTGCAAAACCAAAGTTTATAAAATGACTTTCAAACGTGTTTTTAATGTGAATGTAATAGTTTTTTGAAATTTGTAACCCTATGTGTGCGCTTCGCACCTTAACTTTTGACCAGATTATCAGATCTTTATGAAATTTAATGGACGTATTGATGTTACTAAGGTGTAGACTTGTGTGGTTTGTAATGAATGTGCTGGGAACCCTGCAGCTACGGCAGCAATTGAAAGTCAAAACATTCAAACCATCGACTCTTATGAAAAGCTTTCGTCTTTTACAGTAAAAACCAACTCATGTAAAAATCTTATGCATTGTTTATACAACCAAAGCAAAACTTTTGAAATTTCACATCGGACGAGAACGGTAACCATCCTCCGAACTTACCCATATTTTGAGCATCAAAAATTTCTGTTCACGAGAACTCATGACCCAATTATCAGATACAGTTGAAATTCGCAGAATAAATTGAAATGTTGTACAACGTTGTCTGAAAGAAGCGATTGAGAATGCGGAAAACTGTGTGCCAGTGGTTCCATTTTGGAAAATTATAGAGAAAAAAACTGATTTTCGCCCTTTGAATTCTGATTCAGTTACCAGATTAACATGAAATGGGCACAGTGGCTTAAATTTTTTTTAAGCCGTGTTTGCTAGGAATTTGATTGAAAAATCCGGTTCATGCTGCCAGCTATGGTAATTTTAGTGTCTTGGGTTTTGAAAATTTGCTCAGGAAAGTAAAGCTTTTTGCCTTTTAGCCTGCAATGCAGTCATGAAATCAAAACGAATTTTATACAGTAAATGGATTTTATCATAGGCATTATTCAGAAGGAATCTGACTTAAAGCCATGGCAGGGTTGCCAGCTATTGCTGGTTTTGTATTTAATAGCAATTTTTTTAAGAAGCGATTTAATCGTTAAATTTTAAACGATTATGGTCTTATATGACAACTCTAAAACTTTCAATGCAGCCATCGGATCAAAACGAAATTCGCAGGGTAGAGATAATTTTTATGTGAGGCAGGTGTGGTATATTTTTGGTTTTGATGCTAGCGAAGAGTTGCCAGCGCGAGACGTTTATTGCTTTTTTCATATAAAAAAATTGTGTATATAAACTATTCATATCGCGAACATTTACAATGAAAATAAGTTACCAATGTTGAAATTTTTTAAGTGTTGGTAAAGTGATGCAGGCACTGAGTATTTTTTTTGGTTTTTATTATGCTATGCTGCTCTCAAAGTTTTGCAGTGTTTTGTTTTCCTAAATCTTGAAATTCACGCAAGTTATTGTATTAAAATCCTTTTTACCTTTTGAATCCTCTGAGTTTAAATGCATAGTTAAGATCAAAGTGGTTTTGCACTCGAAACAGGTTGGAGCACGTATAGTAAAATATGCGCTTAAAATCTGCACGATTCTTCTATTGTTCATCACACATTAGTATTTCTAGTGGTTCAGGTGCGCTAAAGTTTTTTCTTTTTGGTGGGTTGCGATATACAGCAACGCTTGAAGTCATCCAATATACCACTGTGTGCTAGAGCTCTTAACCTTAGTTCTGTTACCTCGTTAGTTTATCAATAAGCCTCCGGTTTGCCCAGTATTGACTTTCGAAGTGGCATCAACGCATCACACGCTCACCGAATTTTACCTATAGTGGAATTTCGAAGGAAAATTTGTAAAAAACGGATGAACAATATACAGAAGTATGTAGACAAGGCTGGCTAGCACGGAGGTCGCATTATTTCGTCCGTATGATTGGGTGAATTTTATGCCCCCCGTATATTGAGATGACAATTACATACAATGTTTTATTTTGATTTGGCCATGAATGTTAGATCCCATGATTCTGAACAACTGCTCACCTGGGTACTGGGTACTGTTCCCTGGCATTTTTGACGGTTTTTTAATCAATTTCCCTTATTGCTCACAATTAATGCGTTTTGGCACTGCCGCCAGCAGGGGAGTGATGCATATATGCTGTTCTTACATTGGCAGAAACTAGCTCACTTTATACGGATAAATATATCAACTAATGATTTGAATGGTAGCTATTGTGCTTTGAACCAAACAACACCAGAATGACATTGAAGTACCAACGGCTGCAGTTAAATATCATACCGTCTCCATCCTGTTAAAACCTTGGTAGGCTTCAGCTTCAGTTTAGTTTAACTCCTGATTAGCGCTGATCAGGCTCTGCGCAGATAACCGCATAGAGGTGCCTGACAACCTTCAGGTGGCGTGCCTTTATGAATTACCCGTGCAAAGCCATGGGATCATTAAGGTTACGGCTCATCCATACCTAGAATCAGCCCTGAGGCGGGGCCCATAAAACATGCTCAAAAATAAAATATATAACAATAAAGTAAACAAAACAGATGAAAACTCACTAACGAGTAAGGAAGTATTTCTTTTTATTGGTGGGCTAAGTTTCCAAATAACAGCACCCATAGAAAAAAATCTGTAAGAATAAAACAAGGGATATCTGAAACACCTAGCGTAATGCGTTCTGCTGTGCCAGGTAGTGCGGAGACCACAAGTAAATTTAATGAAGAAACTCCGCGTGCGGAACGGTGTTTGGTTCAGAAAAGCATACGCAGACATTGCAATGTAGTGGTTACCTCTCCAGCGACGATTCTACGCTCTTCTCTGAAGCGAAGCTATACTACTGAAAAAAGGGTTCAAGAAGAAAAGATGCTATGAAAGTGCCGGAAAATAACTCACAAAATGGCAGCTGCATTCTAAATTCAGAAAAATATGTCGCATCAGGTAAAAAACGACCTTTCTAGCTCGGGGATGCTCTAGAAGTTGTAGAACCTTAGAGAGAAAATTAAAAACAGTCGAACTAGAGCTGAGGTCAATTGGAGGAGCCCAGCTTACTGCCGAAACTCTATCCACTGTGCAAGCCAAATCACAAAAACGGGCAAGGATGCCTGAATGTTGCCCACAAAGAAATTATTGTTAGGGCACGAACCGAAGAAGTCATTACCGAACAGCACTTATGTGTGACTGCGTTGAAAACGAAACATGAAAGCAATCTAGGCGGATAAAAACGAAATGATCTAGGGCAAAAGAGGTAGCTGTGGTAATAAAGCCTACCCAAGAGAAGAGTTATGCAGAAATCCTTGTGCATATCTGGAATGGAGTTACGGCAACACCTGCCGCATCACAATAATTATGAATACACGCGCCGATCATCGTAATATATAACATTTTCCTTATAATCAAATTTCTTTCAATTGTAATTTAATTCACCTTCGCGATGCATTTCGTGTTATTGAACTAAAAAGCTTGAAACAACGATGTCACACTGTAACGTTGCATATCTATAAAATATATCTATAAAATGTCTATAAAATATCTATAAAATATATCTATAAAATGCATATCTATAAAATCCAAATTTATGATTGTATCGAGTCAGTTCAATTAGAATAAATCTGCCGTCAGGCTGTTCAACTAAAATTTCGTTTTTTTTTTCACGTTTGACGGGTTAGCGAACGTAACTGGCGCAGTCGTACGGATTTGATTTGGTCGGGTCATAAGAAATAATTGAGAGTACATCGATAATTTTGAAGTACGGTCGGACTAAATTAGATAAGTAATAAGTAAAACAAGAAAAAAAAAGAAAGTGTAGTGTGATATTAATATTACGCGTATTGTGCTATAAAGCAACGTCGAAAGTTTATCGGCTGCAGTGGTACGCAAGTAAAAGAATGCAGATTTTAATAACATTAACCTGGTAAGTTGGATATCTTCCTTTGATTATTTTCCTTCACCATTCCTAAGCAATTAGTTTGTGCCAATAATATTTTAAATATCTATTTTAAACTTTATTAATATTTCCTTTATATATTTTACTTTTAAACCCTTTTACATATATACATGCATTAACTATAAGATAAATCGGTTTTTTAAAAAACCATATAATAAAGTACGCAGAAGTTTTTTAAACCCTATAATAGAAGTTGAAAGTGCAAGTATTTACAATTTTGACGCGAGTGCCGGTAACGGAAGTGCTACTAGTGTCGCGAGTGCCGATAGTGTTCTTTCTTTCGACCATTGTTTAGAAATCATGCCCACAGACAACGACAGTGTGCATATCATGAACACACTACTTGCGTCACTTCGCGTCCCTGACGCAATTAAGGATTTGCCTAAATTTGATGGCAATCCTAGACTCCTTTTCGGGTTTTTAAATAACGTGGAGGAAATTCGTGCGACAATATCGTGCACAAAAGGGACTCCTTATGGAAACATTCTCCTTCGTTCCATACGTAACAAAATAGAAGGGAATGCCAATGAGGTACTCAACATGTACGGAATACCTCTTGACTGGTACCAAATCAAGCAAAACCTCATTCTTCATTACGCAGACAAGCGTAATGAAACGTCTCTAATCAGAGATTTACATGAACTTAAACAGGGTGCCAAGTATGTTGAAACTTTTTATAGCGAAGTAATAGAACCTTTAGCTACAATGACCAACCACGTACAAATTCATGAAAAAGACATCAACGTTATCAACGCTAAACGTAACTTATTTACCGAAATGTGTCTAAATTCTTTCTTGTCTGGACTTAAAGAGCCACTATGCTCAACAATATGAGCAATGAAGCCTGATACATTAGCAAAGGCCTTCTCTTACTGTATTCAAGAACAGAACATTTCTTACTCCAGACACGACAATTCTTCAGCAAAAGTACACCATAACCCAAAACCAAAAATTAATCTCTTACCACAGTCTTCATTTGTTCAAGTGCAAACTCCTACTAATTTTCGCTACATTTAGAAAAGAAAAATAAAACAACGATTATTGTAACACTTTTTGTTCCTGTGTTGGTCTTTTCCAAACTTTTCATGGTAATGGCATATTTTCTTCTTATCATCTGTCGTCGATTAATAATTCCTGGAGGCGTAGTGCGTATGAGCGCTGCTTGGGTGGCGGCTACGACTCGGAGATCGGCTAGGTCCGTTCTTGTGCAAACGTCTGTATGCTTTCATTGATTTTTTCCAACCCCAGCAGAATCTGCGTTGCCAATGAGTCAAAGGATGTTGTAGCGAGTGCCATTTTGGCACCTGTATCGCTTATTTGTTATTAAAGTCTTGGCAGACTGGTCCGTCAATGGAATGGCTTCAAGCCATCTTGTATAGCAGTCGATGATCGTCAGGCAATATTGAAAACCATTGCAATTCGGAATTAATATTTTCTGTATAAAACACTTCATAAAATGAATTTTCTAACGTGCTTTATTTCTGTATGAAGGACTTTACCGCACATGCTTTCCAACCTCCAAATGCCACATTCAGGTTTTTTGTACCAAACCCCCCAGAAGACAATTTTTACAAAATTCGAATCCATCCCATTTCGGACCAAGACCAGTACAGCCCCCAATGTTCGGTAGATCACCAAACAACCCCTTTTATGAAATGCCACAACAAAGGAATAATGCATTTACGTCAACTTTGAATAACCGAATTCTTTTGAAACCTGAACCAATGGACACCAGTTCAAGATTTACCCGGCAATCCAAACAGCAAGGTCACCCTGTCAATAACGTTGGTCCACAGAATAATTTCTTCCGATCAACTGGACCTCCAAACTTTGTTGCGAAAGAATTATTTAATGTATCTGCAACAGAAAACCATTGCGAGGTAGGAAACGAAAACTACCAAAAACTAGATCAATACTATGAGCACGACAACGAATATTCGGTGCAAACTGAAATCGTCCCTACTGATAGCCCTGAACAACCCTTCCCAGAAACTCATAACGAAATAGATGATGAAAATTTTCGCCAATTAGCCTCGGAGAACCCATCGGATTCATTGATATCAACAAACATAGTTCCGTTTTGCCGTACATTAATGTGTCCTCTCCTTTCGGGCATCCATTGAAATTTTTAATATATGCAGGAGCGTTAGCTTCTTCTATTAATCCGAAATATGTTCATTCTGAGGATCTTCAAAATATTACACATATGGTTATCTCCACTATCTTCAATAAGCACAAACTGGACAAACAGATTACACTTCCCAATTTCATCGAGTTTAATCAGCCCGGAGAGACAACCTTTCTGATCTTCAAGTTTCATGGCTATTTCGACGGACTACTTGGGCTTGATACTCTAACAGCTTTAGGTGCTACCCTTGATTTCAAAACCAAAACACTCAGAACTAAAAATGCGTCTTTGCGACTTCACCTCAAGCCAAATTTTATGTCAGTAAGGTTTACGGTACCTGCGAATCGTAAAATTATTGCCAAACTCCCAGTTGATATCAGAAGCGGCGACTTTCACACTCAGGAAACGATCATCAAACCTGATGTTCATATTCCCGAAGGACTCTACCACTCAAATGATTGGTACAGCCTTGTTGAGATTGTAAACACTTCAAACACAGACCAAATAGTTTTATTAGAACAACCGTTAAAAGTAAATCCTCTTTCAAACAACCATCTTGAAATAAGCTGTTTTAACTTTGATTTGTCTTTTAATGATCATTCTGAAGGCGATGTAACTAGATTACTTCGAACATCTCACTTAAATAAAGAAGAAAAAGATATCTTATTTAATATTTGCCGAGAATATGATGATCTGTTTTTTCATGAGGGACAAAAATTGACGTTCACGAACCAGATTCAACATCGGATCCAAACAACGGATGACGTACCAATATACACGAAATCATATAGGTACCCGTACGTCCACAAAGACAAAGTTAGAAGGCAAATTAATGATATGCTCTCGCAAGGGATAATCAGACCGAGTTATTCTCCATGGAGCTCTCCAGTCTGGATTGTTCCCAAGAAACGGGATGCCAGTGGAAACCAAAAGTGGAGACTCGTCATTGATTATTCGAAGGTGAACGAGAAGACTATCAGCGATAGATACCCACTCCCGACCATAACAGAAATTCTTGACAATTTAGGCAAAAGTATGTATTTCACGACATTGGACCTTGCCAGTGGGTTTCATCAGATTGAGATGGACCCACGTGATGTCAAAAAAAACAGCTTTTACCGTGGAAGGTTGCCATTATTAATACGTCCAGATGCCTTTTGGATTGAAAAACGCCCCGTCCACCTTTCAACGAGTATTGGACAACATCCTTCAGGATCTTCAAGGCAAAATTTGTTTAGTATACCTTGATGACATTATCATATATTCTACGGCACTCCAAGAACACGGAGAAAACTTAAGAAAGGTATTTCGAAAACTCCGAAAAGCCAATCTTAAGTTCCATTTGGATAAATCCGAGTTCATGCATAAAGAAATCACATTTCTTGGGCACGTTGTCACTACGGAAGGAGTGAAACCTTATCCGGACAAGATCAAGGCGATCAAAGAATTTTCTACCTCAAAGACATAAAAAGAAATAAAAGCACTCCTGGGCCTTCTCAGCTACTACAGAAAATTCATTAAAGATTTCGCACGTTTGACCAAACCTCTGACTGAATGTTTAAAAAAAGGCAAGAAGATAATACTCAATGACAGGTATCTATCAGCATTTAAAGAATGTAAAAACCTACTTATGAACAATCCAATCCTCCAGTATCCTAATTTCGAGAAACCGTTTATTCTGACCGCGGATGCCAGCGATTTTGCGATTGGTGCGGTGCTATCTTAAGGCCAAATAAGTAGCGACTGCCCAATCTGTTATGCCAGTCAAACACTTACTGATTCCGAGATTAACTTTTCTACAGTGGAAAAAGAACTTCTGGCCATTGTTTGGGCAACAAAATACTTCAGGCCTTACCTTTTTGGACGGAGATTCCAAATTATAACCAATCACAAACCTCTCACATGGCTTATGAATATCAAAGACCCAAACTCCAAATCAGTTCGTTGGCGCCTAAAACTCGAGGAGTTCGATTACCAACTCCAAAACAAAAAATGTGCATTAAACACCAATGCCGATGCACTTAGCAGAATACGTATCATAACACCACCATTTGCAAGTTATGTAGAGGTGAACATAACCGACACCCAAGCTGCTAATGCTCCCACTTCAATTGGTAACGATGCTACTTCCACTATCCACTCAGCTGAAAAAAATCTCAATGATGGCATATCAATAGCTGAAAAACATCTAAATGGCTTTAACTTGCAAGTAGTTTTAGAGAAATCCGATAGAAGACCTCCAATATCTACACAAGTCTTATTCAGAAATAAACAACGACGAATATTTCGACTTCCATCATTCAGCGAAGAAAATATCACCAAGATATTTAAAGAGTACTTAGTTCCCAATAAACTGACAGCTATTTACACAGACGACGATACTTTCAGGTAAGTTCAGTCCACCTACTCCAAACATTTTTCTAATTATCAACTAATGCGATGCAAAGAAATCATCATTGACGTTTAATAAGAGTTCAAACAGGATTATATAATTCAGGACTACCACAAAAGGAGTAATCATAGAGGAATAAATGAGACATTTATATACCTCAAAAGAACATATTATTTTCCTCACCTGAAAAGTAAGATCACAAAAATTATTAACAACTGTGAAACCTGTGGTTATTAACAAGTGTGAAACCTAAAATCAAATTTCAACAAACGGAAAGTCCCCTTAAACCACTTGATTGCATTCATCTAGACATTTATACCATTATATCTCATCTTATTCTCACTATAATCGACCGCTTTTCAAAATTTGCTGCTGCATACACCCTTGAAGCAAGAAGTAGCTTGAATATTATTAAAATTTTACGGCATTTCTTTTCTCTTCACGGACCACCAAAGAAATTGATCGCCGACCAAGGTGTAGAAATGACATCCATAATCTTCAAAGATTTTTGCGAACAGTACAATGTTGAACTCCATCTGACAACCTTCCAACAATCAAGTAGTAGTGCATTTGTAGAGAGATTACATTCCACATTAACCGAAGCCTACAGAATAATCCACTCCGAGAGGAAAAACATAATCTTGATGTAGACCATAGTGATATTTTAAATGAGGCATTGATAACATATAACAACGCGGTACATTCTTCAACAAAGCTTACTCCATATGAGCTATTTACTAGCAGAATTCATATTTTTTCTAAAAAATTAGCTTATAATATTGAACATGATTACCTCAAAAAACTAAACGAATTCAAATCCATTCTATACCCCTAAATAAAAGAAAGAGTTGACGCCTTAACAAATCATAATCTCGAAAAATTAAACGAAAACCGCGAAGACCCACCGGTATTTCAAGAAAATGAAACTATGCTTAGGAAAGAATGTAGGAGAAATAAATTAACTTCTAGATTCAAAAAATAGAAAGTTAGGACCAACAATCATTTGACTATAATTACTCACAAAAATCAAAAACTACACAAAACAAAACTCAAAAGGAAACATAAATTTCAGGGTAATTTTGGTGACAGGACAGAAACTAGAGATACACGACCTACAGGACAACCTGGGACTTCTACCACTGAGACTAGGGATTGCTAGACTGATTGATGGATACAGTTATCTAGTAAACATTGTCAGACTAGACGTGTACAGACAAACTTTAGACAAAATACAGAAATCACTCAACCAATTCGACCACTTGAGCGATCTGAACAACTCTGTGACTACGACAACAATGAAATTAAATGAGGTAAAAATGAAACAAAAGACCCTTCTTGGACATGGACGCAAAAGACGCACTCGAGATAAACAAACCAATTGAAACTATTACTTCAGCGCAATCATAATTTCAAACTGAGTATGAACAGCAAGTCTTCATGAATAATAAAATGGTCGAAAGATTTGAAAACTTAACAAACCATATTAATTCCCAACAACATTCAATTTCAAAATTTCTAGAAAGTAACCGTGAAACTATCAATAACGGAATTAGATAGGAGCACAACTTGATCCATAACATTCCAATTTTAAACCAAATAAATTTCAATATAGATATTTTGCACAATCATCTGACTAATATAGCCAACGCAATAACAATTGCTAAACTAAATATAATCTCAAAACAAATCTTAAGCACCGAAGAATTAACCGAAGTTCATAATATCCTTACTAAAGAAAACGTCAAAACAATATCAGACGAAAACATATACGAACTACTAGGCCATCAAGTTTACCTAAATGGCACAAACTATATTTTCAAGGTCCAAATTCCAATCATCCAAAATAACACCTACAAACTCTTCCATGTGATATCCATTCCCATATAAAAAACCATGAAAATTCCTACCAAACCCTATGCAGCCCTCAACCAAGATGATATCCAACTATTCGACGCAAGATGCCCGGATATCGAGAAAATTTTTTATTGCAACAAACCACACAACCAAATCAACAACAAAATCACAAAGTGCATTGCCAACCTGATAGCCAATAAACCAGCCGATTTCGAATATACCAGCACGGATCAGAAACCAGAAATCTATCAGCCGAAGTCAGATCTTCTTTTGTTTATTAATCGTGTATTCACCCCGAACACTAATAATTTCAAATTGTCCGTGTAGCCCCAAGACCGTTGCTGGAAACGTTTTACTCCACTTCAAGGGCTGCAAAGTTCAGGTGAACAACGTTATGAATGAAGGACATCCAAAAAAATGTTGGGATGACATTGTTATTCACCCAATCTTTTTCAACAAGATCAACCTCACCGCTACGCACGAGCACATCAGCTTGAAACAATTGGAAACTTACCATTTCAAAAATGATAAAATCATCCATACCATCAAGGACACAACCGACAAAAAGGATCTACTCACCCGTGCATTATGGATATCTCAGACATCCTTACTTTTTGGCATAATAATCTACATTATCTGCAAACTTATATATAAGACATCAGCTCCAGCAGCAGAAACATCTGGGATTCCGTTCCTGCTACCATCGCTTCTTTCTAAGGGGGCAGGAGTTACGGCAACACCTGCCGCATCACAATAATTATGAATACACGTGCCGATCATCGTAAAATATAACACTTCCCTCATAATTAAATTTCTTTCAATTGTAATTTAATTCACCTTAGCGATGCATTTCCTGTTATTGCACTAAAAAGCTCGAAACAACGATGTCACACTGTAACGATGTTTCAGCACTTTTGCATTTCTATAAAATCCACATTTATGATTGTATCGAGTCAGTTCAATTAAAATAAATCTGCCGTCAGGCTGTTCAACTAAAATTTCGTTTTTTTTTCACCTTCGCTGGGTTAGCGAACGTCACTCAGGCGCAAGCTCAAGCAAAGTGGGAGGGACTGCAGTGATTTGGGAGGAGGGAGATAAATATATGATTCAGAACTTAAAAATTACCTTATTTCTCCCGAACACAAAGAAACACAGGTAAGCCGTCAAAGAGCTGGATGTACTAGAAGCTTTGAAACGAGTTGATACTGGACGAATCAGAATAGCTTGGCTAACACTAGAGTAAGGAAGCGGCCAAAAGTTGAGCACTGCTTCAAGTTTATGGGTTAAAACCACAAAAAACCCTAGGGCATCAGAACCGCTAGAAACACTAATGTTCGAAGAACATTGTGTAGATTTTGAGCGTGTATTCTACCATTAGCTAATTAAGGACACCCTTAGTATTATAGACCCTAAGCCAATTTAATTTCGATGAGTTTATCGAAAATTACAGCGGTAAAAACGTTTTTGGGGCTGCCATCCAAAGAATGTCCGGGCTGAGTATGGTTGTTGTGAACAGGGGCTCAACATCAACTTACAACTGATCAATGTTTGTTGAGTCCATTCCTGGCATAACTCTTGTTTTGGAGACTTTGTCCACGATGGCAAGGGACTGGAGAGTGTTGAAGAAGTACACTGAAAGTAACCGCAACTATATTCACTTCTGGTTGTCGAAGAAAAACCCGGCCTCTGATAGCTCTAGATGGAAGATAGTCGAAGCTAGAATATATCTAAGCTAGACAAGAGGAACCTGTTGAAATCACTGGACAACAGCTATGCTGATGAGGTCGGCGCAGGCCAAGCAAGGGTAGCAATGAGCTCCAAAGAAATACGTACAATGGTAAATTCCACTAAAAGTAAAATTCGGTGAGCGTGTGATGCGTCGATGCCACTTCGAAAGTCACAGCTGGGCAAATGGTAAATAACCTTCCTGAACAATTTTAAATTTTGAAAAAGAATTCAAAACATAGATAAATTTTGACTTTTGTCTACTAAGTAAAATTTAAATTTCCAAAATTCCGCCGTAAACAAGAACGGCAACTCGTGATCAAATTACCTCTATTTTCAGCACTCAAAACTTATGTTCACGAGAATTGACAATCGGATAATCGTAATAATATGAAATTTAGAGGACACGTTGGTTTTTATCAGGACCAGCTTTGGTAGAAATAATTTTGAAATACGGGTTCTACTGTGACAGTGGTGCCATTTGAAAAATCGCTGCAAAAAAACTGGTTTTTGGCCTAAACCTTCCGATTTAGACTCCAGATTTAACGAAATTCACGCAGTAGGTGAACCTTACTCTAAGATAGATTTCATAGAGATTTGGTTGAAAAGTAAGTATCGGGATGCCACCTTTGACAATTTTTGTCTCCTAAATATTGCAAAATTGCTCAGGAATATAAAGGTTTGTTCCCTATAACTTCCGATGCCGTAACATATTTTACGAACGTAATAAAATGGATTCTCGTAGACAAAAAAAAAAATTTAAATTAGTTCCATTAATTGGCAAAAAGCATAATGTTACTATTGACATTATCGTTACTATTAACAGTCTCTAAAAAAAAGTCTTCAAAATGGGTATAAAATGTGCTGCTCTGACCATACCCCCACCCCTTAATTGGCAAAAAGCATAATGGAGGTACGAAGAACAGATCATATGGTCTTTGGTATGAGAAACAAGTATGTGAGGAAGTAAAATTTATATATTTTTAAATGAGCCTAAGGAGCACAACTCAAGAGGAAAAATATTTCTTTACAAAATATGAGAGAAACGAGTTATTTTTTTCTGAAAATTGAGTTAATTGAAAACAAAGCAAGATGAATTACTTCGATATTGAGCTAGACCTAGAGTGCATACCAATTTTTACTGGTTTTCCTCGAGAACTTGAATCATTCCTAACAACAGCTTATTAAATAAATGAAAACCTTAATGAAGACGGAAAGAACAAATTATTGAAATTAATAAAACCTGCAAAATTAGGAACAGTAGTCGAAACTCAACTTTTATCATTGGATATAAATAAGTACGTGGAACTAGAAAAAGCTCTAATAAATAGATATAAAATAAAGAAAAGCCAACAACAAATTCATACACAACTATCCAAATTAAGTTGAGAAATATGGCAAAAAATTATAAGAGCTCATCAACGAATTGAGCGATATTCAAATTAGTAGCTTAATTCAGCATCCATCTTCAGCAGAGAAAGTAGCAAAACGAAAGTCAAACGACTCGTACGCACTTACAATTTAAAAAAATGGTTTAAACAAATCACTTAAACCCACGATTTTTTCTGCACAGCCCAAAACATTTGAAGAAGCAATTCCAATAGCGGTTGAATTAGAATCAAGCATAAATATAACATAAAATATTATGCGTATATATAGAAGAAACAATCTACATCAAAAATTGAATTATAGTTGTAGCAACTGCCCGAGTAATAATGACTGTCGAAGAAACTACTATAACACATAAAGGAACCATAATAAATCTAGTCAAAACCAAAGCAATAATTCTAGAAATAAAAACAGGAATAATGGAAACAACTATAATTCCAGAAACAATATAGCAAACCAAAACAATAATTACAGCAATTATTATAGAAACAGCAATAATCCTGAAAGAATTGGGAAAAATACTATAAACCAGTGAAATGGAAATACTAACAACGAAATCCCGCCTAAAACTTATGTAAACTTTTCAATAATCCCAGAACAGAGCGTAAAACACGTCGAAGTATTAAATAATAAAGAAGATGAATTGATCGATAATATTAAGGCCGAAACTGAATCATTAAATGAATACCGATCGATTGAAATCGAAAATCCGACAAACGAAATATTTAAGGATGAAGAGCTAGTTAAAGATGCAATGCCAAGCATTGAAATGAATCACTTGAGTTCAGAACCATTAAAATATACGAACACGGACAAATGATACCAATGATAAAAAAGAATTACCATGTACAAGACAAATAATCAAAAACCAAGAAAATATTGGACAGAACAAAAATAAAAACAAATCCGAAAAAGCGCAAAACCCAAAACAAATTGCAGCGAATAATGTATTTTGAGAATGCTAGATTTAACACAACTCAAAACCAGACCGAAGTCCAGAACCAAGATGGCTTAGGTCCAACAAAGGGAAATGGCTGACGCCATTCGAGAGGCAGATTCCAAAAAAAAAGAATTGCCCCAAGAATAAACACCCTAGAAATGGCCGTGAAGGCCCTTCGTCCTCATAAGCGGAGCACCTTTCAACCAACTCCGACGGATGTTGGGGTGCCGCTTTGCTAGCTCACTGTGGCTGGGGTGGGTTCATGAAACAATGGGGTTGATCAGTTCTGAAGAAAAAAACGGGATGCTAGGTATTATTTCATCCCTCATAATAAAGTAGCCGCAAACTGGTATATGAAAATACCTAAGGGACAGAAAGGGGCATAGTTCCGTTAAGGAAACCACCCTTGGCTGTGCAACATGGGCTGACTAAGCAGGCCCAGTGCTCGTGACGATGCACGGAGCCAAAAACTTGAAAAAATCTAAAACGCTGCCTCTATTTTCAGAGGAACCCGGGTGAGGCAGACAGCCCCGGGCCTCTGATGGTGACGGAGCCCTGACCCCGATGGTCTGGGGTCCTCCATCCACTGATGCTGGCCATTATCCAAAAAAAAAAAAAAATACAAAAGTGAAAATTCTAAAAGTGGTTGGACAGTATCCCACCCTTTAAAGAACGCTGCTGAAAATCACAGACACTAACTCAATTTATCGGCCAGCCTGGCCTGAAATGGACCCTAAAAAAGAAAAAAACTTCCCGGGCTTTTGCTCAATAAGAAGGCCGGATGGGTTTAAGTTTAAGAACTCATTATTATTGAATTAACTAGATGAAACTAACAGTTTATATTTTAGGGTCGAAAAAGTGAACAGTTAACTATAATATAAATGCACATGTATTTCTGTTAATTTTTATCTGCCAGAGCATAATTTGTATTGGTTTATATATAAAAAGAAACAGAATTAAGAGACAAGAGAAGGGAATACGGTAAACGTCCTCTCGATTTCTGAACTCAATTTTTGAAAACGATTTGCAAGACGGAGTAAATTATACGACTCTAGACAGATTCTGTTCTAGATTCTGTTTCTGATGACCAATGGTTTTCATTTGAAATTCAGAGAAGATTCCAAAAGCTTATAGGTAGTCAAATACATAAGCTGGAGCTTAATTATGATAAAGGCGCCTCTACTTACACACAAGTCATCATGGTTTACATTTCTATAATAACATTTTTCTTTTTGTTTTTACTAATTGCCAAAGAAAATAAGTATTAAACTCGTTTCACCGAAAATTCACATTTCTTTCTATATATATATATATATATATATATATATATATATATATATATATATATATATATATATATATATATATATATATATATATATATATATATATATATATATATATATATATATATATATATATATATATATATATATATATATATATATATATATATATATATATATATATATATATATATATATATATATATATATATATATATATATATATATATATATATATATATATATATATATATATATATATATCAGGTAGTTCCATACCAAATGTCGGATTTTGAAGGGTTAAGAAAAACTCGATTGTTTTCAAATGAAATGGTTTTATTCCTCAAAATAATCACTGTTGGAGTCTATAGTTTGTTGCTAACGTGTTGGCAAATCAAAAATTCCGTTTTTGAAAAAATTAATATATTTTTGCCCCGAAAACTCTTCAAAGGACGCAATTACAGCGTTTTGGTTGGAGTAGCGCTATTCTTGTAAATAGTTTCCCAGGCTCCGGAAAAGATTATAGTCTGTTGGTGACAGGTCTGGAGAATATGGGGGGTGAGCTTAAACTTCGTAATGCAACTCCTGTAGTTTTTGCATGGTCAAACGGGATACATGCGGTCGTGCGTTATCGTGTAACAGAATTGGTCCATGCCTATTCGCCAGAGAAGGCTGTTTTAAACGCAATTTTGCGTGCATTTCATCCAATTGTACACAGTAGGTCTCTGCAGTTATCGTTTCACCTGGATTCAAGAACGAATAGTGAACGACGCCTTCTGAAATCCACCAAATAGTAACCATTACCTTCTTAGGGTGCAGTTCCGCTCTTGTTTGGTGGCTAGGTGCTTCTCCGCGATCCAACTATTATCCTGAACGCTTCCTTTTATCACAGAGAATCCATTTTTCATCGCAAGTCACAATCCTCTTCAAAAATGGTCCTTTTTTATGTCGTATCAGCAGTGAAGAGGCTACCTACACTCTCAGCATTTTGTTCCTTTCAAAAAATTCGTGTGGGACCCATTGATTGAGTTTTTTCACTTTTCCAATATTTTTGAGACAGCGACTAATGGCTGATTTCGATACATTGAAGGTCTCAGCAAGGCACTGTAAAGTTGTCGATGTATTCCTCTCAACTTCTGCTCGCAGTTCGTCATCATTAACACTGCTAACTTGTTGACCACGTGGTTCATTGTCCAAGCCAAAATTTCCTTCTCGGAAATTGGCAAACCATCGTTGCACTGTGCGTTAGTTGCAGGTATCTGGTCCTAACACCTGATTAATTTCTTTCGTCACTGCAGCTAAATTTTGTCCTTTTTTAAACATAAACAGGTAAAGGACCCGAATATCTCTTACTGTAAGCATGTCTTTAAGAGCGAAAAGGACAGATATAGGAAACCACACGGGTAATAAATTAGGCACTAAAAGAAAGGTATTTACCTCTTTTTTTCAAACTCAAAACTTATTTTGCATTTTACCAATCAACTCTGTTCACCATGGGATCACTTTAACGACTGTCAGGAAATCCGACATTTGGTATGAAACTACCTGATATATATATAGCTATATATATATACATATATATATATCGCTATATATATATATATATATATATATATATATATATATATATATATATATATATATATATATATATATATATATATATATATATATATATATATATATATATATATATATATATATATACATATATATATCCTGTACGAATTTCGTTGAAAAATCATGGAAGGGTTGCCAGCTATGATGAATTTCGTAGTTTATTGACATTTCTTTATCGAACGATATTGTCATAAAATTTCCAAATGAGAATGAGACTGCAATGATAATTAACAACAAATATTTACGTTTCAAAGATTTAATAAGTTTGGACGTTGGTAACCCTACAATTCTATTCACTCCTATATCTTACCGCGCAGCCATTCAATCAAAACGAAATTCATAGGGTGGGTTTAACACAATGTGAAGTAGCTATGGTATTAGCACATGATTGCCAGCACCCTACAATTTCGTTAATATTGCAGCAACAGATGCTTCCATTTTGTATTCATAAGCAAAGCATTTAAATAAAATAAGCAACCGATTTTTAATTTTCCGAGTTTTGAAAATTTTTCGGATGGCAACCCCAGACATATTTTAATCGCTGAAACTTTCGATAACATCCTTGGATGAAAACGAAATTCAAAGGATAGGTTGATTAAGCACGAGCATGTTATGGTAGATTTGTTGCTGCTGTGTTGGACAAATGTTGCCAGCACTGAACATTTTCATCATTTGTGCTGTAGAAAATGCTGTCAGAAAATTATATTTGTTCCTTTGAGTAAGAAATGGTTGGTATGATTCTACAAAAAAGCGTATAACGACTTCACACATTTTTTAGTCCCTCAAAGATAATTTCTTCGAAAATTAGTTTTCTAGCGGTTCTGATGCGCTAGACTTTTTTTTCTTTCCGTTCAAAATAATAGCAAATGATTAAACTTTTTCGTATTTGAAATTTTAAGTTGAATATTTGCAAGTGGTTTAATCATTAAGATATACAAATGAGTTTTAACAACCTAGTAGATAGCATGAGAGCTAAAAGCAACATCAATTACTCGCATTTTGGGCTTGATTTGTTATCTAAACCAAAATAATTTCAAATACAGAACTCTTGGATCGAGTGACCATAACCTTAAGCCTAATAATTAGTTCAGATAGCAAAACATCTTCATTTAAAACATCACCTGGTCTTATTGCTTTGTACGCTGCGGTTTGGTTCTTAGGTTCGAAAGAGAGAAATCTTCCTCCAAAGTATATTCTTAATTTAGCTCATTTTAGCTCATTTTTCCCCGGTCATTACAAGTAATTTTATCATCTGAGCAGGTTGAGTTGAATGTCACATAAGACTGGAGACAACCAATCAAACCAATAACCCCTATTCAGAAACAGCTTATTAGTATATTACACCGCAGGCACAGCTCTAATTAATATTTAATCGCATTCAAGGATTATGCTGCACACCATTCCTGTTTTAATCCATGTGTCATGAATAAATTGCAATTCAATTCAAGGTTCGCGCACTGCCACTGGTAGTTTTCATCAATTATTTCAAATGCTAGCAGACTCATTACTGGATTTACTATTATAATGCATTCAGTAGCAGCATTATCAAGCCAAGTCGTGCCGTCGGTCTGAAAATTACATTAAAATGGATACTTATCGATCTGTTTGATTCCTCCGCTGCATCATTGTCCTTGATATCTAGCTACTCGATCATTCCAGAATGTAGCTGCTACCGAAGAGCATACGAAATGTGAATTTGTGGCCTGTCTTAGTAGTTGGGTACCACTGGCCTCATGATTTACGGTAATATCAATGATTGCTAATCCGATGTAATGGTACTATGAATGGTTTTCTTCTTCCATTTATTCTGATGAGGATTAACCCGGCATGTTATTTTTAATACCATTATGTTTTCGAGAGTCGATTGGGTTCGCTTAAGGTGATTGTGGAAAAAACTTAGATTTTGGAAAATTTGAGTGCTAATAAAAAAAGCCAACAAGCAAAGTCAAACAAAAATTGATCCGGATAAATTATCATGAAAATAATTAACGCGATCCGAAAGCGAATATCAGTATTTCGACTATTATTCATCACTTTTTGTTTTCATTCACAGTTTTCGCAGTTTAAACTAAATGTTAAACAAAATTATCGAATTCAGAAAAGCATTCGAATTAAAAAATAGGAATCCACATGCAAATTTCAATTCACGTTTCCAAGTGCGCACTCCAAAACCATCTCGAATCAGAATTGTTCAGAGAACCCCATGTAACTCTTGCACTCAACGCACTCGGCACAACTGTCCCATTTTTTTAATATTCCCTCTTGCAAATCGAATCGACACGAAACAAAATTCCCACTCGGTGATCCGCAAAAGAAGGAACAAAATTCTCCTATTTCCTCGCGACGAGTCTGCAACGCTATCATTCCGGACCCCCGCAGATAAAACTGTAGCGACCATTTAATAATTCCATTATCGTAGGTTCTCCGACATAGCCAGCTCCACCAGTGACACTCACGTTTTGGGCATCGTGTCTAATGCGCCTATTTGATTTTGATAGCGATATAAAACAGTCAACTGCTTCGCATTTCTATCGCAATTAACTTCATACTCAAATATTAAATTTACAAAAGCGGTTATCAGCATTTCTGATATAACCGCAACCAACAAACAAAGATGGAGAGAGGTGTCGCTTACTTGTTATCTTCTGATGATGTTTTCAGTTTAATTGAATCTTACGCTGCCAGTGGAGCACTGTCCATCAGTCTTTTCTGACTAAATCAGCTTCTTCCAAATGTGGACAGATATTAGAGGTGATCTCAGGCACAAAGTAGTCAGGCATTGATTCACTAGGTTTATATGAAACTATCCACCCATCCGAATCTTTTATTACAGAGTGTTTGCTTTCTTTCAGAACTGTGTCACTACCCAAAACACCAGTCGACTTCACTAGTATTTTTCCCCTTCTTGCCGCTAATTAGCTCCAGTAACACATTTACCACACTTCAATCAATTCTTTATTCACGTTTTACTGTCTTTACAAAAACGAATCCAAATCCAATCATCCGCTTCGCGCAATACGCATACAAATCATTGTTCTTCCTTACTTCGGACCAACAATAAAACGAAACTTAAAACAAAGGATAATGAGAAATTCACGACGGAATTTTACATCAGTCGACCCGTGGAACTTCAGAATCGGAAAAAAAAATATATTTGACCGAGACTGCAAAATGCCGGCAGCCATGCAACGGAACCACGAAACCCATTTATGACTCCACGCCACAACGACCATGCAAAGACTGTCCCGAATCGTAATATCAATTTTGAGACGAGCGCAGACGATCTCGTTAGATTTTCGCTCGTCTCGAAATTGCAAAAACAAAGTCACGTCAGACTTGCGGTACTTTGTTTTTTTTCAAATCAAACGATATTTAAAGCCGTTCCGATTTGAAATAAATGTAGCAATTTCGAGCACGGGACAGTGTGCGTCGAAATAATGGGTCCAGTAATTTCAATTGAAATTACTGGGTGCCACAAATTGTTGAAATCAAAATCTGATATAAAAAATATTCAAAGAATGATAATGAAATATACTATAACTACAGTTAGATGCAGTGATAATTTACCAAAATTATTTTAATTGTGTACCAATTTTCTTCCTAGCTAATAAAAAAAAATATTTTAACTAAACCAATTTTTTCCTTTTGAAGCTAAATTTATTTTGATATTGACATATATCGATATTTCGAGGGTAATCTGCCCTCTTCTTCAGTGTCTATTGATGCAATCTTAAAATAACCTAGGTATCTTATTTAAGACGCTTGCTTTTAAAGTATTTACTAATACTAATAACCTGCTAGCTACCCGCTAATTATCTATTAATTATATACTTAAGTACATCTTAATATCTATATTAATCACATAATCATCATAAAGTATCTGTTTAAATTAACATGAACAATGGTGATACACAGTTTCTTTGGTCTGTGTTTAGTCTCCTATCTATCGCGGTTTTCCATATGTTCAGGCTTTCGTATGCATCTGGTTCTCGTACCTGCTGTACTTCCTTAATCACCTCCACGTTGTCCCACGTTATGCTGTGCTCCTCCTCCAGGATGTGTTTCGATACTGCTGATCGTACTACCGTTATGTTCCTTTTCCTTGCTGAGGCTGCTTCTCGCTTATGTTCGGTTAGTCTAGTCGTTTCGTTTGTCCAATGTATATTTGTACTGCTGTACTTCCTTGCCAATTTACTACATACAAACCGCTCAGTGTATATAAAATATATATGTTTATTTGCTGTTTATTAAAATTTTCACTTCAAAATTTAACCTCACCAAAAGTATAAGAAGCCTGTCCATGAAGAATTCTTAACCTTCTATAGTTAACCCAAGAAAGGTTTCCCTACTTCATACCGCCGCGGATAGATTCCACTAACTAGTAGCGGAATGACGAATTTGTCGTTTTTGAAATTATCGGTAAACCTAAGTCACTTTAGCTATAAAATTATAAGTAATTTGCTCTTTTTTATCCTTAATCCGGAATTCAGTTTAGTAAGGTGTCATCCAATTCTCAATGGTAAATCAAGAAGCAACTGCAATAACGTTAGGGATATAATTGTTCCACTTTCCAATTGCTTTCTTCGATAAGAGTATATTTAAACCTAGTGTGTCTCCTATATTCACCTTCTTCCCAAAATTCAATTACTTTTGGGATTACGCAAAATCCCACCCAAAAGTTAGGACGAGGAACTTGTGTGTTGTAAAATTCCTTCTCCTTCAATTTGATGGCTTGCTCAAAATCTTTCCAATTTTTCCGAACGCTCGATTGTTTTGAGCACCATGCGCTAATTTGACTATCGTGCGCTCGATAAGAGAGGTATTCGTCAGTTCTTTCATCGTTTAGAAGTTTAACATCTCCTTCAATTCGTACTTGCCAAGCAAATTCTATCCAATGAAACACTAACGCAGCTTTGGGGTTCTCAGTCAATTAATTCGTTCCCTTTTTTACTGTTTACGTTAGTGAAAAACACAAACTATATTCCTTTACTAAACTATATTCCTTTAGTAATACTACTCTTGCAGATGGAATGCAGTCTTTGCTACAAAGTGCTAGCGTCACTGCAGTCGACGAAGAATTAAGTTCTGCTTTATACCACTTTGAAAACAAATCAAACGGATCTTTTTCAGGTGAATATATCATATCAAAAAATAAAATCTTAATTCTGGTACGCGTTGCAAAAAATAAGTGCTACGGCCATTTTGTCGTATAAGTGTTATGATATTGCTGCAGATCTTGCAAGGTTTTTGAGCTTTACCATATACGTAAAAGTTATTTTGAAAATATCCAGCAGATCCAGATGGCTGCGCATAATCCTTCAGTGTTGAACCGCCTGCAGCAATTGCATCACTCAGAGTATTTTTTATTTCAGCAACAAGTTTTTTGCATTCTATAGAAGTTAAATCTTTTGCCAAACTAAGTGGTGATATGCGGGCTCTAAACAAACTTTCAGAAGCATATATGTTGCCTATGCCAACTATCAATTTGTTATCCATTAATGCTGATTTGATATTCACTTTTTTGTTTTTCAGCAACTCCTGTAAATAGTCTCCACTGAATTCATCCGTGAGGGGCTCTATTCCGAAATCATCAAAAAAATTTATTTCTTGTTCGTTTAGTAATGTACCGTTTAGTAATGTACCGTTTGTAGCGAAGTTACTTCGTATACGCTAAACTCTTGTTTAGGTAAACTCTTGAAATATCCGTGTAAGAAATTAGTGATAAGTACCGTTAGTAGCGAAGATGGTAAGCTCAAACATCTTAAAAAAATTGATGCATGTAGACTGGTGGTTATTGTGCTTTGAACCAAAAAACACCAGAGTGACATTAAAGAGCCAACGGCTGCAGGTAAATATCATACCGCCTCCATCCTGTTAAAATCTTGGTAGGCCTCAGCTTCAGTTTAGTTTCACTCCTGATTAGCGCTGATCCGGCTCTGCGCAGACAACCACATAGAAGTGTCTGACAACCTCCTTGAATTACCCGTGCAAAGCCATGGAATCACTTAGGTTACGGTTCATCCGGACCTAGAATCAGCCCTGAGGCGGGGCCCATAAAACATGCTCAAAAATGAAATATATAACAATAAAGTAAACAAAATAGACGAAAACTCACTAATGACGAAGGAAGTATATCCTTTTATTGGTGGGCTAAATTTTCAAACAGCAGCATCCATAGAAAAAAATCTGTAAGAATAAAACAAGGGATATCTGAAACACCTAGCGTAATGCGTTCTGCTGTGGCAGATAGTGCGGCGACCACAGGTAAATTTAGTGAAAAAACTCCGCGTGCGGAACGGTGTTTGGTTCAGAAAAGCATACGCAGGCATTGCAATGCAGTGGTTACCTCTCCAGCAACGATTGTACGCTCTTCTCTGAAGCAAAGCTATACTGCTGAAAAAAGGGTTCAAGAAGAAAAGATGCTATGAAAGTGCCGGAAAATAATTCAGAAAACGGCAGCTGCATTCCAAGTTCAGAAAAATATGTCGCACCAGGTAAAAAACGACTTTTTGAGCTCGGGGATGCTGTAGAAGTTGTAGAAGCTTAGAGAGAAAATTAAAAAAAGTCGAACTAGAGCTGAGGTCAATTGGAGGAGCCCAGCTTACTGCCGAAACTCTATCCACTGTGCAAGCCAAATCACAAAAACGGGCAAGGATGCCTGAATGTTGCCCACAAAGAAATTATTGTTAGGGCACGAACCGAAGAAGTCATTACCGAACAGCACTTATGTGTGACTGCGTTGAAAACGAAACATGAAAGCAATCTAGGCGGATAAAAACGAAATGATCTAGGGCAAAAGAGGTAGCTGTGGTAATAAAGCCTACCCAAGAGAAGAGTTATGCAGAAATCCTTCTGCATATCTGAGGAGGAGTTACGGCAACACCTGCCGCATCACAATAATTATGAATACACGTGCCGATCATCGTAAAATATAACATTTTCCTCATAATCAAATTTCTTTCAATTGTAATTTAATTCACCTTCGCGATGCATTTCGTGTTATTGAACTAAAAAGCTAGAAACAACGATGTCACACTGTAACGTTGTTTCAGCATTTTTGCATTTCTATAAAATCCACATTTATGATTGTATCGAGTCAGTTCAACTCGAATAAATATGCCGTCAGGCTGTTCAACTAAAATTACGGATTTGATTCGGTCGGGTCAAAAGAAATAATCGAAAGTACATCGATAATTTTGAAGTACGGTCGGACTAAATTAAATAAGTAATAAGTAAAACAAGAAAAAAAAAGAAAGTGTAGTGTGATATTAATATTACGCGTATTGTGCTATAAAGCAACGTCGAAAGTTTATCGGCTGCAGTTGTACGCGAGTAAAAGAATGCAGATTTTAATAACATTAACCTGGTAAGTTGGATATCTTCCCTTGATTATTTTCCTTCACCATTCCTAAGCAATTAGTTTGTGCCAATAATATTTTAAATATCTATTTTAAACTTTATTAATATTTCCTTGATATATTTTACTTGTAAACCCTTATACATATATACATGCATTAACTATAAGATGAATCGGGTTTTTAAAAAACCATATAATAAAGTACGTAGAAGTTTTTTAAACCCTATAATAGAAGTTGAAAGTGCAAGTATTTACAATTTTGACGCGAGTGCCGGTAACGGAAGTGCTACTAGTGTCGCGAGTGCCGATAGTGTTCTTTCTTTCGACCATTGTTTAGAAATCATGCCCACAGACAACGACAGTGTGCATATCATGAACACACTACTTGCGTCACTTCGCGTCCCTGACGCAATTAAGGATTTGCCTAAATTTGATGGCAATCCTAGACTCCTTTTCGGGTTTTTAAATAACGTGGAGGAAATTCGTGTGACAATATCGTGCACTAAAGGGACTCCTTATGGAAACATTCTCCTTCGTTCCATACGGAACAAAATAGAAGGGCCTGCCAATGAGGTACTCAACATGTACGGAATACCTCTTGACTGGTACCAAATCAAGCAAAACCTCATTCTTCATTACGCAGACAAGCGTAATGAAACGTCTCTAATCAGAGATTTACATGAACTTAAACAGGGTGCCAAGTCTGTTGAAGCTTTTTATAGCGAAGTAATACAAACTTTAGCTACAATGACCAACCAC
Organism: Nemotelus nigrinus; assembly: GCA_947369275.1. Taxonomy (NCBI): domain Eukaryota; kingdom Metazoa; phylum Arthropoda; class Insecta; order Diptera; family Stratiomyidae; genus Nemotelus; species Nemotelus nigrinus. The sequence goes on along the minus strand of OX376372.1, from coordinate 96,282,320 downwards.
GTACAAATTCATGAAAAAGACATCAACGTTATCAACGCTAAACGTAACTTATTTACCGAAATGTGTCTAAATTCTTTCTTGTCTGGACTTAAAGAGCCACTAGGCTCAACAATATGAGCAATGAAGCCTGATACATTAGCAAAGGCCTTCTCTTACTGTATTCAAGAACAGAACATTTCTTACTCCAGACACGACAATTCTTCAGCAAAAGTACACCATAACCCAAAACCAAAAATTAATCTCTTACCACAGTCTTCATTTGTTCAAGTGCAAACTCCTACTAATTTTCGCTACATTTAGAAAAAAAAAATAAAACAACGATTATTGTAACACTTTTTGTTCCTGTGTTGGTCTTTTCCAAACTTTTCATGGTAATGGCATATTTTCTTCTTATCATCTGTCGTCGATTAATAATTCCTGGAGGCGTAGTGCGTATGAGCGCTGCTTGGGTGGCGGCTACGACTCGGAGATCGGCTAGGTCCGTTCTTGTGCAAACGTCTGTATGCTTTCATTGATTTTTTCCAACCCCAGCAGAATCTGCGTTGCCAATGAGTCAAAGGATGTTGTAGCGAGTGCCATTTTGGCACCTGTATCGCTTATTTGTTATTAAAGTCTCGGCAGTCTGGTCCGTCAATGGAATGGCTTCAGGCCATCTTGTATAGCGGTCGATGATCGTCAGGCAATATTGAAAACCATTGCAATTCGGAATTAATATTTTCTGTATAAAACACTTCATAAAATGAATTTTCTAACGTGCTTTATTTCTGTATGAAGGACTTTAGCGCACATGCTTTCCAACCTCCAAATGCCACATTCAGGTTTTTTGTACCAAACCCCCCCAGAAGACAGTTTTTACAAAATTCGAATCCATCCCATTTCGGACCAAGACCAGTACAGCCCCCAATGTTCGGTAGATCACCAAACAACCCCTTTTATCAAATGCCACAACAAAGGAATAATGCATTTACGTCAACTTTGAATAACCGAATTCTTTTGAAACCTGAACCAATGGACACCAGTTTAAGATTTACCCGGCAATCCAAACAGCAAGGTCGCCCTGTCAATAACGTTGGTCCACAGAATAATTTCTTCCGATCAACTGGACCCCCAAACTTTGTTGCGAAAGAATTATTTAATGTATCTGCAACAGAAAACCATTGCGAGGTAGGAAACGAAAACTACCAAAAACTAGATCAATACTATGAGCACGACAACGAATATTCGGTGCAAACTGAAATCGCCCCTACTGATAGCCCTGAACAACCCTTCCCAGAAACTCATAACGAAATAGATGATGAAAATTTTTGCCAATTAGCTTCGTAGAACCCATCGGATTCATAGATATCAACAAACATGGTTCCATTTTGCCGTACATTAATGTGTCCTCTCCTTTCGGGCATCCATTGAAATTTTTAATATATGCAGGAGCGTTAGCTTCTTCTATTAATCCGAAATATGTTCATTCTGAGGATCTTCAAAATATTACACCTATGGTTATATCCACTATCTTCAATAAGCACAAACTGGACAAACAGATTACACTTCCCAATTTCATCGAGTTTAATCAGCCCGGAGAGACAACCTTTCTGATCTTCAAGTTTCATGACTATTTCGACGGACTACTTGGGCTTGATACTCTAACAGCTTTAGGTGCTACCCTTGATTTCAAAACCAAAACACTCAGAACTAAAAATGCGTCTTTGCGACTTCACCTCAAGCCTAATTTTATGTCAGAAAGGTTTACGGTACCTGCGAATCGTAAAATTATTGCCAAACTCCCAGATGATATCAGAAGCGGTGACTTTCACATTCAGGAAACGATCATCAAACCTGATGTTCATATTCCCGAAGGACTCTACCACTCAAATGATTGGTACAGCCTTGTTGAGATTGTAAACACTTCAAACACAGACCAAATAGTTTTATTAGAACAACTGATAAAAGTAAATCCTCTTTCAAACAACCATCTTGAAATAAGCTGTTTTAACTTTGATTTGTCTTTTAATGATCATTCTGAAGGCGATGTAACTAGATTACTTCGAACATCTCACTTAAATAAAGAAGAAAAAGGTATCTTATTTAATATTTGCCGAGAATATGATGATCTGTTTTTTCATGAGGGACAAAAATTGACGTTCACGAACCAGATTCAACATCGGATCCAAACAACGGATGACGTACCAATATACACGAAATCATATAGGTACCCGTACGTCCACAAAAAAGAAGTAAGAAGGCAAATTAATGATATGCTCTCGCAAGGGATAATCAGACCGAGTTATTCTCCATGAAGCTCTCCAGTCTGGATTGTTCCCAAGAAACGGGATGCCAGTGGAAACCAAAAGTGGAGACTCGTCATTGATTATTCGAAGTTGAACGAGAAGACTATCAGCGATAGATACCCACTCCCGAACATAACATAAATTCTTGACAATTTAGGCAAAAGTTTGTATTTCACGACATTGGACCTTGCCAGTGGGTTTCATCAGATTGAGATGGACCCACGTGATGTCAAAAAAAAAACAGCTTTTACCGTGGAAGGTTGCCATTATAAATACGTCCAGATGCCTTTTGGGTTGAAAAACGCCCCGTCCACCTTTCAACGAGTAATGGACAACATCCTTCAGGATCTTCAAGGCAAAATTTGTTTAGTATACCTTGATGACATTATCATATATTCTACGGCACTCCAAGAACACGGAGAAAACTTAAGAAAGGTATTTCGAAAACTCCGAGAAGCCAATGTTAAGTTCCAATTGGGTAAATCCGAGTTCATGCATAAAGAAATCACATTTCTTGGGCACGTTGTCACTACGGAAGGAGTGAAACCTTATCCGGACAAGATCAAGGCGATCAAAGAATTTCCTACCTCAAAGACATAAAAAGAAATAAAAGCACTCCTGGGCCTTCTCGGCTACTACAGAAAATTCATTAAAGATTTCGCACGTTTGACCAAACCTCTGACTGAATGTTTAAAAAAAGGCAAGAAGATAATACTCAATGACAGGTATCTATCAGCATTTAAAGAATGCAAAAACCTACTTATGAACGATCCAATCCTCTAGTATCCTAATTTCGAGAAACCGTTTATTCTGACCACGGATGCCAGCGATTTTGCGATAGGTGCGGTGCTATCCCAAGGCCAAATAAGTAGCGACCGCCCAATCTGTTATGCCAGTCGAACACTTACTGATTCCGAGATTAACTATTCTACAGTGGAAAAAGAACTTCTGGCCATTGTTTGGGCAACAAAATACTTCAGGCCTTACCTATTTGAACGGAGATTCCAAATTATAACCGATCACAAACATCTCACATGGCTTCTGAATCTCAAAGACCCAAACTCCAAATTAGTTCGTTGGCGCCTAAAACTCGAGGAGTTCGATTACCAACTCCAAAACAAAAAAGGTGCATTAAACACCAATGCCGATGCACTTAGCAGAATACGTATCATAACACCACCATTTGCAAGTTATGTAGAGGTGAACATAACCGACACCCAAGCTGCTAATGCTCCCACTTCAATCGGTAACGATGCTACTTCCACTATCCACTCAGCTGAAGAAAATCTCAATGATGGCATATCAATAGCTGGACAACCACTAAATGGCTTTAATTTGCAAGTAGTCTTAGAGAAATCCGACAGAAGACCTCCAATATCTACACAAGTCTTATTCAAAAATAAACAACGACGAATATTTCGACTTCCATCATTCAGCGAAGAAAATATCACCAAGGTATTTAAAGAGTACTTAGTTCCCAATAAACTGACAGCTATTTACACAGACGACGATACTTTCAGGTTAGTTCAGTCCACCTACTCCAAACATTTTTCTAACTATCAACTAATGCGATGCACAAAAATTATCAGTGACGTTTTAGAAGAGTTCAAGCAGGATTATATAATTCAGGACTACCACAAAAGGAGTAATCATAGAGGAATAAATGAGACATTTATGCACCTCAAAAGAACATATTATTTTCCTCACCTGAAAAGTAAGATCACAAAAATTATTAACAACTATGAAACCTGTGGTTATTTACAAGTGTGAAACCTAAAATCAAATTTCAACAAACGGAAAGTCCCCTTAAACCACTTGATTGAATTCATCTAGACATTTATACCATTATATCTCATCTTATTCTCACTATAATCGACCGCTTTTCAAAATTTGCTACTGCATACACCCTTGAAGCAAGAAGTAGCTTGAATATTATTAAAATTTTACGGCATTTCTTTTCTCTTCACGGACCACCAAAGAAATTGATCGCCGACCAAGGTGCAGAAATGACATCCATAATCTTCAAAGATTTTTGCGAACAGTACAATGTTGAACTCCATCTGACATCCTTCCAACAATCAAGTAGTAATGCATTTGTCGAAAGATTACATTCCACATTAACCGAAGCCTGCAGAATAATCCACTCCGAGAGGAAAAACATAATCTTGATGTAGACCATAGTGATATTTAAAATGAGGCATTGATAACATATAACAACGCGTAACATTCTTCAACAAAGCTTACTCCATATGAGCTATTTACTGGCAGAATTCATATTTTTTCTAAAAAATTAGCTTATAATAATGAACATGATTACCTCAAAAAACTAAACGAATTCAGATCCATTCTACACCCCCAAATCAAAAAAAGAGTTGACGCCTTAACAAATCATAATATCGAAAAATTAAACGAAAACCGCGAAGACCCACCGGTATTTCAAGAAAATGAAACTATGTTTAGGAAAGAATGTAGGAGAAATAAATTAACCCTTAGATTCAAAAGACAGAAAGTTAAGACCAACAATCATTTGACTATAATAACTCACAAAAATCAAAAACTACACAAAACAAAACTCAAAAGGAAACATAAATTTCAGGGTTATTTTGGTGACAGGACAGAAACTAGAGATACACGACCTTCAGAACAACCTGGGACTTCTATCACTGAGACTTGGGACTGCGAGACTGATTGATGGATACAGTAATCTAATACACATTGTCAGACTAGACGTGTACGGACAAACTTTAGACAAAATACAGAAATCACTCAACCAATTCGACCACTTGAACGATATGAACAACTCTGTGACTACGACAACAATGAAATTAAATGAGGTAAAAATAAAACTAAAGACCCTTCTTTCTCGGCAGTGTCATCAAATTTGTGACAGAAAACATGGACGCAAAAGACGCACTCGAGATAAACAAACAAATTGAAACTATTACTTTAGCGCAACCATAATTTCAAACTGAGTATGAACAGCAAGTCTTCATGAATAATAAAATGGTCGAAAGATTTGAAAACTTAACAAACCATATTAATTCCCAACAACATTCAATTTCAAAATTTCTAGAAAGTAACCGTGAAACTATCAATAACGGAATTAGATAGGAGCACAACTTGATCCATAACATTCCAATTTTAAACCAAATAAATTACAATATAGATATTTTGCACAATCATCTGACTAATATAGCCAACGCAATAACACTTGCTAAACTAAATATAATCTCAAAACAAATCTTAAGCACCGAAGAATTAACTGAAGTTCATAATATCCTTACTAAAGAAAACGTCAAAACAATATCAGACGAAAACATATACGAACTACTAGGCCATCAAGTTTACCTAAATGGCACAAACTATATTTTCAAGGTCCGAATTCCAATCATCCAAAATAACACCTACGAATTCTTCCATGTGATATCCATTCCCATATAAAAAACCATGAAAATTCCTACCAAACCCTATGCAGCCCTCAACCAAGATGATATCCAACTATTCGACGCAAGATGCCCGGATATCGAGAAAATTTTTTATTGCAACAAACCACACAACCAAATCAACAACAAAATCACAAAGTGCATTGCCAGTCTGACAGCCAATAAACCAGCCGATTGCGAATATACCATCACGGATCAGAAACTTGAAATCTATCAGCCGAAGCCAGATCTTCTTTTGTTTATCAATCGTGTATTCACCCCGAACAATAATAATTTCAAATTGGCCATGTAGCCCCAAGACCGTTGCTGGAAACGTTTTACTCCACTTCAAGGGCTGCAAAGTTCAGGTGAACAACGTTATGTATGAAGGACATCCAAAAATATTTTGAGATGACATTGTTATTCACCCAATGTTTTTCAACAAGATCAACCTCACCGCTACGCACGAGCACATCAGCTTGAAACAATTGGAAACTTACCATTTCAAGAATGATAAAATCATCCATACCATCAAGAACACAACCGACGAAAAGGATCTACTCACCTGTGCATTATGGAAATCTCAGACATCCTTACTTTTTCGCATAATAATCTACATTATCTGCAAACTTATATGCAAAACATCAGCTTCAGCAGCAGAAAC
>OX376372.1:96212080-96275752 GCA_947369275.1 Nemotelus nigrinus | reverse complement strand
ATGCACTGGACACGGTTTTCTCCCGTACACCTCGTGGATTTGATTGATGATGCAGTTTGGTTTGGAGTTGACGTCGTATCGAACGTTGATATCCACAAGATACTGGTCAGTAGAGAGCTTGAACAAGTCGTTGAAAGATGTTTCGAAGTATTGCTGCAGGTTGTAATTTACTCCTAAAATCCTTGACGGTACGTCATATGCCTGAAAGGTACTGTTTTGTATTCTTTCTGGAATTGGTGTTAGTTTTATGACATCGTAAGGGCGCCTATCAATAATTGGAAGGAAGGCTAGCAGATAGAAGCTGTTTTCATCAGATGTGAACTGAATGGGCTCAATTGTTTGAAACACAATTTGCACATGATCTGGTAGTAGCGATTGTGTTCTGTTGATGTCTTGTATAGCATCGTTAGTCTTGACGCAATCCCAAATATCTGTGCGGGATGAGAGAATTGATAGTATGCTGGAATATCTGTGGTATACTTCTCGCAAGTAGTTTTCTGCTCGCTGAAAGGTAGACATGATGTTGATGTTGATCTTGTTGTGGTCTGTGGATTTGTACCAACGACTTAGTTCGTTGATGCGTGCTACCCCCCTTTGTAATTGATTTAGGAATAGCTTCAGCTGCATGTCTATTCTCCCTGAAGTGCTGTTCAGGGTTTTTACTGCTTTAAGCATAAGCTTGTTTTGATTATCAACGGATCGAATGATTTTTTTCTGATTGTCGGATAGACTGTTGATATCCTTGTACACCTCATAATTTACACCAAACACAGCTGTTAACAGAGATCCCAGTGCTCCGCACCATCGTCTCCCATGAAGCAATCTTAGCGTATTCATTTTACGAGCGATTTCCTCCTTGACTTCATCTAAATGTTGTGCAAGCTCATTGCAGCCAATTTCGGATGAACTTTCAGTGGTGGATTGACACAGTCCTTGAATTTTCGTCACAATGGTTTCTACGTTAGTTTGATCGTACCGCAAATTGCTCGAAGGCATTTGGATTTGCATTTTCAGTGCCCCTCTGTGTTTTTGTGCTACTCCGAGATGTTCGATGTAAAACCCGGCTGTCAGTTGTGTAATGCTCACATCACAATACGTCTGTGGAAAAACGCAACAGATCACCAGCAGAGAATATAATAATTTGGAAGCTAACCCAGAAGCGTTTATCTTCCTTGTCGAAAGCTTTGTTGACTCCATTCTTTGTTTCTTAGCGTGCTCCGATAAGTACTCTGCCCAGGTGCTACCAATAGGTGCGATTCTGCCTCGTTTGGACTTGCGTGGTTTTGATGTTACCAATAGTGTTGTGCTGGAAGGTGCTTGCATAGGTGATTCTTTTGGGGTTTCTGAATTATTTTTTTCAAACGGTAGACGGCATATCTAGGTCACAGGACGTCTGGTGACTCTCCCGTGTAATTTGACGGATACCACTCGAACCATAACATCGGCTCCTGGGTGTACGTCCGTCACTGGCCAATTAGTGGATGGGAAGTTCTCAGTTTTTACGAGTACTAGGTCACCCACCTGTAGGTTGGGCTGAACATCCGTCCATTTCGGCCTTTGTTGTAGTCTACTTAGATATTCAAGTTTCCACCGATTCCAGAAATGTTTCCTAATCTGCTGTACTACTTGCCATTTTTTGCTGATGTGTTTGTCGGGAGAGATTGATGGTAGTTCGAACAAGTTACTGCCTGTTAAAAAGTGTCCAGGAGTAATCGCTTCATAGTCCTTTGGGTCACTGCTTATCTCGCACAGAGGTCTCGAGTTTAAACTTGCTTCTATCTGGGCTAGGAGTGTGTAAAGTTCTTCGATGTTTAGGAAGTGTTGCCCGATTGATTTGACCAAGTGGCGTTTCATTGACTTAACTCCAGCTTACCAGATTCCATCGAAGTGTGGACTTCCAGGAGGAATGAATTTCCACTGGATCTCCTCGTTTAGTAGAAGATCCTCGCAATGCTTGGTAGCCTCTGTGAACGCTTTTCTTAACTGTCGTTCACTGCCCACAAAGTTCGTCCCACAGTCGCTATAGATGGTGTGACATTTCCCTCTTCGGGCAATAAATCTCCGAATTGCCGCAATGCATGCTGCTGTTAACAACTCACTTACGGCTTCTAAATGGAATGCCTTGGTGGAAAAACATACCAAAACCGCGATATACGCTTTGGTTGTCTTGGCCCCACGTCCTCCATTCCATTTGATTGTTATTGGCCCTGCGTAGTCAAGGCCTGTCTGGGCGAAGGGTTTTTCCATTTGAAACCTTGGTGAAGGTAGTTGTCCCATTAGTTGACTGCCTGGCCGAGCTAGAGTTTTGGAGCACGTAATGCACTCATGAAGTGTCCGTTTCACGAAAGATTGTGCATTAAAGATCCAGGACTCTTGTTGGATTGTTGCTAATACTAATTGCAGTCCTCCATGTAATGTTTTCAGATGAGTTTGTCTGACAATCAGTTTTGCCAAAGAATCTCTCGGAAGTATAGCAGTATGTTTTGCATCCTCATGGATTGGTGCAAACTGCAACCTTCCGGTAGTCCTGAGAATGCCATTGGCATCAATCCATGGAGTTAGATATTTGAGGCTGCTATTACTAGATACTCTTGAACTGCTGCGTAATGTTGATAGTTCTGTCGCAAAAGCATGTTGCTGCGAAAGTTGTATGCATCTCAACTTTACGTCTCGTAGCTCATCGAAGGTCAATGATCCGATGCGTTTGTCGTTTTTATGTGATGCGTTATGTATGAATCGACGTATCCATGCCATAACCTTCAGAAGTTTAGGCAGAGACGAGTATCTGCTAAGTATCTCTGGCTCTTGGGCAGGTTCTGTTGCTACTATTCCAACGGTGCGTACTTCGTTAGTCACGGTTTCTTGCTCTACTGCTGACAGTGCTAGGTTTGGCGATGTTGGTATTGCTTGATTTGCAAGCCAACCTGGACCCTTCCATCATAAGGATGAATCAATCAGTTGTTCTGGCCGGACTCCTTTGGAAGCCAGATCAGCGGGATTGTCGTTGGTGCGAACATGCTGCCACTCGGTAGGGGTCGAACTTTCATGTATCATGCTTACACGGTTGGCTACGAACACTTTCCATGTCGCTGTTGGTTTTTGAATCCAGGCCAAGACGATTTTGGAATCTGTCCAGAAATAAGTGTTGACATCCACCCATTTGTATGCTTGTTTAAATTGCTTCATTGTTTCTAGCATTAAAACAGCACTGCTAGGACGCTCCAGCCGTGGAATTGATATCGTTTTTAAGGGAGCGACTTTCGATTTTGCACTCAATAAACATGTCGATGTGTGTCTCTCTGTCGTTACAACTCGCAAATAAATTACTGTTGCATAAGCTACGCTAGATGCATCGCAAAACCCATGCAACTCCATCCTTGCGTTTCTTGTGGAACCGTTCCACCTAGGGATGCGCAGCTTCTCAATGAGTGGTAATTGTTTTCGTGTTTCAACCGAATCCTTGACTGCAGCTAGAGGAACTTCGTCATCCCAGCCTAACTTTAAAAGCCAGAGTTTTTGCATTGTGATTTTTCCAATGATAATGCAAGGTTGCAACAAACCCAGTGGGTCAAAGAGTTTTGCTATCTCTGACAGTATAAGCCGCTTTGTCAGTTTCTGCTCCCCAGCCACTTTAACTTTGAATGAAAAGTTGTCTTGTGCCGGATGCCATTGCAGTCCGAGCGTTTTAACTTCTTCAGATAAAGCTATTTCCAATGGTTTTTTATTTGCCCGATCGCTTTCTGGAATGGCTTCCAAAAGGACGTGGTGGTTAGCTGACCATTTCCGCAGATGAGACCCTCCTTTACTTAGTACTGACTTGAGCTCGCATTGTATGCGTCTTAAATGGGTGAGATCATTTGAGCCAGTGAGAAGATCGTCCACATAAAAGTCCTGGAGAATCATACCTGTGATATCAGGGTATGCATCCCGTTCATCAATTGCCAACTGCTGCAGCGTGCGAATTGCCAGAAATGGCGCGCATGCTGTACCATATGTCACGGTTTTTAGTCTATAATGCCCAATTGGCTCTTTGACGTTGAATCTCTACACAATGCGCTGATATTCACGATCACTTTCGTGAACTTGTATTTGCCGATACATCTTCTCTATGTCAGCGGCAATTACATATTGATGATTGCGCCATCTCAGCAATATGTGTAGAAGTTTCGGTTGTATCGTGGGGCCAACTTGGAGTATATCATTTAAAGATTTTCCACCGAGTGACTTCTGTGATGCATTGAATACAGCACGCAGTCTTGTCGTAGAGCTCGTTTCCTTAATGACCTCATGATGTGGTAAATAGTAACAATTAGTATTTTGAACTAGATTGTCTGGTACCTTCTCCATATGGCCGAGCCTTAGATATTCTTCCATGAATGCATGGTATTCCTTCTTCCGCTCAGGATTACTAGCTAGGCGCTGTTCTAACTGCCGAAATCGAATATATGCCATTCGTTTCGACTCTTTCAGATCTCTTCTATGGTCAACGCTTGACTTGAACGGCAACATAACTGTGTATGTCCCACTTGCGCTTCTGGTCGTATTTTCAACGTAGTGTCGTTCTGCTTCGAGGTCTTCTGGTGTTTGTTTAAGATCTACCGATGGCTCCTAGATTTCCCAAAATCGTCTGAGAGTCTTATCCAGTTCCTCGTAAGCTACGAAAGAAACTGACCCTGATTCAGTGCGTGCATCAGTCAATGATCCAAACAAAACCCAGCCAAGTTTTGTTTTCTGAGCACACGGCTGTCTGTGTATAAAACCTCGGTCCAAAATACTACCGTATACGTCGGCACCGAGAACCAAATCAATGTGCGATGGACGGTTGAAATCGGGATCAGCCAATATAAAGTTCCTGATCTGCCTGGGCAAGTCTACATTTATGCTAGTGGCAGGTAACACGGCTGTAATTTTCGGGATGATTAATGCCGAAAACTGTAGAAGAGCGTCTTTCCCCTTCCTTCCCAGGTTGACTGTGATCTCTACTACCCCTCTCGTAGTCACTGCTTCCGAACATTCAATGCCTCCAATAGCCATTTTAGAGTGTTTGCGCGGTAGTCCCAAAAGTTGAACAGCCGATTCTGTTATAAATGACTTTTGCGAGCCAATGTCCAGTAATGCTCGCAGTTTGACTATTGCACCTTCGTTGGTTTTTATTGCGATAAGTGTTGTTGCAAGCAGCACCTGAGCGGTGGAAAGAAGTGTGCTATGTGCTTTTATCGCAGCGGAAGCTGATGCAGGCAATGCTGGTTCTATTGACTTCGTTTTACTGCCTCCATCATCGGTTGCGTGCAACAGTGTGTTATGTCGCTTTGGACAGAGTTTGCAATTTCTTTTTGACTGGCATTGCTTCACTGCATGTTGATCTGAGAGGCAGTTGAAGCACAGTTTCTTACTCTTGACAATTTGTCGTCGTAAGTCTATTGATGCTTTCTTAAATTGATCGCATTCAAATAAGCGATGATGGTGATTGCACATAGTGCAGCGTGTTGGTTGCACTTGAGCAGTGTGCGTTATAGTCTTCTTGAATGGCCTTGTATTTGCACATGGGCTTGTCAATGTTATCGCGTCTAACATCGTGAACCGTTGCGTTAAGAAAGCTATGAACTTCTCAAGTGTTGGTACTTCTTTGCTGGCGCTTATCGCTTTCTGCCACTCAGCCCTCGATTCTTTGTCGAGTTTGCTGTTCAGAATGAAGATAACGGCAAGATCGAAACCATTGATCTTTAGTGTCTTCAAACTTGCTGTAAGCTGGTTGGTGGTGTTCACCATGTCCTTCAACCCATTTGTATCATTTGGTTGACATAAACTCGCATTCCACCAACGTTGCATTAGCTCCTGTGCTATGAGTTTGACGTTGTCATATCTTTCGCACAATAGGGACCATGCGGCTTCATAGTTGCCACCGACTATGTTCAGATGACTGATGAGCCGTTCAGCATCTCCCTTCAGGTTGCTGCGGAGATACTGCATCTTCTGTACACTGGATAACGTTTCATTCGAGTGCACCATGCTTTAATAAAGGTCACGGAAAGCTATCCACTTTCCATAATCACCATCAAATACAGGGATCTTTATCCGCTCGAGCTGGAGGCTGTCTCCCGCACTTGCCATTGGCTGCGATTATTGAGTTGATGGTCCAGCCTGTGGAAGTTCAGCACAGAATCTGTTCAGTCCATCTCTGAATACTTTTTTGTACTCCAAGACGAGGTCTTCCATTTTTCTATAGTCTTCTGCGTACTTTTGCAGCAATACTTTGTCCTCTGCTTGTAAATGAGCATGTGTTTGAGCATGAATTCCCTCACATGCCCTCCATTGTTCTTCAAGCCGCTGCAACCTGGTCTCAAAGTATGCCAGAGAATGGCGACTGGTTCCATCCTTCCTGAAATTCGCTATGACCCGGTTGATGCTGTCGAAGTTGAGTTTCTGTGTTGCGATGAGACTGGCCATGTCTACCTTCTGATGGTTTTCGTCTTCCTGGTTGCGAATGGATGCTCCTTTGTAGCGTCAGTATCAATGCTGCTTCCTTTTCTGGAAAGGTTTCACTATTCTTTTCCTTGTGAACGATGTTCTGTTGTTTCGAGTGATAGCTACTGGTATTGTTCCTGTATTCTGCAACCCTCTTGTTTTCCGATTATCCTATATCCGGCTCGACGGACCAATGATCTGGAATATACAAAATCAATGAAACTCAAAGGCTGATTGATAAGTGACAATTTATTGTTCCATGGGTTACATTTATATATCTTAATTCTGCTTATGTGACTATTACGCATTTAGTACGATATTGAATGGTAAAAATGCTTCTTATTGTATTTATGTGTAGGTTGCACTTTCATAATTGTTTTTGAGTGCGATTGATTCGATTAAAAGAAAAATTTAGCTTGCATGCAGAAAGTTAATGAATTGTAATTTATAACTTGCAATAAATTGCATGCAAAGGTCGATTCCAGGGCATTGCCTGTGCTGATAATGTTGGATATTAAGCAGTTAATGAATGAATCGAGTGCAAAGATCACTCCTAGGGCATTGCCCATGACAATAGTACTTCAACATTTAAAGAATCAAATTAGCTTCAAAAAATCGATAGTATTTAATGACTTGAAATCATAAATGCCATAACTTAAATGGTAATAATAACTACAGGGCAGTGAGTATTTTGAACATGTATATATATATATATATATATATATATATATATATATATATATATATATATATATATATATATATATATATATATATATATATATATATATATATATATATATATATATATATATATATATAATAACACAAATAAATGAAATGAAATATATATATATATATATATATATATATATAATTATATATATATATTTATATATATACATATATTTATATATATATATATATTTATATATATATATATATATATATATATATATATACAGGGTGTTTGGTACTAAATGAACACTATTTTAAGGAGGCGTTCTTTGACATATTTTGAGTAAAAAATCGTTCTACAGGATGGTCCGGATTTCAAAACCTACGGAGTTACAGGGTGTTCAAAAAAACTTGTTCGGGCCGGTACCCTGACTCACTTGAATCGTTATATCTTGAAAACTAATTATCACAACTCAAAGTTTTATACCGCGTTTATTATACAATTAAATTACCTTTTATTTAATGTATTGCACTTGATTGCAGTTGTACCGAGTTTTGAGATATTTTCTTCGAAACACAAATTTTTTTAATATTAACCCCGAAAATTCTGTGTTCCAGGTCGTTTTCCTTAGAAAACCTCATTATGATGTGCCACTTTCATTTAAATATTTTGATAAGCCATATTACTGGCTACAAAAATTGCATACATTTTAATGACTTAGATTCTACCATTTCGCAAGTATTGAGCGAAAATAAATATCGTTTAAAAACTAAATATGTTATAAAACGGTCGTCCTTGAAAAAACAAAGTTTAATATGCTAGTCGTACTAAAGTAATTTAGTACCCATTTATTGCTATTTAAAGTATCAATTAACTCAACAATATTTTAATTAGTTTCAACATAATTGATGCACCTACCTAGATGTGACAGGTAAAAGCATGTCCAGTTCTTCGCCTTTATTAGTGGGATACTTAAAAAATTGAAAACGCATAAAAACAGAACCACTTTCAAATTCTTGTAAGTTTCAGTGCATTACTCGAACAACAAGATCTAAATCAAATTTACGAAAATTCATGGAAAATGCCTCGCTACACTAACGAAGAATATGGAGATATTTTGTACGTCTATGGGGAGTGCCGGGGAAATTCAGCAGCGGCGCAATCTTTGTATCATCAGAGATACCCCCATCGACGGATTCCTGGAAGGAGGTTGTTTCAACAACTTTACGCAAGGATTCGGGAAACGGGTAACGTCAGAACGAGCCGAGTAAACGCAAATCCTACAACTGCAACCGCTGTACGGACCGAAGAAAAAATATTGCATGCAGTGGAATCTAACCCATCAACCAGTATTCGACGCTTAGCGTTACGGTTTAACGTGTCTAGCTGGAAAGTTTGGAGTATTTTCTAAGCAGCCCGTCTACATCCTTACCATCACACACCAGTTCAGGAGCTCCTACCCATCGATTTGCCCAAAAGGATGGAATTCTGCAATTGGCTCCTTGAGAGACAATTAGACGACGAAAATTTTGTCAACAGCATTCTTTGGATGGATGAGTCTTTATTTACGAGGGACGGTATCACAAACATCCACAATTTACACACGCGGGTTGAGAACAATCCAAACACTGCAAGAACGTCATCATTTCAGCATAGATTCAGCGTAAATTTATTGGCAGGAGTGATTGGCAATAATTTGATTGGGCCTTTTAGGCTCCCGCCTACCCTAAATAATACCAGCTACTTGCATTTTTTAACACACGATCTGCAGGACTTATTGGAAGATATTCCTCTGCAACGATTGGTTTCCATGTTTTACCAACACGATGGTGCTCCAGCTCATTACGGCCGACCAGTCATAGATTGGTTGAATTCCAACTATCCCAATCGCTGGATCGGTAGAAATGGACGAGTACACTGGCCTGCGAGGTCTCCTGATCTGACTGTAATGGATTTTTTTGTATGAGGACGGATGAAGGACCTTGTGTACGCAATGGAAGTATCCACTTTAGAAGAACTAAATACCAGGATCGATGACGCTGCAACAGAAGTGAGGCATGAAAATATGAAAAGAACGCTTGCCAAACGAGCTTTGGCATGTATTCAATATAAAGGTGGCAATTTTGAACACTTACTGTAGATTAAAAATTTTGAAATAAAGCATAAAAACCATTATTAAATACTTTCAGTTCAAGAAAAAAGTGTAGATCGACAACGAGGGCCACTTTATGGCAAATTTAGTTTTTCAGCAATATTCATTTTCGCTTAATACTTGTGAAATGGTAGAATCTAAGTCATTGGAATGTATGCAACTTTTGTAGCCAGTAATATGGCTTATCAAAATATTTAAATGAAAGTGGCACATTATAATGAGGTTTTCTAAAGAAAACGACCTGGAACACAGAATTTTCGGGGTTAAAATTAAAAAATTTTGTGTTTCGAAGAAAATATCTCAAAACTCGACACAACTGCAATCAAGTGCAATACATTAAATAAAAGGTAATTTAATTGTATAATAAACGCGGTATAAAACTTTGAGTTGTGATAATTAGTTTTCAAGATGTAACGATTCAAGTGAGTCAGGGTACCGGCCCGAACAAGTTTTTTTGAACACCCTGTAACTCCGTAGGTTTTGAAATCCAGACCATCCTGTAAAACGATTTTTTACTCAAAATATGTCAAAGAACGCCTCCTTAAAATAGTGTTCATTTAGTACCAAACACCCTTATATATATATATATATATATATATATATATATATATATATATATATATATATATATATATATATATCTATATATATATATATATATATATATATATATATATATATATATATATATATATATATATATATATATATATATATATGACGAATTTTCGCAAAGCGAGTTTAATACTAATTTTATTCGAAAATTAGTAAAAACCGGATAAACAATATACAGAGGTATGAAGACAAAACTGGGTAGCATGGAGGTCGCATTATTTCGTCCGTATGATTGGGTGAATTTTACGCCCTCCGTATATTGAGATGACAATTACATATAAAGTTTTTTTTTGATTTGGCAATGAATGTAATGCCGGGTTTCCACCAAAGAGACAAAACAAGAAACCTGGACAAAAAATGTTTTTCTGAACAAAAACACGAATGTTTTGTAAAAATTGAACAGTTTCGAGAACATTTTTGTCTCTGAAAACTGTTTTAGTAAACAAAACACCTTCCCATCGCGAGTCGGTAAGATCAAAGGAAAACATGTTTGTTCGCAATTTTTGTGTCTATTTGGTTGAAACATGCATTTGTTTTCTGCGAGAACACTCAGTATATCGATTAATGTACTTTGGTTTTTAAATTTGTTTTAAATTTGGTTTTAAATTTGTATTCCTGTGTATTTCATATTTTTGTAAACTGAAGAATTTTTCATGTTTGTGTAAACTGTAAGAATGAGCTAAAAAAAAGTAGTAATGATGATCTCATTTCTCCATTTAAGCCCACGCCGTCAGTAGATAAATCTTTCAATAATTCTTCCGTGCTATAATGAACTCTCCTTTTTTTAGTTAAGAATTGGCCCAATATCTCGGTTTTTTGCTTTTTTAATATCATTTATAAAAAAAATCACAGTTAATTATAAAATCACCGCCTTCAGACATTTCTCGGACACAAGATAAACAGAACTGAAAACAAAACCTGTCTGTTCAGTTGAAGCAGTCTGTTCACAAAAAACAGACCTGTTTTCAAAAAACAAAACAAGTATTTTGTTTTGTTTTTTGAAAACAAAACTGTTTTTCAAATTATCTCTTTGGTGGAAACCCGGCATAAGATCTCATTATCTTAAAGAACTGCACACCTGGGTACTGGGTACTGTTCCCTGGCATATTTGACGGTTTTAGTGATAAAATTTCCTTATTGCTCACAATTAATGCGTCTTGACACTGCCGCCAGCAGGGCAGTGATGCAGATATGCTGTTCTTACACTGGCAGAAACTGGCTCATTTTATACGAATAAATATATCAACTAATGATTTGAAATAGACTTAAAGCCATGACAGGGTTGCCAGCTATTGCTGGTTTTGTATTTACTAGCATTTTTTACGAAGCGATTTAATCGTAAAATTTTATACGGTTATGGTCTTATATGACAATAAAAAACATATATGAAGCTTTCGATATTTTGAAAGCCTTTGACACTGGTAGCCCTAAATTACTTTGTACCTCTAAAACTTTCAATGCAGCCATCGGATCAAAACGAAATTCGCAGGGTAGATTGATTTTTATGTGGGGCAGGTGTGATATATTTTTGGTTTTGATGCTAGCGAAGGATTGCCAGCGCGAGACGTTTTTTGCTTTTTTCATATAAAAAAATGTGTATATAAACTATTCATATCGCGAACATTTACAATGAATAAGTTACCAATGTTGAAATATTTTAAGTGCTGGTAAAGTGTTGCAGGCACTGAGTATTTTTTTTTTTGTTTTTTTTATGCTATGCTGCTCTCAAAGTTTTGCAGTGTCTTGTTTTCCTAAATTTTGAAATTCACGCAAGTTATTGTATTAAAATTCTTTTTTCCTTTTGAACCCTTTGAGTTTAAATGCATAGTTAAGATCAAAGTGGTTTTGCACTCGAAACAGGTTGGAGCGCGTGTAGTAAAATATGCGCTTAAAATCTGCACGATTCTTCTATTGTTCATCGAACATTAGTATTTCTAGTGGTTCAGGTGCACTAAAGTTTTTTCTTTTTAGTGGGTCGCGGTATAAAGCAGCGTTTGAAGTCGTCCAATATACCACTGTGCGCTAGAGCTCTTAACCTTAGTTCTGTTACCTTGTTAATTTACCAATAAGCCTCTAATACTAAGGGTGTCCTTAATTAGCTAATGGTAGAATACACACTCAAAATCTACACAAATCATCTACTGTTCTTCGAACATTAGTGTTTCTAGCGGTTCTGATGCCCTATGGTTTTTTTTGTGGTTTTAACCCATAAACTTGAAGTAGTGCTCAACTTTTGGCCGCTTCCTTACTCTAGTGTTAGCCAAGCTATTCTGATTCGTCCAGTATCAACTCGCTTCATAGCTTCTGGTACATCCAGATCTTTGACGGCTTACCAGGGTTGCCAGGTGCTAGTCGAAGAATATCCCCATTATGATGTGGAAAATTCCCCAAAATCAAACTTTTTTCCTGAAAATTCCCCATTTTTCCATATGAAAGTCAAAAGATATTTTGCGCTTAATTATGCTTCTTTTAACAATAAGATCATTAATTTTGATTCATGTTGAAAAAAGTAATGCGTTCAATCATGCAAAAAAACTTTTTATTCACTTTTGATGCTATTACATACTTCTTATATATTATATGTTAACTCAAAGGATTGCTGGCTTTAAATTTCAATACATATTAGTAATTATGTCTTTATGAAAGTAGAAAAATATAATTGAAGGTAATTTAATATTCTTAACAAATATTTTATCCATGCGCAGAAAAACGAATTGCGTCAAAAGTGTTGATTAGAAAACGCGTCTAAGATGTCTTGATCTTCTGCATCATTATCGTTATTATACATGGCATCATATTTAGCATACTTTCTGACGGGGAAAAATTTACGCATCCACCATTTTTTAGCTTGAAGCGCAGTCGGATTATGCAATCTGCTGTAGAAATTGACATTCTTTTTCTCAATTTGTTTTTAACAATGTTGACCAATGAAAACGCCCTTTTTACTTCAGCGTTTGAAAATGGCAGCGAGGCTATGGTGAAAGCTAATTTAGATATATTGCAGAAACGGTTTGATCCAGTAGTACTTTTGTAGTTCGAAACTTCTGCCCAGAACTCGATGTCATTTTCTAGTTTCGACCATACTAGAAGATGTAAATTATTCCATTCTTCTACAGCGGAATCTATATTCACACAGTAATCTTTGAAATGCACAGCCAGATCTGTTATATCTTATTTAACTTGGGAAGTCGCTGTCGAAGTACACTCATTTTTTTCAGAATTTCCATTTTTTCTGGTATCCTGGTTTGTATTTAATCGCACGAATGTATCAAATATTCCTTACATTTTTCTTTAGCTGTGTGAAGTGCATTGTGGTTTTTAACATTTAATCTAGCTTGGCTAAATGAGTATCTGAAATTTATTGATTCAGAACTCATAGCAAGTCCTTTAAATTGAAAATTATGGTTCTCTTCATTTTTAATTGAGCTGAGTATTTGAGGTGGTAACAGAATACGCAGATAAGTATATAAAAGGCAGTTCAAATCATCAAATAACTGTAATGCATTTGCGTTTTCAGCCTGGAAAGCTTTATTAACATCTGTGACTTGTTTTAAATACTGCGCGAGAGATACGAAGTAGAGATAATTAGGCTTCGAATTCATCAAGTCATATAATTGTTCTGCAGTGTAAGATTTAGCCTTTGCAAGAGCGAAATATAGTTTCTATGCATCCCATTGTTCTACTATCTTCAGAATTGCTTCATATCTGGCTTGCCATCGGGTACCAGCAAGTTTATTTATCTTTAATGGTAGCTTATCATTTAAAGCCACATATATTTTCCGATATTCCACTTGTCTTTTCGAACTAATAGAAAACCAACTGAAGCACTCTTTTACAATGAAATCCAAGCCTTTGGAAACGCTTTTTTTGAAAGCGTGCTCTGCTGCCAAATGCAGTGAATGGCAAATACATTTTACTACTAAAAGGCTACTATGAGATGATTTTAGTATTGACGAAAATGAATGATGAGCACCGGCCATTATATTCGCCCCATCCATCCCTATTCCTACAAGATTCTCTATTTTCAGTCCATCTTTTTTAAAAATTAATTCAAAAGTATTAACGGGCGAACTAGCATCAAAATAAACAATGGCGACCAGTTTATAGAAACTTGTAACTATTTGCTGCCTTTTCTGGCTGTAATATTTTACCATTAGGCACAACATCTTTGTGGAGTCAACGGCAGTAGTCTCATCAATTATGACGGAAAATGGGTTTTTACCAATATCTAAAATCAAATCTTTCAGAAGACATGGAGATATAACATTTTTTATCAAGGCCATGCACTTAGTTCTGTGTAATTGCAACTCACTCAAAACTGAAGATGATTCATCCAACGATTTTATCAACAATGTAAGATGGTCAACCGATGATACTAACCAGTTTTCCGAAATAAATGCAGCGATTTCAGTTCAGCAATTTTTCTTTTCGTGGAAATTGTCATTTTCATATATTGCGATATTTTTTTCAATGAATTTGCCGATTCTGAGTGCTTGAAAGCGTCCAAGTGCTTCTTGCTATTCAAATGCTTCCTCAAATCTTTTTTCTGTGCTTGAAGACAGCATCTACACAATTTGCAGAAGACTTTTGTCTCATCACCTGCTAAAGGCGATATCCATCCTACGGTTTATGAAAATATAGTTCCGCGAGAAATGGTTTCAAAGTGCAATAATTACCTGAGAATTCGGGCTTGTTTTCCCATGCTTTTCTGTACATTCGTAACAATATTTCTATAGACCAGTTATGTTTTTACTCAATCAAAAACACGCGAGTTCGTTTTTGAGATCATACGATCTTATTTATTTCCAAATTAGAACTGAACTTTACAATCTACTTCCTAACTATATATACTATTTTAGGCTGTGCTACTTTACATGTGGGTCAAAGTGCATTCATGTGCGTGTTACTTACTATCTCTAATGACCTTTGGGTCATGCCATGGTATTTTTCCTATGGCGTAAAATCTTAAATCTATTTACCCAGTGACACGCAGGTCAAAGTTGATTACATGTGCGATGCATATGGTCATCCTATGGTATAGCTTATCTCTTATGACGTTCGGGTCATGTTTATACATATTTGGAATCATGGGTATATGTTACTTGCATTCATGTGCATGTTACTTACTATCCCTAATGACCTTTGGGTCATGCCATGGTATTTTTCCTATGGCGTAAAATCTTAAATCTATTTACCCAGTGACACGCAGGTCAAAGTTGGTTACATGTGCGATGCATATGGTCATCCTATGGTATAGCTTATCTCTTATGACGTTCGGGTCATGTTTATACATATTTGGAATCATGGGTATATGTTACTACCCCCCTCCTTAAACAGGTTCGTCTCGAATCTGATGGTTTTTAGTGACAATGCGTACGATTCTTTCCACTTCCCTTTCCATGTCGAATTTTACTTCAGCAGGACTTACGTTCGGCTGCTTGTTGCGGCATTTCAGGTACACGACAAGCATACAAATCATAGCGGCTAGTGCTGTCATCAATACATACCACATTTTGTTCACGGATTTCGCTTCTGAGTTAAATTTATCGATCTTCTGCAAATTACGTAGATGCATCTGGTGTAGGTAGGGTAATGTTAGCGAAACTGAATGCTGTGAAACGTTAAGTGCAAATTTCCTTGGAGTTTGTGGAATAGTTATGGATTCATTGATTGTAGCTTTATATAATGTGTCGTTTATGAGAATGTCATGGTTAAATTGGACCAAAAATGTACCTGTGAGGTTTACCTTTTGATTACCCTCAGTTATAGTCACAGTTTCCTCATTTATTATAATAGTATTTTCATCCACCATTTCGACAGGAGCAATGTGATACGACGTTGTTGTCTTGCACGTGGCGGTGTTGCTGTTGAAAATCATCTTGAGGCATTTGTTGAAGTGATCGATTCTGCAGATTGGTATTCCCCTGCCCTCGCGGCAATTATTTAGCGGAAATGCTTCCTTTTTACATTCGGCAACTTGTTTACTACTTAGGTCTAATATTGTATCGTTATGTATGACTGGATGTACAATGACAAGTGGGCAAATATTTATTAAATTTGGTACTTTAATTATGTATTTTAGTACATTGTTATTAATATAAATTTTTACATGTGACGAAGAGACTAATTCATTAATTGTTATGGGTAATTCTTCCTTTTTTACAATTGCAACGACTTCTTTGTCCGTTAAAATAGCAGGATTGACAATATTTAACTGTGCTAAAGTAACTGAATAGACAGCGTTTGTTAGTAGAGAAATAACTCTTTGGTTTCTAATTGAAGCTATTTGAAAAAGGTCTGGTAGTTTTGATTCACTATTATCATAATACTGATACTTCATTGCATTAATTTGTTGCGTCAGTTCGTTTATTTTGTCTGTTAGCTCAGAATTAATTTCTACTTGTTGATTCTCAGCATCTATTAGTTTAGACTGACGTTCGCCAAGTTAGACAAAATCGTCATGATCTGGCGTACCAGCTATAAATTTGATAGCGGAACCGATAAAGTCAATAGACCGCTTATGTCTATCATTACCCATTCTAATAGATTTCAGTAATCTTGAAATTTCGCTCGCATCGGCATCCATAGACTCCTTTTGTTCGGATACTCCAAACATATTCCTTAAATTAGTTACGTCCGTCAGAATTTCTTCAAAATCTGTTAAGTTGATGTTGTGTATAAAGTAAATATAATGTTCGTAGATTCCCACGTCCCCACTTTGGATTGGTATGTAATTTGAAGAGGTGTAATCAAAGATTTTGCAGTGGACGGTGGCGACCAGTGAGAATCTGAAAGAATGAGATTAACGGATGTTATCCTTGTGCACCTGTTTACCATCTACTAGTACTACAGTACCTAGATCTTTCTGCACTACCTTTCTATCGTACTTGTTTGATAATTTATTGCCGCGACGATTGTTCGTCTTTACGTATATCGTTTGTCCCTCCCTGAAGACTCTACTAAAACGTTTCTTATTAAGATGATCGTTTTGCAATCTTTGAGCTCGTGAGAGGAATTCTTGGGTGTTTACTCTATTCGAGTCTGAAATTCCCCAAAGAGCGTCGATTGGCTTTTGTTTTGTTACAGAGTGAATAGATCCATTATACCTTATCACAGCTACCTGTATGATTTCCTTTAGATCCGTAAGTTGCATTTCTTTTTTAATTAATCTAGACATCTCACTTAGGGTTGAATGGAATCTCTCCACCTGTCCGTTGCTTGTGCTGTGCATAGCTGGAATTCTATGATGTTCGATTCCAAAGTGGTCTCTTATGAGGGATTGAATTGCACTAGAGCAGAATGATGGCTCATTATCCGTCACTAAAATTTTCGGATTTTTAAAGTGCCCAATCATTTTAATAATTGGTATTTTAAGATCCACTATAGAACGTGAGTCAACGTGTTCTATTAGAGCAAATTTTGAGAACTTGTCCACACATGTTAAAAAGTAGAGATTCTGTGTGATGTATATATCCATATGCAATATTTCACCAGGATATTTGGGTATTGGTGTAGGCTGCAGTTTCTGCCTTCTCGGGTATCTTTCGTATTTAGATTCTGCACAAATTCTGCAGTTAGCTACGAATTTTTTTAAATCCTTGCGCAGGCTTGGAAAGAAATATGCATCGAGTATTTGAGCATAATTTTCTTTGTACGACCGATGCGCTCTGTTATGCTCTAATGCAATTGTTTCGAGCTGGTCATTTTCGTTGATTAAGTCCATGACTAATTTTTCGCAATGCCTGAATCGGGCTGAAGAGAAACGTTGCATGATTTCATTCTGTACTTTCCCTAAAATTTCGAGGGGACAATGAACGCCATTAACTGCCTTGGCGTCAATCACCTTCTCCAACTTTATGCATAAGCTCTCTAAATCAGAAAATTCTATTTCGTGACGCAGATAGCCATTAAATAACCGAACTGTTCTTAATTTTGTTCTTTCACCAATTCTAAGAATGATTTGGTTTTTAAAACAATTCACAGGAGTCGGCACCGACCTTATGACTTGGGAAGACGAAACTTCGCTATTTGTGCAGTTTTCACTAGAAGGTTCGTTACCTGAAAGATTTTGGATATATTGACGGGACAGTGCATCCGCGACAAGGTTTTCTGACCCGGGTTTATAGTGAATTACCGGAGCAAACTCTTCTATGAAGCTTTTCCATCGTTTAAGTTTGGTATTTGGATTGCGATCAGATATGGAAAAAGTTAATGGTTGATGATCAGTGAATATGTGGAGGTTATTTACTCCATAAAGATAATTTCTCAGAGACTGCAACGCCCATACGATAGCGAGCATTTCCCGTTCGTTGGTGGCATAGCTCTGTTCTGTACTGCTAAGTGTTCGTGAAACAAATGTAATTGGTTGTTTTTCTTGAGACAACACGGCACCAATGGCTACCGATGAAGCATCAGTTGTTAGCTCGAAAGGCTTGTTAAAATCGGGAAACCGCAAAGTAACTTCGTCTGACACTAAGATTTGTTTCAGCTTTTCGAAAGCTTCCCTAGCATCCTTTGAGAGAGAAATTTTCTTTTTTTCAGATTTCCTCGAACTCACATTACCATTTTCACCCCGTAATATTTGTGTCAAGGGTTTCGCTATTCTTGCGTAATCGCGTATGAATCGTCGGTAGTATCCCGATAATCCTAAGAAAGATCTAAGGGCTTTAATGGATGTTGGCTCCTTGAAGTTTAAAATAGCACTCACCTTATTACTGACTGTTTTAAGTCCATTTTCAGATACGATAAACCCCAAAAAATCCAATTCTGGTTTAAAAAATTTGCATTTTTCTAACGAAATACGCATGTTTGAATCTAGTAACTTTTTGATTACGATCTGAATATCTTTTAGATGGCTTTCCATATCACGAGAAAAGATTATAACATCGTCTATATAGACGTAACAACGGACGCCAATGTCATCACGCAGTATGTCGTCGATCGCTCTCTGGAAAATGCTTGGAGCGTTCTTTAAACCAAATGGTAAACGACAGAACTCGTATTTACCATTGTTCACTGAGAAAGCGGTTTTTTTACGATCATTCTCCGCTAACAGGATCTGATGGAAACCAGACTTCATATCAATGGTAGTGTAATATTTTGACTTGCCTAGATTTGCCAATATGACGGAAGTTTCCGGGATGGGATATCTATCGGAAATAGTTTTCTCATTGAGCTTCCGAAAGTCTATCACAAGGCGAAGTTTTTGATTACCTTGTTCGTCCACACCTTTTTTGTTCACCACCCATATGGGATTGTTATATGGTGAAGAACTCTTCCTTATGATACCATCGCGCAACATTGTTTCTATTTCTGAGTTGACAAACTTCGCTGCAGTCATCTGGTATGGATAACTTCTAGAATAAATTGGTTCATCAGTAGTAGTTTTTATTGTAGCAACTACATTAGTATTGTACGGTAATGCCTCGTTTGGATCCGCAAATACCCTCTGATGTTTGGCTATAATTTCTTTAAACTTTTCTAACCCTTCTTTGGGAATAGAATCGAGATCTATACTTTGAAGAGAATTTATTTGACAACTTACATCCAAAATAAACTCCTGACTTTCGTTTTTATAACGAAGAGTGCTATTAGAAGAATCAATAACTCCGTTAATTTTTTTAATAAAATCATAGCCTATTATCCCATCCATATCGTTTATAGTGGGAAGAATGAAAAAATCTGAAATTTGGCCAAACATTTTTATTTGGCATTTTGACTTGATACGAGTTTCCCCGTGTATAGATTGGACGTTGAAAGTATTTTTAATTTTCGATACCCCAACTAAAAATGGAAAGTTTTTTATATAATTCCTATCAGCTCCTGAGTCTAAGAGGAGTTTGATTTTTTGTCCATTTATCAAGACATGTTCAATGTAAGGGAGATTTGCTCTCGATCTTAAGATCTTAACACCATTGTTGTCTGAAATTTCTCTCACTTGAAAAGTATTTAATTGGTGTTTTTTTGAATGAAAATCGTACTTGGAAACGTGAAAATTACTGTTTCTTTTCGGATTTTGTCTGTATCTAGACGAAGATGGGTCTACTTCCATCGGTTCACTTGAAGTTTGAGCTTTCTGTTCTTTATGGATGGTCTTGTATTGTGGGCTCCTACCTAAGCCTTGTTCCCTATTCGAGTTTGCGAACGATGTAGCAAAGTTATACCTCTGTCTGTTTGATTCTAATTCCTGTGCAAGGGCTAAGGCAGATGGTAAATCTGATGGTTGACTTGCGAATAGCACATCGCCAATCGACCGTTTAAGCCCAGAAATGAATATTCGTAATGCATCACTGCGATATTTCTCATTGAGCGATTTTAATATATCACTATTATCCCCATATTGCATTATAGCCTTATTTGTAATGGATGTCAATTGTTTCTCGACCATATCATAAAATTCTGATATGGACAACTGACCCTGTCTGAGAGTAGACATTTCTTGTTCTAATAGATATAATGGCCTTTTATCCGAATATGTGTGGTCTAATCGAGCAATGATAGCATCGAAATTCAGTGGAGTACTAAACGACGACAAGACCATATCGGCTGATCCCGTGACTTTATTGCGGATAATAGCAACTGCCTGATAATAAATATCAGAGCCAAGGTACGATTCATACGGCCTTATCGCAGCCCTCGCTGACTGTCGCCATGATGGATATTTCTCCATTATGCCACTAAATTCTTGCATCGATTTAGGCAAATCGAGCCTCAATTTACAATTAACCAGCCTAGATATGCTAATATCCTCATATTTTTCTACAGATGGACACGGTTGCTTTATTTCACTCAGCGAGGCTTGAAATTCGTTCCTCAGCTGATTGGCTACGGCATCAATTTCATCTCGCCTTGGCACAGACGGACCTGGCTGAGATCTTAACTCCATTATAGAAGTTTGAAACTCTTGCCTCAACTGATTAGCAATCGAAAGTGTAATCCTTTCCACCATTTCAGTGATAGCCTCAGCACTTAAAGACATAATAACCACTGTCTATTCACTTTTACAAAAATATACAAAATATAGTGCAGTTTTATAAAGAACACTGGTTTCTATGTGAGAACACTTAAATATATAGATAGTTGAATCTTACTCTAATCCAGTACATACATGAACCAAATCTTCATTATCTGCTTCGAATGTCTTTCGATAGTCGACAAATACGCCACTCTATTTCGTTTGCTGTATCAGGTTCCCGAATCACACGTTTCCGAGTCACAGGTTTCGAAATTCTACGTTCTTGACTTTCACGTTTCTTTGATTTTCACGACGTATTTCGATTTAGACGATTCCAAATATCTACACATTTAACTCAGTACTGTGAGTTTTTCTTCAGTCCTTAATACAAGGATTTTTAGAAGACCGAGTTGGGCGCCAGTTATGTTTTTACTCAATCAAAAACACGCGAGTTCGTTTTTGAGATCATACGATCTTATTTATTTCCAAATTAGAACTGAACTTTACAATCTACTTCCTAACTATATATACTATTTTAGGTTGTGCTACTTTACATGTGGGTCAAAGTGCATTCATGTGCGTGTTACTTACTATCTCTAATGACCTTTGGGTCATGCCATGGTATTTTTCCTATGGCGTAAAATCTTAAATCTATTTACCCAGTGACACGCAGGTCAAAGTTGGTTACATGTGCGATGCATATGGTCATCCTATGGTATAGCTTATCTCTTATGACGTTCGGGTCATGTTTATACATATTTGGAATCATGGGTATATGTTACTTGCATTCATGTGCATGTTACTTACTATCCCTAATGACCTTTGGGTCATGCCATGGTATTTTTCCTATGGCGTAAAATCTTAAATCTATTTACCCAGTGACACGCAGGTCAAAGTTGGTTACATGTGCGATGCATATGGTCATCCTATGGTATAGCTTATCTCTTATGACGTTCGGGTCATGTTTATACATATTTGGAATCATGGGTATATGTTACTGACCTGCTTGTGTACTTGAACTGATTCGAATAGACTCACAAAAATCGTAACAAGTCGTTTTTCGCTTTGGCTGAAAGGAAATGTAACTAATTTGAGCTTGGAATCATCGGGGATTTCCCAGATTTTGACATATACAAATTTACATCAAAAATCCCCGGAAAATCCCCTATAAGTGAACAATGTGGGGTTTCCCTAAAATATCCCCTGGGTTTTTAAATTTCCCCATTTTGGGGACAGAATTCCCCAACCTGGCATCCCTGCGGCTTACATGTGTTTCTTTGTGTTCGGGAGAAATAAGGTAATTTTTAAGTTCTGAATCCCCTCCTCCCAAATCACTGCAGTCCCTCCCACTTTGCTTGAGCTTGCGCCTGAGTTACGTTCGCTAACCCGGCGAAGGTGAAAAAAAACGAAACTTTAGTTGAACAGCCTGACGGCAGATTTATTCTAATTGAACTGAATCGATACAATCATAAATGTGGATTTTATAGAAATGCAAAAGTGCTGAAACAACGTTACAGTGTGACATCGTTGTTTCTAGCTTTTTAGTGCAATAACAGGAAATGCATCGCTAAGGTGAATTAAATTACAATTGAAAGAAATTTGATAATGAGGAAAATGTTATATTTTACGATGATCGGCACGTGTATTCATAAGTATTGTGATGCGGCAGGTGTTGCCGTAACTCCTCCCTCCTTAGAAAGAAGCGATGGTAGCTGGAACGGAATCCCTGATGTTTCTGCTGCTGGAGCTGATGTTTTGGATATAAGTTTGCGGATAATGTAGATTATTATGCCAAAAAGTAAAGATGTCTGAGATATCCATAACGCACAGGTGAGTAGATCCTTTTCGTCGGTTGTGTCCTTGATGGTATCATTTTTGTTTTATCATTTTTGAAATGGTAAGTTTCCAATTGTTTCAAGCTGATGTGCTCGTGCGTTGCGGTGACGTTGATCTTGTTGAAAAAGATTCGGTGAATAAGAATGTCATCCCAAATTGTTTTTGGATGTCCTTCATACATAACGTTGTTCACCTGAACTTTGCAGCCCTTGAAGTGGAGTAAAACGTTTCCAGCAACGGTCTTGGGGCTACACGGACAATTTGAAATTATTAGTGTTCGGGGTGAATACACGATTAATAAACAAAAGAAGATCTGACTTCGGCTGATAGATTTCTGGTTTCTGATCCGTGCTGGTATATTTGCAATCAGCTGGTTTATTGGCTATCACGTTGGCAATGCACTTTGTTATTTTGTTGTTGATTTGGTTGTATGGTTTGTTGCAATAAAAAATTTTCTCGATATCCGGGCATCTTGCGTCGAATAGTTGGATATCATCTTGGTTGAGGGCTGCATAGGGTTTGGTAGGAATTTTCATGGTTTTTTATATGGGAATGGATATCACATGGAAGAATTCGTAGGTGTTATTTTGGATGATTGGAATTCGGACCTTGAAAATAAAGTTTGTGCCATTTAGGTAAACTTGATGGCCTAGTAGTTCATATATGTTTTCGTCTGATATTGTTTTGACGTTTTCTTTAGTAAGGATATTATGAACTTCAGTTAATTCTTCGGTGCTTAAGATTTGTTTTGAGATTATATTTAGTTTAGCAAGTGTTATTGCGTTGGCTATATTAGTCAGATGATTGTGCAAAATACCTATATTGTAATTTATTTGGTTTAAAATTTGAATGTTATGGATCAAGTTGTGCTCCTGTCTAGTTCCGTTATTGATAGTTTCACGGTTACTTTCTAGAAATTTTGAAATTGAATGTTGTTGGGAATTAATATGGTTTGTTAAGTTTTCAAATCTTTCGACCATTTTATTATTCATGAAGACTTGCTGTTCATACTCAGTTTGAAATTATGATTGCGCTGAAGTAATAGTTTCAATTGGTTTGTTTATCTCGAGTGCGTCTTTTGCGTCCATGTTTCCTGTCACAAATTTGATGACACTGCCGAGGCCATTTTTGATTCCTCGTTTGAGTCTTCTTTGGGGAAGAAGGGTCTTTTGTTTCATTTTTACCTCATTTAATTTCATTGTTGTCGTAGTCACAGAGTTGTTCAGATCGCTCAAGTGGTCGAATTGGTTGAGTGATTTCTGTATTTTGTCTAAAGTTTGTCTGTACACGTCTAGTCTGACAATGTTTACTAGATTACTGTATCCATCAATCAGTCTAGCAGTCCCTTTTCTCAGTGGTAGAAGTCCCAAGTTGTCCTGTAGGTCGTGTATCTCTAGTTTCTGTCCTGTCACCAAAATTACCCTGAAATTTATGTTTCCTTTTGAGTTTTGTTTTGTGTAGTTTTTGATTTTTGTGAGTAATTCTAGTCAAATGATTGTTGGTCCTAATTTTCGGTTTTTTGAATCTAAGGGTTGATATATTTTTCCTACATTCTTTCCTAAATATAGTTTCATTTGCTTAAATTACAGGTGGGTCTTCGCGGTTTTCGTTTAATTTTTCGAGATTATGATTTGTTTAGGCGTCAACTCTTTTTTTGATTTAGGGGTATAGGATGGATTTGAATTCGTTTAGTTTTTTGAGGTAATCATGTTCATTATTAAGAGCTAAATTTGTAGAAAAAATATGAGTTCTGCAAGTAAATAGCTCACATAGAGTTAGCTTTGTTAAAGAATGTACCGCGTTGTTATATGTTATCAATGCCTCGTTTAAAATATCACTATGGTCTACATCAAGATTATGTTTTTCCTCTCGGAGTGGATTATTTTGTAGGCTTCGGTTAATGTGGAATGTAATCTTTCGACAAATGCATTACTACTTGATTGTTGGAAGGATGTCAGATGGAGTTCAACATTGTACTGTTCGCAAAAATCTTTGAAGATTATGGATGTCATTTCTGCACCTTGGTCGGCGATCAATTTCTTTGGTGGTCCGTGAAGGGAAAAGAAATGCCGTAACATTTTAATAATATTCAAGCTACTTCTTGCTTCAAGGGTGTATGCAGCAGCAAATTTTGAAAAACGGTCGATTATAGTGAGAATAGGATGAGATATAATGGTATAAATGTCTAGATGAATGCAATCAAGTGGTTTAAGGGGACTTTCCGTTTGTTGAAATTTGATTTTAGGTTTCACACTTGTTAATAACCACAGGTTTCATAGTTGTTAATAATTTTTGTGATCTTACTTTTCAGGTGAGGAAAATAATATGTTCTTTTGAGGTGCATA
This sequence comes from Nemotelus nigrinus, assembly GCA_947369275.1. NCBI lineage: Eukaryota > Metazoa > Arthropoda > Insecta > Diptera > Stratiomyidae > Nemotelus > Nemotelus nigrinus. Next base: position 96,250,706 of record OX376372.1, on the reverse strand, counting down.
AATGTCTCATTTATTCCTCTATGATTACTCCTTTTGTGGTAGTCCTGAATTATATAATCCTGCTTGAACTCTTCTAAAACGTCAGTGATGATTTCTGTGCACCGCATTAGTTGATAGTTAGAAAAATGTTTGGAGTAAGTGGACTGAACTAACCTGAAAGTATCGTCGTCTGTGTAAATAGCTGTCAGTTTATTGGGAACTAAGTACTCTTTAAATACCTTGGTGATATTTTCTTCGCTGAATGATGGAAGTCGAAAAATTTCGTCGTTGTTTATTTCTGAATAAGACTTGTGTAGATATTGGAGGTCTTCTGTCGGATTTCTCTAAGACTACTTGCAAATTAAAGCCATTTAGATGTTGTTCAGCTATTGATATGCCATCATTGAGATTTTCTTCAGCTGAGTGGATAGTGGAAGTAGCATTGTTACCGATTGAAGTGGGAGCATTAGCAGCTTGGGTGTCGGTTATGTTCACTTCTACATAACTTGCAAATGGTGGTGTTATGATACGTATTCTGCTAAGTGCATCGGCATTGGTGTTTAATGCACCTTTTTTGTATTGGAGTTGGTAATCGAACTCCTCGAGTTTTAGGCGCAAACGAACTAATTTTGAGTTTGGGTCTTTGAGATTCATAAACCATGTGAGAGGTTTGTGATCGGTTATAATTTGGAATCTCCGTTCAAATAGGTAAGGCCTGAAGTATTTTGTTGCCCAAACAATGGCCAGAAGTTCTTTTTCCACTGTAGAATAGTTAATCTCGGAATCAGTAAGTGTTCGACTGGCATAACAGATTGGGCGGTCGCTACTTATTTGGCCTTGGGATAGCACCGCACATATCGCAAAATTGCTGGCATCCGTGGTCAGAATGAACGGTTTCTCGAAATTAGGATACTGGAGGATTGGATCGTTCATAAGTAGGTTTTCGCATTCTTTAAATGCTGCCGATCGCAAGTCTAACTTGTGATATGCCGGTCCCAAGCCCGGAAAAAGGAGGAGGGTTTGAGGCAACGAGGTAACTCTATCCTCAGTAAAACTTGCATAGTTGCAGCCTGATGGCTGAATTACATCTAAGCGTCTCAGGTCATTAGGGAGGTTTAGCCACGTTGTCAGACCTGCAACATAGTTGTGTGAACTCTGGCACGAGGCAAGTCTCCTGAAGCAACTATCGCCGAGGCCCCCCAAGGAAATGGTTGAGCGATGTGCCGACAACTCATCCTTGTAAAAACTTCCTCTGTCAAGAAACCTGGAACAAAAGCCTCGGATTGGACGGATCAACGACGACGACCACGCAAACGCACAACGGATTATTCTCTCGGAACCTGGAATGTACGCTCCCTGAACAAACCGGGGGCCGAAATGGCCCTCCTTCATCAGGTCGAACAGTACAAACTGAGCATTACTGCAGTCCAGGAAACAAATTGGTTAGGCTGCGAGATCAATGACAAGAAATCGCATACCATTTTTACAAGCGGTAAACCATCGGGCCGCAAGGAGTTTGGAGTAGCATTCATAGTGAACAAGCAGCTTAAGTCGCGCGTTACCGACTTCAAACCCGTAAACGAAAGGCTGTGTGCGATTCGCATCAAGGCGCGATTTTTCAACCTCTGGCTCATCAATGTGCACGCTCCCACCGAAGTACAAGAAGACTCTGTAAAAGACGAGTTCTATGCCTGCCTTGAAACTCTCTTCGACTCACTTCCATCGAATGATGTCAAAATGCTACTGGGAGATTTCAATGCAAAAGTCGGGAATGAAAGTTGGCATCGGGGGACCACTGGAGGACACAGCCTCCACGAAGAATGCAATGATAACGGCCATCGTCTAATTGACTTCGCTTGCAGCAGGAACCTTGTTGTAAGCTCAACTTGCTTTCCACATCGTCGCATTCACAAGCAGACCTGGAATTCTCCAGACGCACATACCGTCAACCAAATCGACCACGTCCTTATTAGCAAGAGATGGGCGTCAAGTGTTATGGATGTCCGGTCGTACCGCGGAGCTAACTGTGACTCCGATCATTTCCTGGTGAAAACAACATACCGGTGCAGAATTTCCTCAGCGCACCAATCGAGATTCAGCCCTCCCAAAATCTTCGCGGTTGAGAATTTGCTGAACGATTATACGGCTCAGGTATATACGACCGCGCTTGAGGAAAGAATTTCACCAATGCTGCGCGACTCCAGCAACGTAGGTGTCCACGAGTTCTGGGAAGAGCTCAAAAATGCAATCAAGAATGTGGCAGAAAACGTTGTGGGATACAAAGCCCGACGTGCCCGAAACGAATGGTTTGACGAAGAATGCAGAAACTCACTTGACGCAAAGAACGAGGCCTACAGACAATGGGTCCAACGTGCAACCAGAGCCAAAAAGGAAAAATATGACGAGCTACGGCGAATATCCAATAGAATAATTAGGCGTAAGAAAAGAAAATACTTTGACGAGCAGTTGCTGAACATTAATGTAAACCTAGTTAGTAAGAACAACAGACAAGCGTACAGATTAGTAAATACGATCAAAAATGGCTACCAACCCAAGACTAGCCTCTGTAAGGACAAAGATGGCAATATTATCAGCGACACCGAAAGTATTAACAAACGATGGGCGTCCTACTTCGAAGAGCTTCTGAATCCGCCATCAAACATCCTGGCAGCAGAAGCTGAGCCCCATGATGATACCGTTGGTCAAACCCCATCCACACAATCCCCTACAGTAGAAGAAGTTGATCTCGCCTTGCGCTCACTGAAAAGGAACAAAGCGCCGGGCGCTGACGAGATACCAGCTGAGCTACTCAAGTCTGGTGGGGCGGGTTTATTAAGTGCGCTACATCAACTACTGCTGCGAATATGGGAGACTGAGGTGATCCCAGACGATTGGCGCAGAAGCATCATCTGTCCCATACATAAAAAGGGAGACAAACTGCGGTGTGAGAATTACAGAGGCATCTCCTTAGTCTGTACGGCCTACAAAATCCTGTCAAAAATCCTGGAGTATAGGATTAAACCGTTCGCGGAAGAAATCATTGGCGAGTATCAAGGCGGTTTCAGATCTGGTCGCTCCACAATCGACCAGCTTTTCACGGTCAAGCTAATTTTGCAAAAGTGCTGGGAATACGACGTCGATGTATACCAAATCTTTGTCGACTTTAAACAAGCATATGACAGCATCAATCGAGGCGCTCTATATAGTATCATGCTGCAATTTGGTATACCGGCCAAATTAGTGAGACTTGTAAAGGTGACCATGACCAACTCCGTCTCGCAAGTCCGGATCCAGAACAGATTGACGGATCCTTTCGAAACTCTGGGTGGCCTGAAACAGGGTGATGGAATAGCGCCCACGCTCTTCAACCTGGCACTTGAGTTCGCTATTCGGGCAATGAATCTGAACACCAGCGGCACGCTACTTTTTAAGTCGACACAATTGGCAGCGTACGCGGATGACATTAACATCATGACTCGAAAACTGACCGATGCAGAAGAACTTCTGCTTAGACTTGACACCGCAGCAAAGGAAGTTGGACTACGAATCAACGAGGACAAAACGAAAGTGATGATGCAATCTAGGACAAGGACGCCAGCGCACACGACCATCAACGTAGGGGACCTTTGCATCAAATTCGTGGACAACTTCATTTACCTTGGTAGCAATCTATCGAGTGACGCCAACGAAACTGACGAAATCAAGCGACGGATACAACTAGCAAATAAGACATTCTTCTCGGTCCTCCCCATTATGAAATCGAAATATGTGCACAGGAAAACTAAGCTCCGCGTTTACAAAACTATCATACGACCTGTGCTGTGCTATGGTTGCGAAACATGGACCTTGACACAAGCCTCCGAAAATAGGATCGACACCTTCGAACGGAAAGTTCTACGGCGGATTTTCGGGGCTGTTCGCGACCGAGATGGATGGCGCATCCGGTACAACAATGAGTTGTACGAACTGTACGATGAGCTGGAAGTCTCCAAGATCGTCAAATTGCAACGACTACAGTGGGCTGGGCACGTGCAACGCATGAATGACGATCGCATGCCAAAACGTGTCATGAACGCAAGACGTGTCGACGGAGCGAGGCCTAGAGGAAGACCAAGAGCTCGTTGGGAGAGCTCAGTGTATGCGGACGCCGGGCAACTACTGGGGCTCCAAGACTGGAGGACGCGGTCACGTGACCGAGACCATTGGAGGAATACTATCCAGGCGGCCAAGGCCCGACGTCGGGCTGTTGTGCCACGATGATGATGAAATGCTGATAGATACCTGTCATTGAGTATTATCTTCTTGCCTTTTTTTAAACATTCAGTCAGAGGTTTGGTCAAACGTGCGAAATCTTTAATGAATTTTTTGTAGTAGCCGAGAAGGCCCAGGAGTTGTTTTATTTCTTTTTATGTCTTTGGGGTAGGAAATTCTTTGATCGCCTTGATCTTGTCCGGATAAGGTTTCACTCCTTCCGTAGTGACAACGTGCCCAAGACATGCGATTTTTTTATGCATGAACTCGGATTTATCCAGTTGGAACTTAAGATTGGCTTCTCGGAGTTTTTGAAATACCTTTCTAAAGTTTTCTCCGTGTTCTTAGAGTGACGTAGAATATATGATAATGTCATCAAGGTATACTAAAAAAATTTTGCCTTGAAAGTCCTGAAGGATGTTGTCTATTACTCGTTGCAAGGTGGACGGGTCGTTTTTCAACCCAAAGGCATCCGGACGTATTCATAATAGCCACCTTCCTCGGTAAAAGCCGTTTTTTTGACATCACGTGGGTCCATCTCAATCTGATGAAACCCACTGGCAAGGTCAAATGGCGCGAAATACTCTTGCCTCATTTGTCAAGAATTTCTGTTATGTTCGGGAGTGGGTATCTATCGCTGATAGTCTTTTCGTTCAACTTCTGATAATCAATGACGAGTCTCCACTTTTGTTTTCCACTGGCATCCCGTTTCTTGGAACGATCCAGACTGGAGAGCTCCATGGAGAATAACAGCAGTAGGGATACAACGGTTCTGTATACCGATGACCTTTGGACTAATAGTCATCATACTTTGTTATAACACAGACACACACGTGACGTCATCCACGCGCGTTTGCGGTTGGTAATAAGTGAGGTTAGAGTGACTGATAAGCGTGTGAGTATTGGATTTTATGTCTAATGAACGTGTCTAATGAACGGAAGTAATTTTACTAATTAGCGTGGTTTTTATCTTGTTTCGAGTTTACATTTGATACATTTGACTTTGTTTATGTTGGATGACGTCACGCGTCGACACGTTTGAACATGAATTGGTTGAGTATGCCTTTGGTGGCGATAATTTGGTAAGAGTTCGGTTGTGAGTATTGATTATAAATTGATTGATTATTGATTAGGTGATTTTCGCACCTTATCAGTAAATTCTTTGCGGGTTTGTTTACATTGGGGTTTGGTTACATTCGATTTTGTTTACGTTTGGATTAGTTTACATTGCTAGATGACGTGACTGCGGTTTTTTTGGGAAAGGATTCGTTGAATATGTGAATAAGTGATAGATTGGAGGGACTGATAAGCGTGCGAGTATTGGAAAAATATTGGCTCGAGTCTTATCAACAATGAACGGAATACTCAGCCGCAAGTCAGAATTTCATTAATTAGCGTGTACGTTTTGAGTTGGATGACGACATGTTTGAACATGCGCGTTTGCGGTTGGTAATAAGTGAGGTTAGATTGGAGATAAGAATTGGATGCCGCAAAGTATTGACTCGTGCCTTATCGGAACGGCAGTATTCAACCGCAAAATTTTACTAATTAGCGAAATAATTGTAGTTTTATTGTTTTAGGATGTGAGAAGTGTGGGAAAACTTTTGCAGTAGTTTTTAAAAATGATTTTATATTTTGCGGTTACGATTTTGGTATAAAAACTACTGCAATTTTTTCTTGCCACAAGTTTGTATTCAGCTTCTGGTGAATTCAGACGGTTCCGATTGCCTTTTTGACTAAATTTATCAACAGTTTCGGTTATTTCAATTTAATACATCGATTAAATTGTTTGAACAGTGAGTAGGTGGAAAGCAAGCGAAAACAGTTTAAATCTGGTGAGTAACTTTAAATATGAATATTTTTTGTGTGTGACATTTTGATTTTATATGTTTTATTTATCGCGACTCTCCGTTTTTCATGTTGTGAAAAGTGAAAATGAAAAAACACTCTGAGAAAACTTTGACATTGTGTCGTTAATATATAGACAAACAAGTGTAAAGCAATAGACAATTTTCGGTGTTTGACCAAGTGACATTATTTTCGAAGCCAATATGTATTGTGAAATTTGTAAAACCGAAGTGCAATACACTTTATGGGTGAGCCATTTGCGAACCTATTTTCACAAAAAAAAACTGTACAGAGCCCGTAAATGAGCATTTTAAGAGGGTAAAAGTGTGCTTTAACAACCAGATTGAAACCCTTATCTGTGAAAAAAAAGACGAAGGTTTGTTGTACCCCGAAGAATTTTTAAAGAGAATGGAAGGTCCATTAATGGAATACCTTATTAAGACTGTGGACGAACGTGGCGCGATCAAATTTAACATTGAGCTTTTTGGGGAATATTTAATATATTCCCCAAAAAGCTGGATGCGAACAATGCAGATAATCTTGATAGTGAATTAATAGTGAGTGTGAAATCCATATTACAAAAGAGGAAAAGGAGCACCATATTAACCTGCTATTATTGCAAGTCGAGGACAAGTGCCAATATATTTGGATTAAAGATATTTCAAGGTATGATTATTCGAAAGAATAAATGTTTCATAGTTAAATATCTTTCTTTTTTACAGATTAATTCGTTCTCAACAAACATTAGACGAAACCGCAGTATATGTATGCAATAAGTGTTTGCAATATTTTACCACCGCTGAAAAGCATGAAGCGCACAAAACTGAATGCAGTCGCATAGTGACGAAAATGGCGGAGCCAAAGAAGTCAACGCTGCAGTATAAAAATTAAGAGCGGCAACTGGATGACTGAAGGTGACTGAGGGTAGCCGAAGTGCGAGTGGTCCAAGCAAATCTGCACCACAGTAGAGGGGCGACGGCCAATCTGCTTCGGCATCTCAGTCGGGGGCACGCTGACATCGCACTGATACAGGAGCCGCTTCTGTACAAGAATGTGGCTTGTGGATTCGGCACCAGCCTCAGTGTGTTCCAGCTAAAAGGAAGGGACAAGACAAGGACTTGTATTGTCGCCAAAAAAGAGGTGAAAGCAATCTTGATTCCGCAGCTTTGTGATGGGGATACAACCACAGTGTGTGTGGAGTGGGGGATCGCTGGTAGCGGCACGAAGCGGTGCCTGTTGTCGGCGGTCTATCTACCATACGACATAGATCCCATCACGCCCGGACTGAGAAGATTGGCAGTAGCGGCTATGACAACGGATGCTGTTATCGGCTGTGACGCAAATGCTCACCACGAAATATGGGGAAGCACCAACATAAACGAGAGAGGTAGGAGTTTGCTAGAATTTCTAACGTCAACCAACCTCAACATCCTCAACATGGGTAACAAACCTACATTTATAACTAAGAACAGGGCTGAGGTAATTGATATTACCCTGGCAACTCCAAGCATAATGAAAAGTGTCCACAGCTGGCAGGTTTATAACCTGCCATTGCTCTCGGACCACCAGTGGCTATGCTGGAATATCGGTTGTTCTGTTATTTCACCTAAAAAAGTATGGAACCCGAGAACAGCACAATGGGAAGTTTACTCAAGGAAAACAAATAGACACCTCAGAGCACTAGACGATCTGGAACTGACGAGTCCAGGACGGCTGAACGAGCAGGTGAACCGATTAACGGGAATCTTAGTGTCAGATTTCAAAGACGTGTGTCCGGAAAAGCCCGTAAGGAAGAACGCTACCTTGTGGTGGAATGGCGAACTCACAGAGGCTAGAGGTCGCACACGAAGGGCGTTTAACACCGCAAGGCGTTCCGGAAACGTGGCTGACTGGGATCGTTACAAGCAAGAGCTGTCGCTTTTCAAAAAGAAGATTAGACAAGCCAAGCGCGACTCATGGAGGGAATTCTGTGAGAACATTGAAGGAGGTACAGAGGCTGCCAGAATCAGGAAGGTTCTAAGCGTAACCTCCGGCGTACCTACGCTTTTGCGAAGGGAAAACGGGGATTGGGTGGAGGACCCGAAAGAGTGCCTGGACTTGCTACTGGAAACTCACTTTCCAGAATCAGCCTGCGTGACACCGCGTAGTGACGTACTTCGCGGAACCCACCGGGCGTCTGAGCGGCTGATCAAGGAAGTAGTGGACGAGGTCAAGATTGAATGGGCTATTGGCACATTCCGACCTTACAAAGCTACAGGGATTGATGAGATATCACCTATCATGCTTCAAAAAGCAGACAAGGCCATCATTCCCATTCTGCAGCGTATTTTTACCGCATGCCTCCGCCTCGGGGTAGTACCCGAGCAATGGACAAAAGCTAGAGTGGTCTTCATTCCGAAACCTGGTAGGTTGAATCATCATTACGTGAAGGACTTTAGACCAATCAGCTTAACATCGTTTCTGCTCAAAAGCTCGATTGATGTCGCGAGAATCTGTGTTGATCAACACGCGTATCTAGCGGGCAGATCAGTAGATACGGCATTACACAAAGTTGTCCGTACAATAGAAAAATCCTTACGGCAGAAGGAATTCACGTTGGCAGCCTTCTTAGACATTGAGGGGGCCTTCAATAATGTCACTGTCGCGAGTATCATTGATGCCTTGGCTCGATATGGAGTGGATAAAACCCTGGCGACCTGGGCATCTGACTTGCTCAAGAGCAGGCGGATTGAGGCTACCTTTTTGGAGGCCAAAGCGGAAAGAACAGTCGGTACCGGAACACCACAAGGAGGGATTATATCTCCCCTTTTCTGGATCCTGACAGTCAACGAAATACTGGAGAAGTTAAGGGCCAGTGGCTTTGAGGTAGTGGCGTATGCCGATGACATTGTGGTACTTGTGAGGGGTGCGTTCCCACAAACTTTGTCGGACCTTATGCAATCGGCGCTGGACCATATTCAAATCTGGGCCAGAAAAGTCGGTCTTAGGGCAAACCCGACAAAAACCGAACTTATGCTCTTCACAAGGAAACACAGGGTACCGGCTATTGCCACGCCTAACCTCAACGGAATAACATTGGAGCTTGCTGATAGTGTTAAATATTTGGGCCTTATACTAGACAGGAAACTGAACTGGGGGGCTAACGTGAAGCACAGAGTTGGTAAGGCCCGCGCAGCACTTTTCGCTTGCCGGTCCGCTTACTCCAATACCTGGGGTCTTTAACCTAGGGCGGCCTATTACATATTCACATGTGTAGTCAGGCCGATTTTGGTGTATGGAGCGGTCGTGTGGTGGAAAGCAGCGGAGAGTAAAACTAATATCAAGGAGCTAACAACACTGCAAAGATTAGTTTGCATATGTATTACGGGCGCTTTAAGAACCGCCCCAACGGCTGGGTTGGAAATGATTTTGGGACTCATGCCCCTAGATCGATTCATCTTTAGAAGCGCAAGCTTAGCGGCGATACGCGCTAAAAGTTCTGGCATGTGGAACGATTCAGATCAGTGGGGCCACAGCGGTATTCTTATAGAATGCCGCAAAAGATTTGGACTCGTTGCAGAAGACACGGACCACATGAGCAAAATAATACATCTTGGCAGGAATTTCCAGGTCAAGATACCCACAAGAACAGACTGGAAGAAAAAGGAAGCTACCACCGATAGGGGCGCCTGGATTTACACGGACGGGTCAAAGACGGACACAGGAGTTGGCTCGGGCGTGTTTTCTACGGATTTGAGCCTTAACCTGTGGTGTAGACTGTCGGACCATGCTACCGTCTTTCAGTCTGAATTACATGCTATACGCATGGCAGTTGAGTCCATTAGCGGAATATCAACCAGACCAATGACCATTTGCGTCGACAGTAGGGCAGCCATTCTCGCTCTTGCGTCTTACAGATGTTCTTCAAAAACTGTTAACGCTTGCAGAGTGGCTCTCAATGAAAAGGCAAGGCATATTCCTATCCGGATTATGTGGGTGCCAGGGCATAGTGGGGTCATAGGCAACGAAAAAGCTGATGAATTGGCGAGGAAAGGTTCAGGAGCTAGCAACTGCCCCTGCATCACTGTACCTCGGTCAATCGCGGACGCCACAAACAAACTTGATGCCGCCATATGGGCCAAACTAAAGTCCGAATGGGAAAACAGGCTGGACTGCAGGGTGGCCAGGATATTTTGGCCATCACCTGATCCAAGCAAAAGCAGGAAGCTGCTCAAGCTCAGCAGGAACTGCTTGAGAACCACGGTCGGCTTGCTCACAGGGCACTGCCTTACCGCATCTCATGCGAAGAAAATGGGACTGACATCCAGCAGTTTATGCAAGAGGTGCGAGATGGAAGAGGACACCATCGAGCATACTCTCTGCGATTGTCCGGCCCTCAATAATAAACGCCTCAAAATTTTTGGTGCATACCACTTTCAAGGGTTAGCGGAGGTGGCTGGTACCGTCACGCTGAGTCAGCTGATCCAGTTTGGCGAAGCGGTCACCTGGCAGCTCTAAAAAGCCAGCGGAGGGTGGCAAATTGGCCCAAACTGGTGGCCTAATGCAAGCCGCGTTTCCCGGCAGCCCTCTTTGCTAACCTAACCTAACTGGATGTACCGTTCGTCATCTACGCGGACTTTGAGTGCCTTCTGCAGGACATTGACAGTTGTGAACCCGATCCAGAGGAATCATCAACAAGGAAAATTCAGGCGCATATACCTTGTGCTTTTGCCTATTATATTAAGTGTTCGTATGATAAACGTTTAGATAAGTTTAGAATGTATAAAGGACCTGACTCGCCCAAAAACTTCGTTGATTCAGTTGTCGATGACGTTAAATTCCTTTACTTCAATTACGTCAGGAAACCAAAGGCAATGACTCCCCTTACATTGGAAGAGGAAGTAGAATTTCAAAATTTTAATTATTGCCATATTTGCCAACAAGAGCTTGGGAGTGACAGGGGGCGTGATCATTGTCATTTCACTAGTAATTATAGAGGTCCAGCTCATGACGCGTGTAATTTATTGTTTCGAGTTCCGAAATTCTTCCCAATACTATTCCACAACCTCTCCGGCTACGATTGCTATTTATTTATTAAAGAATTGGATAGAGTTGATGGGGGAGTATCAGTGATTCCCTTGAATAAGGAGCTGTACGTCTCAATCTCTAAACGCATTAAAGTTTATAATGAAAACGGTTTTGGAACGATTGAACCTAGATTCTTGGACTCGGCCAGATTTATGCAGAGCAGTTTGGATGCTCTTGTGAAAAATATATCCAAAGAAGATCTGAAAACGGTATTTCCGGCATATGGAGAGGATGAGAAAGCTCAGCTACTTACTCGAAAAGGTGTATTTCCTTATGACTAAATTAATTTTTGGGATCGATTGAATGACGTTTGCCTACCACCACGCGAGAAGTTTTTCAATAAAATGAAAATCAATTTTTATGAGCTACAGATCACGTTCAATAATATGACCATGCAAATAAAGGAAAAAATGAAAGAGTTCCAAGAGAAAGACAGTGGATGGGGGGCTTTGATAAGGCTAACTCATTGCGAATTGAATGCTAACGAGTTCAAACCTGTGTGTGAGTGTTCTGTCTATGAGTGGTTTGAGGTTTGAACAAAGCCCCCCTTCCACTGTCTTTCTCTTAGAACTCTTTCAGTTTTTCCTTTATTTGCATGGTCATATTATTGAACGTGATCTGTAGCTCATAAAAATTGATTACAGTATATTACCTGTTCAGTACCAGTACAGTACCTGTTCAGAACCAGTTCACATAACTGAACTATTCATTCGACTTTTTCCAATGCATGCTCATGTTCGCTAAGAAATATGTTTTGTAAGGTTTACTTTCCATGCGCATCTTCTCAAACAGAGATGTTTTTCAATTTAAATGAAACACTGTAATTTGATTGGAAATAATAACTATTTATTTAATAACCACATATAAAATTTGACAAGTTTTTTCATTTCAAATATTCTCCTACGAACTCTATAACATTCACAAGTATCTGGTCCGGATTTCGCATCATCATAAGCTCAAGGACAGCTCACATAATGTTTTCCGAATTTGTGTAGGGCTTCAAAAACGTATAGTTGCTCGTAAATTCGTCAAAGTGTTCCTCAAATATGAATTCTTTGTTGGCATAGAAAAATGTTTTGTAATCCTCAATAGAACGCTCTTGTAGTAAAAAGTTGTTGACCGCTTTGTTATTGCTATTATTCATGATTATCAGCTCAATGTGCGGTGTTTCGCGGTTCAAGTAATACTCATGCTATATGTTTGCTTCATCCTCTTTAAATCCAGAAATTCTATATTTGACTTATAGTTTGGATCTTACTGTTTTATATATTCAACTTCACCATTACTTAGAATTCTTTCGGCCTCAAATTCATGATATTCATAACACGAGATCTTGAGTGAGTGCATCGAATAACTGCTATCATATGTACATTGAACTGTCAACATTTTTTCATCGTCGAACTCTAATTTTAAATGTCTGTAAAAATATTTTTGCTCTCGATTATTCCAGCTATTTCCATTTCTTTTTTAAGCAAATCTTTTCGAAATCCTTCTATTGCTTCATCGATCGTAACAAATCTTCTGGGTGGTTCTGTTGTAGTCTCGATAGTTGGCGCAATTTCCGACGATGATGAAATAGCAGCGTCATCATTCAATGTTTCCGTTTGTGATGAAATTGTACTTATAGTCATAAGTCGAAAAGATAATGCTACTTCCACTGCCTTTTTATCAGGAAGCGCGAGATTTAATGCCAAATTGTTAATGTTTTCGTTCTCACTAAGGGTCACCACTGGTAGGGGGCTACCTTGAAGAAAAGACACTACACTCAAAATAAGAGCTATGTTTAAGAACACCATTTTCTATTCCAATCAACAAACAAACTGATTTCCTGCCTCCGAACCTGAAACTATTTATAGTGAAAACTCTTCTACTCTCTCGTTCATACCATTGGCAGCACTAGAAAGAAAGAAAGAAAGAGAGTAAGAAAACATTTTTTTCATTTGTTTTATTGTTAATAACCCTAATCTATCTCCATAGCTATATTATAATGGCCCCATGCATACGTACTAACCCCATCTTCCCTTATAAAACGCTTATCATCTTTATAACTAAGTGCAATCTTATTAATACATTCCGTATATAAATTGTGCAGCTTAGATCTAAATACATACAAACTACCTCTAAAACATTTTTTTTTTAAACAAACAATCTCTATAGCTATCTAAAGTTAATCCATCCATTATAATTTTTTTCACACCTTTTGCTTTCTTAATTATCTCGCCATAATCTACACTTAATGAATACATTTTAGATCTTAATCCTACAAATTTCTTCATAATTACTCCATGGTTCTCGTCCTTCATCATCCCCAATACTTTGCCATTCCTCTGGGGAATATTATAAATGTTGTTCGCGGCATATTCTGAAGTGTCAAAGTGTTCATCGACATCGGGTGAAATATCTTTATAGAAATCAGCCGTTTGAATCGTGTATATAAATGAATCCGTATCCATATAGGTAAGAGTAATATTTTCACCATACTTGGGCGTAATGAAACTATAGTGAAAATCGTACATCTTTAACTTTGATAAGTCGAGCACTGTGAACCCCAGATAGATCGGTTTATTATAGCAGGCTAATACTTGATCCATTTGGATAGCGGCCATGTTTTCAGTAAATACGGCTGCACTATGGAAATTGGGTTTCGATATTAGACTTCGAGCGCCCGAATGTCTACCTTGACAATCCCAATCTGTGACAATTTGAACATCCTTCCTATTTTCAACATTTTCCATAGTTTTCCCATAAACCGCATTATTCATTAGCTTGAAAAAGTTTTTCTCAAACGAATTTGTGCTTTTTTTGCGGTGAAAAGTATTAAGATCGATATATTGATTCATCCAAGATGACTGCCGAAACTGTAAACCTCTATAGATTCGAAGCAGTTTCATCCCATTTTCAATGCATTGCTGCAGATTCCTATAAAGAATTACATATTTGTGTTTGTTGGTTAAATCAGCAATTAATTTTGAAGTTTTTGAACCACACACTATTTTGTTTTCTGCGCAGAAAGGCAAATCATTATGACTATCATGCATTGATGGTGGATATTCCAAATCAACTTCAAATATGTAACCAATGTCAGAATCTGCTGCAATACTAAAAATATCAATAACATCCAGATTGTTAATCCACTTAAATTCAGAATGTGGAAGCGGCTGAAACATAGCCCACCCATACAAATTGTTAGTATCTAAGTATAACAGATATTTGGATGGATCTTCCGCCTTATAATTATCCATAAATTTATTATTAGCGATTGAATGACGATGCGAGCATTGAACAATACCACCTCTGATTCCCTGTTTAACGAAATGATGTATGGTTACGTCAATTAACAACTCAATTTGAATAGATGTTGTTTTGAACATTGCGTCCCACGATAACTCAGGAGTTGTGTAATACTGACAAGGATCAGAACCATATATTTTCCGACAAACTTTTCTAAAATTCTCAAACATATCTGTCAGAAGTAACACGTCCGTCTTTAAGTATAATTCCAAATAGTCCGAGAGCACTGTACAATTGAACTTTTTCCAAACATTTTGCGCATGCTGGTAATCGTTCCCTTTGCATTCGCTATTTGTTATTTTATTGAAAACTTCTCGCGTGGTGGTAGGCAAACGTCATTCAATCGATCCCAAGAATTAATTTAGTCATAAGGAAATACACCTTTTCGAGTAAGTAGCTGAGCTTTCTCATCCTCTCCATATGCCGAAAATACCGTTTTCAGATCTTCTTTGGATATATTTTTCACAAGAGCATCCAAACTGCTCTGCATAAATCTGGCCGAGTCCAAGAATCTAAGTTCAATCGTTCCAAAACCGTTTTCATTATTAACTTTAATGCGTTTAGAGATTGAGACGTACAGCTCCTTATTCAAGGGAATCACTGATACTCCCCCATCAACTATATCCAATTCTTTAATAAATAAATGGCAATCGTAGCCGGAGAGGTTGTGGAATAGTATTGGGAAGAACAATAAATTACACGCGTTATGAGCTGGACCTCTATAATTACTAGTGAAATGACAATGATCACGCCCCCTGTCACTCCCAAGCTCTTGTTGGCAAATATGGCAATAATTAAAATTTTGAAATTCTACTTCCTCTTCCAATGTAAGGGGAGTCATTGCCTTTGGTTTCCTGACGTAATTGAAGTAAAGGAATTAAACGTCATTGACAATTGAATGAACGAAGTTTTTGGGCGAGTCAGTTCCTTTATACATTCTAAACTCATCTAAACGTTTATCATACGAACATTTAATATAATAGGCGAAAGCACAAGGTATATGCGCCTGAATTTTCCTTGTTGATGATTCCTCTGGATCGGGTTCACAACTGTCAATGTCCTGCAGAAGGCACTCAAAGTCCGCGTAGATGACGAACGGTACATCCAGTTGCCGCTCGTAATTTTTATACTGCAGCGTTGACTTCTTCGGCTCCACCATTTTCGTCCCTATGCGACTGCATTCAGTTTTGTGCGCTTCATGCTTTTCAGCGGTGGTAAAGTATTGCAAACAATTATTGCATACATATACTGCGGTTTCGTCTAATGTTTGTTGAGAACGAATTAATCTGTAAAAAAGAAAGATATTTAACTATGAAACATTTATTCCTTCGAATAATCATACCTTGAAATATCTTTAATCCAAATATATTGGCACTTCTCCTCGACATGCAATAATAGCAGGTTAACATGGTGCTCCTTTTCCTCTTTTGTAATATGGTAGGGCTAGTTCTGTATCGTAGCCAAATAGATTGATGCTTATGGTGTGATTCATCAGCTCAACATTTCAAATATCTTCCACCTTTAACGGAAACTGAAGTCCGCAAAAATTCAGAACGAGCCCATTTCTCAATCGTATTAGTGTGTCAGTGATATCTTCAATTTGGTATGAGAAAGTTCGATCTGAATTACGTTCTACTGGGTACAGAGCGGAAATAATGCTCCACTTGAAGCAATAAGTGTCTTTATTTTTTAAAGTTCACCCATGCCTTTTTTGCGTACAAATATTTGGGGGTGGGGATGTAATTTGAACCTCTCAGCGGTTTATATTCATTAACGTTCAACTCACAATGCACGATTCTAAGTAGAGCCCACCCACTGTCTCTCTCTTGGAACTCTTCCATTTTCACTTTAATTTGTATGCACATGTCCTTGAATGCAGAGTTTAATTCGCTCTTATTTTTAATCACAGTCATTTTCGTATTAAATGATTTCACACTCACTATCAATTCACTATCAAGATTATCTGCATTGTTCGCATCCAGCTTTTTGGGGAATATATTAAATATTCCCCAAAAAGCTCAATGTTAAATTTGATCGCGCCACGTTCGTCCACAGTCTTAATAAGGTATTCCATTAATGGACCTTCCATTCTCTTTAAAAATTCTTCGGGGTACAACAAACCTTCATCTTTGTTTTCAAAGATAAGGGTTTCAATCTGGTTGTTGAAACACACTTTTACCCTCTTAAAATGCTCATTTACGGGCTCTGTACAGTTTTGTTTGTGGAAATAGGTTCGCAAATGGCTCACCCATAAAGTGTGTTGCACTTCGGTTTTATAAATTTCACAATACATATTGGCTTCGAAAATAATGTCACTTGGTCAAACACCGAAAATTGTCTATTGC
Organism: Nemotelus nigrinus; assembly: GCA_947369275.1. Lineage (NCBI taxonomy): Eukaryota > Metazoa > Arthropoda > Insecta > Diptera > Stratiomyidae > Nemotelus > Nemotelus nigrinus. The sequence goes on along the minus strand of OX376372.1, from coordinate 96,233,925 downwards.
TTTACACTTGTTTGTCTATATATTAACGACACAATGTCAAAGTTTTCTCAGAGTGTTTTTTCATTTTCACTTTTCACAACATGAAAAACGGAGAGTCGCGATAAGTAAAACATATAAAATCAAAATGTCACACACAAAAAATATTCATATTTAAAGTTACTCACCAGATTTAAACTGTTTTCGCTTGCTTTCCACCTACTCACTGTTCAAACAATTTAATCGCTGTATTAAATTGAAATAACCGAAACTGTTGATAAATTTAGTCAAAAAGGCAATCGGAACCGTCTGAATTCACCAGAAGCTGAATACAAACTTGCGGCAAGAAACTATTGCAGTAGTTTTTATACCAAAATCGTAACCGCAAAATATAAAATCATTTTTAAAAACTACTGCAAAAGTTTTCCCACACTTCTCACATCCTAAAACAATAAAACTACAATTATTTCGCTAATTAGTAAAATTTTGCGGTTGAATACTGCCGTTCCGATAAGGCACGAGTCAATACTTTGCGGCATCCAATTCTTATCTCCAATCTAACCTCACTTATTACCAACCGCAAACGCGCATGTTCAAACATGTCGCCATCCAACTCAAAACTTACACGCTAATAAATGAAATTCTGACTTGCGGTTGAGTATTTCGTTCATTGTTGGTAAGACTCGAGCCAATATTTTTCCAATACTCGCACGCTTATCAGTCCCTTCAATCTATCACTTATTCACATATTCAACGAATCCTTTCCCAAAAAAACCGCAGTCACGTCATCTAGCAATGTAAACTAATCCAAACGTAAACAAAATCGAATGTAACCAAACCCCAATGTAAACAAACCCGCAAAGAATTTACTGATAAGGTGCGAAAATCACCCAATCAATAATCAATGAATTTATAATCAATACTCACAATCGAACTATTATCAAATTATCGCCACCATAGGCAGACTCAACCAATTCATGTTCAAACGTGTCAACGCGTGACGTCATCCGACATAAACAAAGTCAAATGTATCAAATGTAAACTCGAAACAAGATAAAAACCACGCTAATTAGTAAAATTACTTCCGTTCATTAGACACGTTCATTAGACACGAAATCCAATACTCACACGCTTATCAGTCACTCTAACCTCACTTATTACCAACCGGAAACGCGCGTGAATGACGTCACGTGTGTGTCTATGTTATAACAAAGCATGATGACTGTTAGTCCAAAGGTCATCGGTATACAGAACCGTTGTATCCCTGCTACTAATAACTTGGTCTGATTATCCCTTGCGAGAGCATATCATTTATTTGCCTTCTTACTTCTTCTTTGTGGACGTAGGGTACCTATATGATTTCGTGTATATTGGTTCGTCGTCCGTTGTTTGGATCCGATGTTTAATCTGGTTCGTGAACGTTAATTTATGTCCCTCATGAAAAAACAGATCATCATATTCTCGGCAAATATTAAATAAGATACCTTTTTCTTCTTTATTTAAGTGAGATGTTCGAAGTAATCTAGTTACATTGCCTTCAGAATGATCATTAAAAGACAAATCAAAGTTAAAACAGCTTATTTCAAGATGGTTGTTTGAAAGAGGATTTACTTTTAACGGTTGTTCTAATAAAACTATTTGGTCTGTGTTTGAAGTGTTTACAATCTCAACAAGGCTGTACCAATCATTTGAGTGGTAGAGTCCTTCGGGAATATGAACATCAGGTTTGATGATCGTTTCCTGAATGTGAAAGTCACCGCTTCTGATGTCAACTGGGAGTTTAGCAATAGTTTTACGATTCGCAGGTACCGTAAACCTTTCTGACATCAAATTTGGCTTGAGGTGAAGTCGCAAAGACGCATTTTTAGTTCTGAGTGTTTTGGTTTTGAAATCAAGGGTAGCACCTAAAGCTGTTAGAGTATCAAGCCCAAGTAGTCCGTCAAAATAGCCATGAAACTTGAAGATCAGAAAGGTTGTCTCTCTGAGCTGATTAAACTCGATGAAATTGGGAAGTGTTATCTGTTGGTCCAGTTTGTGCTTATTGAAGATAGTGGAGATAACCATAGGAGTAATATTTTGAAGCTCCTCAGAATGAACATATTTCGGATTAATAGAAGAAGCTAACGCTCCTGCATATATTAAAAATTTCAATGGATGCCCGAAAGGAGAGGACACATTAATGTACGGCAAAATGGAACCATGTTTGTTGATATCTATGAATCCGAACCCATCGGATTCATAGATATCAACAGGCAAATTGGCGAAAATTTTCATCATCTATTTCGTTATGAGTTTCTGGGAAGGGTTGTTCAGGGCTATCAGTAGGGACGATTTCAGTTTGCACCGAATATTCGTTGTCTTGCTCACAGTATTGATCTAGTTTTTGGTGGTTTTCGTTTCCTACCTCGCAATGGTTTTCGGTTGCAGATACATTAAATAATTCTTTCGCAACAAAGTTTGGAGGTCCAATTGATCGGAAGAAATTATTCTGTGGACCAACGTTATTGACACGGCGACCTTGCTGTTTGGATTGCCGGGTAAATCTTGAACTGGTGTCCATTGGTTCAGGTTTCAAAGGAATTCGGTTATTCAAAGTTGACATAAATGCATTATTCCTTTGTTGTGGCATTTGATAAAAGGGGTTGTTTTGTAATCTACCGATCATTGGGGGCTGTACTGGTCTTGGTCCGATATGGGATGGATTAGAGTTTTGTATAAATAGTCTTCTGGGGGGGTTTGGTACAAAAGACCTGAATGTGGCATTTGGAGGTTGGAAAGCATGTGCGCTAAAGTTTGGAGCGTTGTTGCGAAAATTAGTAGGAGTTTGCACTTGAACAAATGAAGACTGGGGTAAGAGATAAATTTTTGGTTTTGGGTTATGGTGTACTTTTGCTGAAGAATTGTCGTGTCTGGAGTAAGAAATGTTCTGTTCTTGAATAGTAAGAGAAGGCCTTTGAACAGTAAGAGAACGCCAGTAAGAGAAGGCCTTTGCTAATGTATCAGGCTTCATTGTTCATATTGTTGAGCTTAGTGGCTCCATAAGTCCAGACAAGAAAGAATTTAGACACATTTCGGTAAATAAGTTACGTTTAGCGTTGATAACGTTGATGTCTTTTTCGTGAATTTGAACGTGGTTGGTCACTGTAGCTAAAGTTTCTATTACTTCGCTATAAAAAGCTTCAACAGACTTGGCACCCTGTTTAAGTTCATGTAAATCTCTGATTAGAGACGTTTCATTACGCTTGTCTGCGTAATGAAGAATGAGGCTCTGCTTGATTTGGTACCAGTCAAGAGGTATTCCGTACATGTTGAGTACCTCATTGGCAGGCTCTTCTATTTTGTTCCGTATGGAACGAAGGAGAATGTTTCCATAAGGAGTCCCTTCTGTGCACAATATTGTCGCACGAATTTCCTCCACGTTATTTAAAAACCCGAAAAGGAGTCTAGGATTGCCATCAAATTTAGGCAAATCCTTAATTGCGTCAGGGACGCGAAGTGACGCAAGTAGTGTGTTCATGATATGCACACTGTCGTTGTCTGTGGGCATGATTTCTAAACAATGGTCAAAAGAAAGAACACTATTGGCACTCGCGACACTAGTAGCACTTCCATTACCGGCGCTCGCGTCAAAATTGTAAATTCTTGCACTTTCCACTTCTATTATAGGGTTTAAAAAACTTCTACGTACTTTATTATATGGTTTTTTCAAAAACCAATTCATCTTATAGTTAATGCATGTATGTATGTAAAAAGGTTTACAAGTAAAATATATCAAGGAAATATTAATAAAGTTTAAAATAGATATTTAAAATATTATTGGCACAAACTAATTGCTTAGGAATGGTGAAGGAAAATAATCAAAGGAAGATATTTAACTTACCAGGTTAATGTTATTAAAATCTGCATTCTTTTACTTGCGTACCACTGCAGCCGATAAACTTTCGACGTTGCTTTATAGCACAATAATTTTGACGAAATCCACACAGTAGCTGGACCTTACCTTAAACCACGTTTGGAAGCAATTTGGTTGAAAAATTCGGTTGGAGCTGCCAGCTATGGTAATTTTGGTGTCTTCAATTTTAAAAAATAAAAATTTGGAAGTGAAAACATTCAAATCATCGAATATCCTAAAAATGTCCGTTTCTTACAATAAAACCAATCTGTATACAAATCTTATGCTTTATCTACAAGTTCAAAGTAAAACTTTGGAAATTTCATGTCGGACAAGAACGGTAACCCTTTCCCAGTTAACCTATATTTTTAGCATCAAAAACTTCTGTTCACGGGAACTCACGAACCAATAATCAGATACCATTGAAATTTACAGAGTGCATTGGACTTAAGTAGAACCAGGTCTGATAGAAGCGATTTTGAATTGTGGGCAACTCTGTGCCAGTGGTGCCATCTTGAAAAATTACAAAGGAAAAAAAACTGCTTTTTGCCCTATGAAATGTGAATTAGTAACCAGATTTTTATGAAATTGACACAGTAGCTGCACCTTACTTTAAACTCTGTTTTATAGAAATTTGGTTGAAAAAATCGATTGGCGCTGCCAGCTATGGTAATTTTTGTGTCTTTGGTTTTGAAAATTCTCTCAGGAAAATAAAACATTTTGCCCTATAACTTCCAGTGCAGTCATGAAATCAATACGAATTTCATACAATTAATGGAACCTATTATAAGCACTATTCAGGCCAAATTTGGTTGAAAAGCCATGATAGGGTTACCAGCTATTGTTGGTTTTGTGTTTAATTGCAATATCTTTATTAAGCGGTTTTATCTTAGAATTTTCAAATGGTAATGATATTGTAGTGACAATAAACAGCAAATATTAAGTTATCGATTATTTGAAAAAACTCGCTACAAGTATCCCTAAATTTCTTTATACTCCTATAACTTCGAATGTAATATAACAACGTAAAGCAGATGTGATATATTCTTGGCTTTGATACTGGCGAAAGGTTGCCAGCAACGCGTCGGTTGTGCTACTTTTGTATCAATAAATGCTTACAGTTAGTGTTCATACCGGAAACATTTACAATGAAAATAAATAACCGATGTTTCAATTCCCTAAGTTCTGCAAATTTTTCGGATCGCAGCCCCAAACACCAACTTCAGTTACAGTGCTGCAGGCACTGAGCATTTTCTTCATTGATGTTATATGAGATGCTGCTTTCAAAGTTTGGTGAAATAAGCAACTGATAACGAATATAATTAACCCGTGTTTGTCTTTCATAAACTTTTAAACCCATGCCAGTGGTAATATCTGAAATTTTCTACCATATGAGCTATAATGCATTCTTGAGACCAAAGTAAAACGTGGCATTTGAAACAGTTTGGCCGTAATAAGCAGCTCATGTGGTGGAATATGCACTCAACCCCTGCACAATTCTTCTACCGTTCTTCGAACATTAGTGTTTCTAGCGGTTCAGGTGCGCTTGAGTTTTTTATTTTCTCTCTAAGCTTCTTCAACTTCTAGAGCATCCCCGAGCTCAAAAAGGTCGTTTTTTACCTGGTGCGACATATTTTTCTGAACTTTGAATGCAGCTGCCATTTTTTGAATTATTACCCGGCACTTTCAAAGCATCTTTTCTTCTTGAACACTTTTTTCAGCAGTATAGCTTCGCTTCAGAGAAGAGCGTACAATCGTCGCTGGAAAGGTAACCACTGCATTGCAATGCCTGCGTATGCTTTTCTGAACCAAACACCGTTCCGCGCGCGGAGTCTCTTCACTAAATTTACCTGTGGTCGCCGCACTACCTGCCACTGCAGAACGCATTACGCTAGGTGTTTCAGATATACCTTGTTTTTTTCTTACAGATTTTTTTATATGGGTGCTGCTGTTTGAAAATTAAGCCCACCAATAAAAGGATATACTTCCTTGGTCATTAATGAATTTTCGTCTATTTTGTTTACTTTATTGTCATATATTTTATTTTTGAGCATGTGTTATGGGCCCCGCATCAGGGCTGATTCTAGGTCCGGATGAACCGTAACCTTAATGATCCCATGGCTTTGCACGGGTAATTCAAGGAGGCAGGCCACGTGAAGGTTGTCAGAGACCTGTATGCGGTTCTCTGCGCAGAGCCGGATCAGCGCTAATCAGGGGTGAAACTTAACTGAAGCTGAAGCCTACCAAGATTTTAACATGATGGAGGCAGTATGATATTTACCTGCAGTCTTTGGCACTTCAATGTCACTCTGGTGTTGTTTGGTTCAAAGCACAATAGCCAGCAGCCTACAAGCATCAATTTCAAATCATTAGTTAATATATTTATCCGTATAAAGTGAGCCAGTTTCTGCCAATGTAAGAACAGCATATCTGCTGGCGGCAGTGCCGAGACGCATTAATTGTGAGCAATAAGGAAATAAGACGCATTAATTGTGAGCAATAAGGGAATTTGATTACTAAAACCGTCAAATATGCCAGAGAACAGTACCAAGTACCCAGGTGTGCAGTTCTTTAGGTTCATGAGATCTAACATTCATGGCCATATCAAAATAAAACATTATATGTAATTGTCATCTCAATATACTCAATACCACTTTGATCTTAACTATGCATTTAAACTCAAAGGGTTCAAAAGGAAAAAAGGATTTTAATACAATAACTTGCGTGAATTTCAAGATTTAGGAAAACAAAACACTGCAAAACTTTGAGAGCAGCATAGCATAATAAAACCAAAAAAAAATGCTCAGTGCGGGCAACACTTTACCAGCACTTAAAATATTTCAACATTGGTAACTTATTTTCATTGTAAATGTTCGCGATATGAATAGTTTATATACACATTTTTTTATATGAAAAAAGCAAAAAACGTCTCGCGCTGGCAACTCTTCGCTAGCATCAAAACCAAAAATATATCACACCTGCCTCACATAAAAATCAATCTACCCTGCGAATTTCGTTTTGATCCGATGGCTGTATTGAAAGTTCTAGAGGTACAAAAAAATTTAGGGCTACCAGTGTCAAAGGCTTTCAAAATATCGAAAGCTTCATATATGTTTTTTAATTGTCATATAAGACCATAACCGTTTAAAATTTTAGGATTAAATCGCTTCGTAATAAATTACAATTAAATATAAATTCAGCAATAGCTGGCAACCCTGTCAGGGCTTTAAGTCAGATTCCTTCTGAATAATGCCTATGATAAAATCCATTTACTGTATAAAATTCGTTTTGATTTCATGACTGCACTGCAAGCTAAAGGGCAAAAAGCTGTACTTTCCTGAGGAAATTTTCAAAACCCACGGCACTAAAATTACTATAGCTGGCAGCATTAACCGGATTTTTCAATCAAATTTCTACCAAACACGGCTTAAAAAAATGTTTAGCCACTGTGCCCATTTCATGTTAATCTGGTAACTGAATCAGAATTCAAAGGGCGAAAATCAGTTTTTTTCTCTATAATTTTCCAAAATGGCACCACTGGCACACAGTTTTCCGCATTCTCAAATCGCTTCTTTCAGACGAGGTCGTACCACATGTCAATACATTTTGCGAATTTCAACTGTAGCTGATAATTGGGTCATGAGTTCTCGTGAACAGAAATTATTGATGCTCAAAATATAGGTAAGTTGGAGAATGGTTACCGTTCTCGTCCGATGTGAAATTTCAAAAGTTTTGCTTTGGTTGCATAAACAATGCATAAGATTTCTACATGAGTTGGTTTTTACTGTAAAAGACGAAAGTTTTTCATAGGAGTCGATGGTTTGAAGGTTTTGACTTTCAATTGCTGCCGTAGCTGCAGGGTTTCCAGCACATTCATTACAAACCACACAAGTCTACACCTTAGTAACATCAATACGTCCATTAAATTTCATAAAAATCTGACAATCTGGTCAAAAGTTAAGGTGCAAAGCGCACACATAGGGTTACAAATTTCAAAAAACTATTACATTCACATTAAAAACAAGTTTGAAAGTCATTTTATAAACTTTGGTTTTGCAAAAGTTATTTGCTCTCAGAATAAAAGGTATATTTAAAATATCATTAAAATGGCCACCGGCGCCCAAGAGTTAAAGGTCTTAAACCTTTTGCGAAACCTGGCACTATTGTGTAAAATTACCAATGTACCCTTTAAACGAAAGTTCAATTGAATGGTGCGTTCCTGAGATTTTTTCACTGAAATATTTTGATGATATACATATAAATATATATACAGCTATCTATATATATATATATCTATGTATATATATATATATATATATATATATATATATATATATATATATATATATATATATATATATATATATATATATATATATATATATATATATATATATATAAGTTTATATCTATTGTAATATTATAAAGGTGTTTTATTAATATGGGTCACTATGTTTGTAAATCTAGCGTGGCAAAATTGGTCGCCGCGTAGCAAGACTACAAACAAAAGTGCCATCGAGTTAGTAAAATCTAAAGTTTTAGCCTTAAATGACCTGTCCGACAAAGCTGGGGTTCCAAGACAGACTAACTTTATTGTCTCATGTCCGATCTTAAAAAGTAACATTTTCGTTAAATTTGTAAGTGGAAAATATATGTTCTAAAATGTATGGATTGGGTTTTTGATGTTGTTTTTAATATTAAGTGTATGTGTTCTTCTCTTTTAAAAGTTTTTGTAGCTCTTGTCTGTAGGCTTTGTAGATAGCCGAAGTGGAGCTTCATATTCCTCATTTTCTCGTTTGTGCCGTTAGATTGCTCCCTTAAGGCTCGGCCACATAGGCAGCGGTCTGTCGCGGCGGGCAGCGATGCGGTCAGGCGGTCTGGTTGTATTATGGAATGTTGTATCAGCTCTGTCAGACACAACGCGATCTACCGAATTCGGTCAATCTCTGTCGCGGCGACAAGCGATCCGGTTGTACAAACTTACTGATTTTTGTAGTGACCGCCTCAAAATAAGCGAGCAAACTGAGTTATTCATTGAAAGTGTACGTAAGTACACATTTTTATTCGATAGTTCGCATGAACATTTCAATAATATTTTAAAGAAGGCAGAAGCATGGCATGAAGTAGGCAAAAAAGTACATATGACAGGTAATGAACTAATGATAAATATTTTCTAACAGATTTTTCAATGTATATATTAAATTCATTTTTCATATTTAATTCACTTGTTAATGCACATATTTAATATACATATACATATATTTAATGGGTACGTGTGATGTATGTATATATTATTATGTATATAGACAAATGGCTAGTCTTTCTTTAGTGCCAATTGGTTCTCTGAAGTTGGTTGTGCACTTTTCAATCCTCAATTTTATCAATTCATGTAATTCCTCAAAACAGTCTCGTGACATGCGAAAATACTTGAAAAATCTATCTTCATGTGACTCCAGTTCGATACATAATCGGTGGTATTCACCCAACTGTTTTCTTTTCTTATTGATTTCATGCACCCAACATCGTCTTTTTTTCTTTCTGTATCGTAAAGCTAGCATCAGAAGGAGTTGTTCTTCATCTGAGCTCATACTCAATAGCAATATGAAACACAAATTATTTTGAAAATGCACTACTATTTCTCTCGGGCGCACTCAGTCACGGACTGCGCAGACAAGGTATCGCGTCCTATGTGGCGTCAACATATCGCAGACCGCCGCGACCAACGCCGGATCGCTTCCCGCCGCGACAGACCGTTGCCTATGTTGCCGAGCCTTTAGTTGCCTAACGATCATGTTTTGTTGTTGTAGAATTTTTGTCTGTCAGGCTTGTAATTTGTGAATTTATCCTGTATTGTTGATTTCGTTTTTAATGTGAGATTTGTGAATTCTTCTTCCACTCGCGGTGGTTATAGTAACTTTATTATCTTTGACCACAGTTTTCTTCTTGTAAATAGGTTTTCGCTTGCCCTTTATTTGCTTTATGGCAGTGTAGACAGTTCGCCCTGGATCTTATGATTTGGGTTTTTGTCTTTTTAAGCTTTCATTTTTTAGTTTGATTTCTATTTCTTCTCAATTAATTTGGCTAGATCTTCATTAACCTTTGACCTGAAATTGATTAGTTCTTGATAATTAATTCGCTGTGTTCTACCAAAGAATATGTCGCTGGGCTTTGTATTCGTCACTGAGTGGAAAGAGTTATTGTAACAATCTACTGCTATATTCATGATTTCTTTCAGGGATAGGTCTGGATACTCTTTAGACAAGCATCTCGTAATTTCGATTAGAGTTGAGTGAAATTTCTCAACGGTTCCATTGACTTCACTCTTCTGGGATGGTGTTTTGTACACTTTGATGTTCAAGGTTTTTATATAATTTAATATAATTGGGCTTAAAAAGCTTCGTTCATTATCTATTACAAGTTTATTCGGCACTGTGTAGAAATGTAGGGCTTTTGTTGTTTTATTTCTCAAATGCAATGTTGATTTGTTTGTAATTCGGAAAATTTTTGCAAATTTGGAGAATTTATCGATGCAAGTAATGCATTTTTCGCCATCTAGTTCAAAAATGTCCATGTGAAGTATTTCTGTAGGATACGTGGGAATGAGTGTTGCTTGAATTTCTGGTCTTCCAGGATGTCTGTCATATTTAGTAGTATTGCATATGTCGCAAGATTTGATAATTTTTTTTATTTGCATCGTCATATGCGGGAAGTAATAATTCTCTAGAATTTGGTTCTTGTTTTCTATATGATTTCTGTGAGCTCTTCGATGCTCTTGATTTATAATTTCGAACTGATTATCCGGGTTTGCAATGTCCTAAACTACTCTTTGCGTTATGCTTATTTTGAATTTGCTAAAGTGTTTCTTATATACTTTCTGTAGGAGTTGAACGTGCTTTTCTTGTATCTTTAGACCATTAAGAATATTCGGGTTTAAATATTTTTTCAGATTTTCTATTAAGGATTTTTCTTCGATTTCTTTTAGTTTGATGTAATGTCGTCGATAGCCTGAATGAGGTTCTTCGAAAGCATACACGTCCTTACCTTCCTGGAATATCAGTTGGTTTTTAAATGTATTAAAAGGCGCTTCGCAGCTAGGAATCAAGTCCGTGCTATCCTCTTTCGCGCTATGGATTGTCCCTGATGATGAAGTTATTACATTAACTTGCGTCTTGAGTCTCAAAAGAGCGTCAGCTACGTAATTTGTTCTTCCAGGTTTGTAAATGAGTTCAAAATTATACTCCTCCATTCTGGCTTTCCATCTTTTTAACTTTGAATTGGTGTTTTCGCTGCTTAGGCTGAAGGTAAGCAGCTGATGGTCTGTTAGTATTTTTATTTTCTTTGCACCATTAAGGTAATTTCGGAGGTTATCTAGAGCCCAGACGATTGTTAACATTTCTTTTTCATTGGCAGCATATCCTGCTTCCGTTTTATTCAAACCCCTAGAAAGTAATAGGGTTGTCCTTGCCGATTTCCCCTTGGGAGAGGACTGCACCAATCGCGTGGTCTGAAGCATCGGTTGTTAGAATGAACGGCCTTGAAAAGTCAGGGAAACTCATTACTTCAGCGGAGGTTAAGAGCTCTTCGAGGTCATCGAATGCTTTCATTTCTTTTTCACCCAAATTGATTTTTACCTTTTTTGACTGGTTGGCTTTTTTCTGCCCATTTGCACCTCTCGTAAGGTATGTTAAAGGCTTCGCTATTTTGGCAAAGTCTCTTATAAAGCGTCTATAGTAGGAAGTTAGCCCTAAAAAACTCTTCAGATCTTTTAAGTTTTCAGGAGGTTTGATACCTTTTATAGCAGCTATCTTTTTTACATCGGGCTTCATACCTTTGTTTGATATGATATATCCCAAAAATTCTGTTTCAGTTTTAAGAAACTCGGTCTTATCCAGGTCCACTCTTAAGTTTGCCTTTTCTAATTTGCCAAATACTTTTTCAATATTTTCCAAATGCTCCCCCTCCGTCTTGCCGAATATAATAATATCGTCTATGTAGACGTAACATATTTTGCCAATGTACTCTTTCAAGACTTCGTCTATCATGCGTTGGAAAATGGCAGGAGCATTTCGAAGGCCAAACGGTAGTCTGGTAAACTCATATTTTCCATTCATCGTTGAGAAGGCGGTTTTGGGGATGTCCTCGTCCTTCATTCTCACCTGATGGAACCCAGACGTTAGATTCAATGTGGCGAAAAATTGGGGGCCACCAAGATTGGCAATCGTGCTGGAGATGTCGGATATCGGGTAGGTATCAGATATCGTGACGGCATTAATTTTCTTGTAGTCGATAACCATTCTATATTTCCTTATTCCAGTTGCATCCATTTTTTTCTCTACAATCCAGATAGGCGAATTGTAAGGACTTTTTGATGGCCTAATTATTCCATTTCTTAACAGGTCTTTCACCTGATTGTCTACTTCCTGCCACATGTTAACTGGGTATGGGTAGGTTTTGGCATATATTGGTTCATCAGTGGATGTTCGAGTTTCGGCGCTAACGTTGGTATTTATAGACTGTTTATTATCAACTGGTTCGAATAAGTTTCTGTGGTTCCTGATTATTGCTATCAGTTTTTCTCTAGCTCGGTGAGGAAGGTGACTGTCCTTAATGTTTAAATTATTTACTTGTGTGGACTGTTTTTCCTTGAGTGGAATGATGATATTGGGTTTTATTCTTAATTCATTCTTTTTCCGATCGATGACTGCCTCAAGTGCCTTTAGTGTATCATCTCCAGTAATTCCATCGAAGGATTTCAGGCCTGGTAAAATGAAAAACTGTACGACTGTATTGTTGCCTATGCTTGAAAAAAACCTGCCCCTAATTTTCTCTTTTACTTCAATTTCTCCTCCTGTCGATTGTATTTTGAAGGATTTTTCCGTTGGTTGTTTGGTTTCTGCTAATTCTGGTCTCACAAAATTTTTGTTAGTTCCCATATCGATGAGGAATTTAAGAATTCTACGATCGCTAGCTACATATTCTATGTATGGAATGCTAGAGAGGCATTCCTCATAAAATTTACTTCCATTTCCGGATCTTCAATATCTTCTAAATTATTCATTTGCATTTCTGCTTCGTAGGCTGCTACGGAGTCTTCGTTCGTAGTATCCTCTTCTATGGTATCCTCAGAAGTCTCAATGATATTCACGCGTTGGTGTTTGTTTGAGTGATAATCGTTCTGCTGAGGTCTTTTAACTGGATGGGTTTCCCGTGGCCGATTCATGTAGTTCACTATTTTGGTCTTAATGGAGGGATCAACTTCCATAGGTACTGGGGGTTTTTGTGCTGAGGGCCTGGCTGGTGGCTGTGGACGTTGTTGATGTTGTAGATGGTATGCTTCATTTCTCTGGTTCAGCGATAGATTCTTGGGTGCAGGACGTGGTGGCAGTTTTGGTAGAGCTTGCTGAATTGGCCTTGTTATATTCTGAGAGAAAAACTGATTTTGGGGGGCTGTGACTGAATTGATTATGCTTGGCTTGTGTATTTTAGTGCTACGGAAGTTGAGATTTTGAATTTCAAGACACGTTGTATACGCTTCTGGGAGAGTTTTGGGTTTCTGAATCATTAACATCTTCGAGATGTCACCATTCACACCCCGTATAAATACATCAAGAGCCCTGTTTCTGTTAGTCTTAATTAATACTCCGACCGTTTCAGAAGAATAATCTTCTATTCGAATTTTATTCACGATTAGTGAAAACTGATGGTTCACAAGCGCGTAAAACTCATCGAGGTTCATATTGCTTTGATGCAAGAGATTTAATTGGTGTTCTAGTGTATGTAAGTCTCTCTTATCTGCGTAATGCAGCGAAAGACACTTCTAAATAGATGACCAACTATCGTCGAATAAATTATAAGATATGAGGGCTGCATCAGCAGGGCCTCGAATCTTTTGCCGTATACTACGGAGTATTGCTCTGTAGATTGGCTTCGTTCGGACGATTTCATAGTCCTTAAGGATACTTTCGACACTGTGAACCCAAGACAGATATTCTGCTGGATTCCCGTCGAATGTCCGCGATTCCCCAACGCAATCGGGCATTTTACAGATTTCTTTGAGCTCCTCCTCAGTACGAGGAGCTCGAAGTGGTTCAATTTGCGGTGTAATGGAGCCTTGTTCCAATACCTTCAATCGACTGTCAATTTGCTTAACCAAGACAATTTGTGCATTGATTGCACCTTCTAATTGTCTGATGCTTTCTATCAACTGTTCCATTGCAGACTGTTAAAACATTCGCGCACTATTTATCCTCCCTTTGTGACTTATGCACGGGCACTGGATATTAATATTCACTTCACTTCGTAAATATATTTTTGTAAGTACCTTTCGTATTCGCTCGATATTTATTTGTTTTCAACAAAATTAATCGAAAAGTGTACTTACATTAATATCCTTTCCATCTAGTGCGGTGTTATCGATTAATAAAACTCCGTCAAGTGGTGGACCAGATATGTGAATCTAAGTTCGTGGGTTAGCTGCAATATCTCCCTTTTGGCTGTTTACTTTGATTTCGCAAATGCCTACTCGCGGTACAGACTATTCCTTTCACTGAACTATTTTATATATTAAACAATCAGGTCCCTGCTCGGGCGCCAGTTAAACAACTTTATCTGTTGTGTAATCCAAAAGAAACCACCTGATTTATAACTGAACACTTCAGTGTCTATTTTATTAATCATTCATCAAAATGAAAATTCTCTCTATTCCTTTTTCTATTGTTTTTCAAACGTCATGAAACTGCAAAAGGTCACTTGATTTGTTTGGTTGGTCTGGATATTATCAAAGTGTCAACTTGAATATGTGCTTTTCTTCTCAAAGCTTTTGAATGCTATTTTAGTAATTTAGAATTCTTTCTTGTGAAAATAATAATAATTTCAATAAATTTTAATTAATGTGTGCATATATGAAGGTTTTCATCAATTTTGTATTGAATTACAACGTAATTACAATACTTTTACAGACATTTGTACTTTTGTAGAATTTTTTTATTTTTGTTGTGCATTTGGCATTGATAAATCATTGAGATATTTTATTTTGCATTTTCCGTTTACTAGTGTAACTGAGTTAACACAATTTTTTTTCAAATTTTGTATGGTTTGTGGCATTCTTTTTGCTGTTTTTTGTGTTTTTAACTAAAATTAATATAAAAATTTAACGAATTAATTTTTATAGCTGATTTTTATTTCGTTTTGCAAAGTATGTTCGATATATTACGAAAGAGAATAAATGTTTTACTTTAAAGCTCAAATATGTACTTCAATTTTTGATTTTGTTTGAATCTTTGGTGTGATTTTTTTATATTTTGCATTAAACTTATACTGTTTTTCAGCTTGATTTGTAGTTCATTGGCGTAATTTAATTTAATGATGCTTTCAATTGTTCTCTTTGGTGTTATGTAGATAATTATTTTCATCGGTTCATTTTGTATTTGAATGTATTGTTGCATTTAATTGATTATATCCTTGTTTCGGCGCACATTTCTTAGTTATGAGTGACGTCAATTTCACCAATGGCAAAACTAATTTTGATGGATAGTAGTAAGAGTGGACTTCTTGCCGGTTCTTCATATAAAAATAATTTCTTTTGTATGTTTAGAATCGTTGCAAAATTTCCGTGGGAGTGGGAGGGTACATTAATAGTGTACGTTGTACGAGGAGAGGAGATATATATGATGATGTTTTGTTGCTCGTTTAGATGTACGCTGATTTTTCGTGGAAACTGCCATAAAAAATACACGGGGAAAACAGGTTAGAGTTGTCCAAATCTAAACGCTTTTTTAAAAGCTTTTCGCCGCCGAGGAGGACAGGTTCTTCATACAAAAATCTGGGGTTTTTTTACTAATGTTCGGAGAACAATAGTATTAAACTGATTTCGCCGAAAATTCATATTTCTTTATATATATATATATATATATATATATATATATATATATATATATATATATATATATATATATATATATATATATATATATATATATATATATATATATATATATATATATATATATATATATATATATATATATATATATATATATATATATATATATATATATATATATATATATCAGCAAAATGATTAAGGGAGATAATCTTTGGAGTGGCCGATCCGATTGAGCAGAAATTTTCAGAGGACGTAGATGTGTATAAATGGTAGGTCCATAACTTTCTCAAATTCAGATATCCTAAATCTTTTGGCGGCGGCGAGCGTTTTAGTGAATTTTGAGGAACTCCTATATTTCCAAGCAGTGTAAATTTTTGTTAAAAAAAGTATTGGGAATGAGAAGTAATTATGTTTTTAGCTTCTTTATGATAAAGAATTGGAAATTTTGAGCCGTGTGTGTGTCCAGGGTGCCTAAAAGTAGGCAAGGATTTTTTTTCAAATTTTTATTTGTCATTACTTGTAAGAAAAATAATGGATCATCGTGAAAATTACAGAGCGAATTGATGTTGACTAAAATTTGGCACATAAAGATTTTCAACATAACGCGGGTAACCCTGTAGCTGTGGCAGGCTGCTGAAAAAAAAATCCTTCAAATCATTGACCTTCCTGAAAATTTTTTGATTTATGACAAAAATTTCAAATTTTTGATAAATTTTGTCCCTTGTCCTTCATCTTAAGATAAAATTTTCTAAATTCCGATTTGCATAAGAGCGGCAACCTATCACAAAATTACCTCTATTTTCAGCACTCGAAAGTTCTGTTCACGAGAACTGACGATCGGATAATCCGATCGTAAAGAAACTTACAGGATATGTTGGTATTAGCTAGGACCAGGTATGATAGAAGTGATTTTGAAATGTGGGCAACCCTGTGGCAGTGGTACCATCTTGAAAAACTACTGAGAAAAAAAACATCTTTTTGGCCTATAACTTCCGATTCAGCCATCAGATTTTAACAAAATTTACACAATACTTGGATGTTGACTCTATGCAACATTTGGTGTAAATTTGGTTGAAAAATTAGTATAGGGCTGGCAGCTGTGGTGATTTTTGTCTCATAAATCTTGCAAATTCGCTCAGCAAAATAAAGATTTTCTCCCTATAACTTCGGGTCCAGTGTAGAAATCAAAACGAAGTTCATGCAGTAAATGGACCTTAGTGTGAAATAAATGTCGTGGGAGTTTCGTGCAAAAATCATGTAAAGGCTGCCAGCTATGACCATTTTTGTAATTTTGTCGAATTTCTTTACTGAGCGATTATGTCATTAGATTTCCAATTCACAATGGGCCTCTCTTGTGCCTATGTGTGCCGGTCGTCAGGTCTCTGGGGATCGGCAGCCATTTCAACCTATGAGATTGCAATGAAAATCAACAGCAAATATTATCGTTTTAAAAATTTGAAAAGTTTTGAGGGTGGTGATTCTAAAATTCTTTTCAACCGTATACCTTCCAGGGCAGTGATTCAATCGAAACGAAATTCGCTGGTTGGGTTTAACTTAACGTGAAGCAGATTTGGTACGTATTTTGCTTTGCTGCTGTCACAGGCTAACCAGCAATGTGCCATTTCCGTTAATATTGCACCAACAGATGCCTCAAATTACGTTCTCATATGCAAAGCATTAGCAATAAAAATAAGGAATCAATTTTTAAATTTTCCGAGTTTTGAACATTTTTCGGATGGCAGCCTCAAACAGCGTTTAACCGCTGAAACTTTCAATGAAATCCTGCGATGAGAACGAAATTCAAAGGATAAGTTGATTTAAGTATGAGCTTGTTATGGTAAACTCATTGCTGCTTCGTTCGGAAAGTGTTACCAGCACTGAACATTTTCATCATTTGTGTTATAGTTGAGTTTTGTTGCTTTGGATAAGGAATGGTTTATATATTTCTACAAAACAGTGTATTAAGTCTTTCCACACTTTTTTGTCACTCAAAGACAGTTTCTTCGAAAATTAGTTTTCTAGTGGTTTAGGTGCGCTAGAGTTTTTAGTTTTGTAGACAAAAATTTTTCGTTTGAGGCGTTGTTGTTTGTTGGGTTGACAGGGAGAAGGATTGCTATTGGTTTTTGGTTTGGTGAAGCGGTTTTGTTGCTGGTAGTTGTGGCCTTGATTTATGTGCTCTGGGTATTGGTGTTTGGAGCGTTGGCCTCATGATCTTAGAACTCGTAGTATTGGTGCTTGTTTCCATGTTTTTTGGTTTAAGGACGCCCCGCTGCTTAATGCGATTGTTTGGTTTTTAAAACTGCATAATTTAAACTTGTGAGAAATGCTGATCAGGTTCGCTTCATAGTAAACAAAAAAAACCTAGCGCATCAAAACCGCCAGAAATACTTATGTTCGAAGAACAGTAAAGTATGTGTGAAGATTTTGAGTGTATTGTTATACAGTCTGTCAAGAATGAGTTTACACATAGGGAAAAAATTCAATTTTTCATCTTTCTAATTATAAAATACTACTTTTTGTTTATGTAAATAATTTTTTTTTTTTTAATTATCGTTATTTGCATTATTTCCAACCGATATATACAAAAAAAGTACAACTTCAATGCAAAAAAAGAACGAAAAGAACAACGAAAACAATTATTACAATTCTTGAAGTGTCAAGAAACTCTTTACACAAAAGTTTATTTTTTGCATTACTGCAACGATACGGTAAATTTACCATAATTTTTGGTCTGTATTGTAAAGCACTATAAATTTGATCATTAGTGTGTGATTAATTTTTGGCTAATACGCATAAATAAGTGAGATATTGTGTTTTAAAATGCCAGGCAAAAGATTATCCTTTGAGTTAGTTCAGATGATATACTATAATCACCAATTAGGTAAAAGTGCACAGGAACTGTCGGAAATGTTTTGTGTAGCACGAATGGCAGTCTATAACGTTATAAATCGTGCTGAAAATGAGAATTGATTGGAGCCAAAGTGTGGAGGTGGCTCAAAACCAAAAATATCTAAACGTATAGAGCGCCTTATGATAAGGAAGCTTGATAAAAACCCCTGGATTTCGACCAGAACACTTGCTAGGGAACTCATGAAGAGTGTGATGCTTCTGTTTCCCATGAAACAGTACGACAGGCCATCCTACGAAATAAGTTCTCATCAAGAGCTGCACGAAGAAACCACTGTTTTCTGCACTAAACATCGAAAAGCGTTTTTCTTTCGCTATGATGCACCTTTTTCAACCCGTTGACTTCTGGGACGACGTCATATTCTGCGATGAGACGAAAATGATGTTGTACTATAATGATGGACCGTTTAGAGTGTGGCGCAAGCCTTTAACATCGTTGGAAAATCGAAATATCATTCCAGCTGTAAAATTTGGTAAGTTGTCCGTTATGATTTGGGGTGCTTCTCAAGCAGAGGAGTAGGAGACTTGGCATTCATCGAGTCAACCAGGGACGCCCAACCATATTTGCATATCCTTAAAACATATTTGGCAAGCAGTGCGCAGAAATTCGGGTTTATGCATAGCAGCAAACCAAATTTTAAGCTTTACCAGGACAACGATCCCAAACATAAGGCGAACATGGTGCGAATGTGACCCTTATACAACTGCGGAAAAGTGATGGATACGCCAGCCAAGAGTCCGGACTTAAATCCCATCGAGAATTTATGGGCTTACTTAAAACAACAAGTCGCTAAAAGGCAACCCAAAAACCGAACTGCCTTAAAAATTGCGATTCTCGAAGAATGGCAAAAAATACCAACCACGTAAGACCTGCAAAAGTTGGTTCATTCAATGAAAAATCGGTTGCGATGTGTGGTGGATGCCAAAGGGGGCCATACCAAATGTTAAATATACCAAATAATATTAAATATCCTGTAAATATGTAAATATTAAATACAATAATAATTTGTGTAAAGAGTTTCTTGACACTTCAAGAATTGCAATAATTGTTTTCGTTGGTCTTTTCGTTCTTGTTTTGCATTAAAGTTGTACTTTTTTTTGTATATATCGGTTGGAAATAATGTAAATAACTATAATTAAGAAAAAAACATTCATTTACATAAATAAAAAGTAGTATTTTATAATTAGAAAGATGAAAAATTGAATTTTTTTCCTATGTGTAAACTCATTCTTGACAGACTGTATATTGTGTTATTATTGTTGTTATTGTCTTATATATTATATATTGTATGTATTGTCATATATATTGTTATATATTGTATATTCGCGATGTGAATACTTAATGCAAGCATTTATTCGTACGAAAATAACAAAAACACCTCGTACTAGCAGTTCTTTGCTAGCACTGAAGACAAAAAATAAGTCATATCTGCCTCACTTTGAAGTCAACCTGCTCTGCGAATTTCGTACTGATCCGATCACTGCATTGGAATTTATAGGGATAATAAGAAATTTAGGGTTACCATTCGCAAGAGCTTTCAAACTTCTAGATCTTAGGTTAACGTGGCTGCCGATCTTCAGAGGCCTGACGACCAGCACACATAGGCACAGGAGAGGCCCGTTGTGGATCTTAGATCTTAGTATTTGGTGTATATTTTCACTACAAGACCACTATGATTTGAAAACTTTCTGATAAAATTGCTTACTAAAGCTATGTCAAAAAATACAAAACAATCATAGTTGGCAACCCTATCATTGTTTTTCAAACTAGATTTCTACTGAATATTGTCTACAATAATTTAAATTTGCCATATGAATTTCGTTATGATACCATGACTGTAGACTGGAGGCTATAAAGCAAAGAGGTTTATTCAAATTAAATAACCTTATACAAACAATTTGGTGCAGTTGCACCAATTTTTGACGATTCTAAAAGCATATAGATATATAACTTAGATGCTTTGCTTTTATATAATATTTTAGTGCTTTTATATTATCGAAGTCGTTTGTCATTAATTATGCTTACCATAGAAGAGGGATGATGCGGATGAATAAGCTAATAAACTTGGTTATAGATTCAAGTAACAAACAATAAAATATTCAAAACTCGGAACATTTAAATATCGGTTGCTTATTTTATTGTAAATGGTCTGCTTATGAATACAAAATGGAAGCATCTGTTGGTACAATATTAACGAAATTATCCGGTGCTGGCAATCATGTTCTAGCACCACACCTGCTTCACGTTGTGTTAAACCCAGCCTATGAATTTCGTTTCGATTGAAATGGCTGCGCTGTAAGTTAAAGGAGTGAATTAAATTTTAGGGTTACCATCGTCCAAACGTTTAAAAGTTTTGAAACGTAAATATGTGTTGTAAAATGTCATTGCAGGATCATTCCCATTTGGAAGTTTTATGACAACATCGCTCGATAAAACAATGCCAATAAATTACTAAATTCATCATAGCTGGCAACCCTTCACGGTTTTTCAACAAACTTCCTTCCGGGTTACAATTGCAATAAGATATGCTGTTCACTTGAATTTCGTTTTGATTTCGTCACTGCATCGGAGGTTATAGGAAAAAACTTTATTTTCCGGAGCAAATTTACAATATTTAGGAGACAAAAATTGCGTAGCTGGCGTCTCTATACTAATTTTTCAACCAAATTTCTATGAAACCTATCTTAGAGTAAGGTTCACCTATTGCGTGTATTTCGTTAAAATCTGGTGGCTAAATCGGAAGCTATAGGCCAAAAACCACTTTTTCCTCAGCGATTTTTCCAAATGGCACCACTGCCACAGTGTTGCTCGTTTTTCAAAATCACTTCTATCAGACCTGGTCCTAGCAAATTCAACATGTCCTGTAAATTTCACATTGATCGCATTATCCGATGCTGAAAATAGAGGCATCACGGGTTGCCGTTCTTGTTAACAGCGGAATTTCGAAATATTTTATTTGATTTGGTGAACAAAAGTCAAAATTTATCAATAATTTGAATTGATTGAAAAATCAAAATTTTTCAGGAAGCTCGATGATTTGAAGGATTTTGTTCAGGAGCCTGCTGTAGCTACAGAGTTCCCCGCACAGTCTTGAAGGTCCATGTGTGTAAAATTTTAGTCTTTAACAATACGCTCTAAAATTTCACGATTATCCATTGTTTTTCTTAGAAGCTATGACAAATCGA
>OX376372.1:96184783-96211880 GCA_947369275.1 Nemotelus nigrinus | reverse complement strand
ATCCCTATACTAACTTCAACCAAATTTCTATGAAATCTATCATGGAGTTCACCTACTGCGTGAATTTTGTTAAAATCTGGTGGCTAGATCGGAAGCTAAAGGCCAAAAACCTTTTTTTATCCTCAGCGATTTTTCCAAATAGCACCACTGCCTTAGTGTTGCCCGTATTTCAAAATCACTTCTATTAGACTTGGTCCTAGTTAATACCAACTTGTCCTGAAAATTTCATAATGATCGCATAATTCGATCGTCAGTTCTCGTACACAGAAGTTTTGAGTGCGAAAAAAGAGGTAATTTGATCACGGGTTGCCGTTCTTGTTTACCGCGGGATTTTGAAATAATTTATTTGATTTGGTGGACAAAAGTCAAAATTTATCAATAATTTGAATTTATTTTCAAAAATCAAAATTTTTTCAGGAAGGTCGATGATTTGAAGGATTTTTGCTCAGGAGCCTGCTGTTGCTACTTGAAAGTTCATGTGTGTAAAATTCTTATCTATATCAGTACGTTTTGAAAATTTCACGATGATCTATTGTTATTTTTAGAAATTATGACAAATCGAAATTTGAAAAAAAATCCATGCCTACTTTTGGGCACTCAGCGCCTACACAAAACTCAAAATTTTCATTTTTTTACCATAAACAAACAAAAAGCATAATGAGTTTTCATTTCTAGTACTTTTTTTAACAAAAGTTTACACTGCTTGGAAATATAGGAGCACCTGAAAATTCACTTAAATGCCCGCCGTCGCCAAAAAGTTTAAGATATCTGAATTCCAGCAGGCCATAGACCTACCTGTTATATACATCTATGTTCTCCAAAAATTTCAGCTCAATTGGATCGGCCACTCCATTGATTATCTCCCTTAACCATATTGCTGATTGATATATATATATATATATATATATATATATATATATATATATATATATATATATATATATATATATATATATATATATATATATATATATATATATATATATATATATATATATATATATATATATATATATATATATATATATATATTATTACGATTTTAGTACTAATGTTCTTGGAACATTATTAAAAAGTGCTGAAAATCAATTTCACATTCAGTTAAACAAATGCAAGTTTTTCCATTACGAAACAATATTTCTAGGACACAAAGTAACAAAAGAAGGACAAACCAGATGACAAATATGTGGAAAAAATTAAGGAGGCTAAAATAAACAAAAACATAAAACAGTTGCGAACGTTTTTAGGGCTAAGCTGATATAATAAGAAATTCATCCGGAACTATGCAAAAACAGCAGAGCCTTTAGCCAATGCATTACGGAAAGACCAAAAGGTAGACTACTTAAATGCGAGATCTATACCGTCCTTACACAAACTAAGAAGTATATTGACCGAGGACATAATCCTCAAGGCACCCGACTGTAAAATTAAATTTGAAATAGCAACAGCTGCATCACACTATGTAAAAGTTGGAGTTCTAGAGCAGGAAGGGCGACCCATAGGCTACGTATCAAGAACATTAACCAAAGCTGAAAGAAACTAATCGACAATTGAGAAGGAGCTACTCGCTATAATCTGGATATAGCTCATAATTATATTTATGGACGTCAAATTATCATCAAAACTGATCACAAGCCCCTGCAACCATAAAGACCAACGGTCTAAATTATATCGTTGGAAGCAACAGCTAACAGACTTTGATGACGAAATTAAATACTTCAAAGGTAAAATGAACGTTGTGGCAGATTACCTATCAAGACCACTTAGATTGGAAATCAATACAATGGAAACTGATAATATTTCAAGACAAGCAACAGAGCACACCAACGTTCAAAATCCAAACCCCTTAATTCCTATTAATTATCATCCAGTAAACCAATATAAAAACCAAATAATATGTGGATGCATATTAACCAAAACTAAACAATTTAATAATAATGTGCACACAATTAACGATAAACTAATAAAAGACGAATAACAACTTGCAGAATGGGTATAAGAGAACGTCAATCCCAGCCAAAAGCACGGAATATATGTGGAAGAGGATAATCAATTTCGGAAATTACAAAACGACATTTTAAACTTATTCCCAAACAAAGTTAAAAATTTTAGCGAACAAAACCAAGTTTGATAAAATTATCACCAAAAACCATATTAAGAGACACTATAGAGTATGTTGGGAAAATTTACGACATTTCTACAGAAGCTACTATTTCCCAAATGACAGGAACCATATACAGGAAATGATAAACAATTGCATTTTTTGCCAGGTAAATAAATACGAAAGGAATAGACCTAAATACGAATATATCTCATTTACTATCCCAGAACAACCGAAACAAGAAATTGTTATCGATGTTTTTACGATTGTTTAAAACATGTACCTCATCATCATGGATAGATTCTCAAAACTCCTATTATCACACTACATAGAGGACAAAAACATGATGACGCAAATTGTAGTATTGCAAAAAATTTTAAACACATGGGCAAATTGCAGTATTGCAAAAAATATGTGTAACCCGTACATGTTTGTATGGAAAACGACTATGACAATCATATCTTCATCAAATTCCTTCAATTACAGCAAATAGTTTATCAAATTACGTCTCCAAATAACCAAAATGGAACCGCTGATACCAACGCTGCCCATGGAACCTTAATCGAAGTAATAAGAATAATTAGAGCCCAAGAAACACACATGTCTACAGAAGAAATAATGCGCAAAGCAACGGATGCCTACAACAGATCATATCATGTCCCAGTAGGACCACAAGCATGGATGACTTTTACCATGCACTCTTTCATTAATGCCTATGATTTCCAAAATAATGGATTACAATGTAATGTGTAAGTAATGCAAAAAAGAACCATTGTGGTACAGAAATCCATGTGAGTTTATCTACTAACTACTTTACTGCACAAAGTTATGCACAGTGAAGGGTAGAGTAATGTAAATATACATACTGAAATAATGCGAGCTCAAACGTGTTTCGGGTTTTTTTTATGCGTTTCCTTTGTTTGGTGTTTTTTCCTATGTTATGCGTTTTGAGCCATTCAAAAGTAGTTTATCTGCGAGTGAAGTGCTACAATTTTTAAATTTTTTCAAAAGTTCTAAAATAGTGCTCTGGATTTTTATTTACAGTGGAGAGCTCAGGAATAATAAAATTAATATAAGAATTAAGATATTTTAATACAAAAACGCGATGTGTTCCTATGGCATTACCAGCCGTCATTTAAAACGTTTAGTGAAACTATGTATTTTGTTTTTGTTCTCATAGTTAGTTTTACGTATTACAAATATACAATAGTTCAATCAAACACTGTGTATTTGTCGTCCGTTCCAGGTTTCAGTTTCCATCTATCTTCCACATATTCCTGCTTTTCCTGCCAACAGTGCGATGTCATATAAGGTATCGACATAATGCATAAACTGCAACTAGCATTTCGTCCAAGCAAAGGCGTTCTAATAGCAAAGGAACAGGAACCAGAACCAACGAAGGAAAATACGTTAACGGAGGAAAAAATCAACCAGTTCGTGTAAACTGAGACACAAGAGGAGCTAATTCAGCAAAATTTGTATCAAAATCTAAACGCATAAACATTTCACAAAATGTAAAAAACTACTGAAATAATTAAAAGGCGTAATCTACGACAAGAATGAGCCAATTACGATTACGGATATTTTTGAGCATGAAATCAAATTCATGAACAACGATCCAATCTACATTAAACCATACAAAACACCTACGTCACTGCAAGGTGAATTGAAAAAAAAATAAACTCTAGCGCACCTAAACCGCTAGAAACACTAATGAACAGTAAAAGAATCGTGCAGGTTTTGAGTGCATATTCCACCACATGACCTGCTTATTACGGCCAAACTGTTTCAAACGCCACGTTTTACTTTGGTCTCAAGAAGGTTTCAGATATTACCACTGGCATGAATTTCAACGTTTATGAGAGCAAAACACTTGTTAATTATATTCGTCATCAGTTGCTTATTTCACAAAATTTTGAAAGCAGCATCTCATATAACATCAATGAAGAAAATGCTCAGTGCCTGCAGCACTGTAACTGAAGTTGGTGTTTGGGATGCGATCCGAAAAATTTGAAGAACTTTGGGAATTGAAACATCGGCTATTTATTTTCATTGTAAATGTTTCCGGTATGAATACCAACTGTAAGCATTTATTGATACAAAAGTAGCACAACCGACTCGTGCTGGCAACCTTTCGCCAGTATCAAAGCCAAGAATATATCACATCTGCTTCACGTTGTTATATTACATTCGAAGTTATAGGAGTATAAAGAAATTTAGGGCTACCTCAAGTAAGTTTTTTCAAATAATCGAAAGCTTAATATTTGCTGTTTATTGTCACTACAATATCATTACCAATTGAAAACTCTACGATAAAACCGCTTAATAAAGATATTGCAAAAAAACACAAAAACAACAATAGCTGGCAACCCTATCATGGTTTTTCAACCAAATTTGGCCTGAATTATGCCTAAAGTAGGTTCCATCAATTGTATGAAATTCAAATTGATTGCATGACTGCACTGGAAGTAATAGGGCAAAAAGTTTTATTTTCCTGAGTGAATTTTCAAAACCAAAGACACAAAAATTACCATAGCTGGCAGCAACAATCGAATTTTTCAACCAAATTTTTATCAAACAGAGTCTAAAGTAAGGTTCAGCTACTGTGTCAATTTAATGAAAATCTGGTAACTTATTCACATTTCATAGGGCAAAAAGCATTTTTTTTTCTTTGTAATTTTTCAAGATGGCACCACTGGCACAGAGTTGCCTACAATTCAAAATTGCTTCTATCAGACCTGGTCTTACTTAAGTCCAATGCATTCTGTAAATTTCAATTGTATCTGATTATTGATTCGTGAGTTCCCGTGAACAGAAGTTTTTGATGCTAAAAATATAGGTTAACTGGGAAAGGGTTGCCGTTCTTGTCCGACATGAAATTTCCAAAGTTTTACTTTGAACGTGTAGATAAAGCATAAAATTTGTATACAGATTGGTTTTATTGTAAGAAACGGACATTTTTTAGGATATTCGATGGTTTGAATGTTTTCACTTCCATATTTTTATTTTTCAAATTTAGGACACCAAAATGATCATAGCTGGCAGTTCCGACCGAATTTTTCATTCAAATTTCTACCAAACGTGGTTTGAAGTAAGGTTCAGCTACTGTGTAAATTTTGTCAAATTCAAACGATTGAATCAGAATTTATATGGCTAAAAGCAGTTATCTTTTTTAGTAATTTTTCAAGATGGCACCACTGGCACAGAATCGGCCGCATTTCAAAATCACTTCTATCAGACCTGGGCCTATTTAGGACCAATACATTCTCCAAATTTCAATAAATTCTACTTATTGGATCGTGAGTTTCCGTGAACAGAAGTTTTTGATGCTAAAAATATAGGTAAATTGGGTAAGGTTTACCAGGCGTGCCCGTTATTCCATATCAAATTTTATTTTTGTGTCTATGTAAATAAAGCACAAAATTTACATATGAGGCTTTTTTTTTTGAAGAAACGGCATTTCTTCAAGAGAGACGATGATTTGGAGGTTTTCACTTTCAGTGCCTGCCCTAGCTACAGGGTTGCCAGCACGCTCATTAAAAGCAACATTACTTTACAACTAACTAATATCAAGACGTCTTGAAAACTTCGCAATGATTCGCAATCGCTCTATCAAAAGTTATCGCAAATTAAAAATTTTCAAGTTTTGCCGTTCTCTTTTTAGTTACCCAGCGCACACATGGGGTTAAAAAATTCCAAAGCATTATCCAATTCACATGTTAAATACGTTTAAAATGTATTTCGTCAACTTCATTTTTGTAAAATTATTTGTGTACGGAATAATAGGTATGTTAAAAATATCACTAAAATGGCCGCCGGCGCCAAAGTGTTAAAGATTATTATTTTTTTGTGAGACCTGGCACTATTCTGCATATACACCAATGTGTCCTGAAAATTTCAGTTCAATCGGATATCGCGTTCCTGAGATTTTTTCACTGAAATTTTTTGATGAGATATATATATATATATATATATATATATATATATATATATATATATATATATATATATATATATATATATATATATATGTATATATATATATATATATATATATATATATATATATATATATATATATATATATATATATATATATATATATATATATATATATATATATATATATATATATATATATATATAAATATATATATATATATAAAGAAATATGAATTTTTGGCCAAAGTGATTTTAATACTAATGTTCTTCTTCGAACATTAGTAACAAGAGCTACTAGACTTGGGGATCATAGTTAAATTAAAGTCACCATATAGTGCATTTTGCTTCCTATTGGGTAAAAAACCAGGCTTAGATGGAAAACCTAGATACCGTTTGGCAATCGACTTTAGGAAGCTAAATAACATTACAGTGCAAGACCGTTATCTCATAGCAAATATGGAGGAAAACTTTCACGTTGTGAAAACTTGCACGTACTTCACTTCGTTAGTCCTTGCCTGCGGGTTTCACCAGATTAATGTCAGGAAAGAAGAACAGGAAAAAACAGCGGTATTAACAGCCTTCGGGCACTATCATTTCACTAAAATGCCATTTGGCTTGTGCACAGCACCTGTAACCTTATAGAGAGTGATCATTTATATGGTGAACTAACTAAAAGCGGACAAATGCGAAGTGTATTAAGGCGACACACCTATATGTGGACACAGCCTACAAGATATAGTTGACAACACAAAAAAAGTATTGCGCATCAGAAACGCTAGAATATCTTTGAGGGATTCAAAAATGTGTGAAGATTTTATACACTTCTTTGTAGTATCATCTCAACCATTTCTTACTCAAAGGAACAAATATCATTATTTTACGTTAGTTGTCAAATATAAATATCATTATTTATGTTTAATTGCTTATTTTATTGTAAATGCTTTGCTTATGCATAGAAAATGGAAGCATCTGTTGGTGCGATATTAACGAAACTGTCCGGTGCTGGCAATCATGTGCTAGCACCATAGCTGCCTCACGTTGTGTTAAACCCACCCTATGAATTTCGTTTCGATTGGATGGCTGCGCTGTAAGTTATAGGAGTGGATTAGATTTTAGGGTTACCATCGTCCAAAGTTTTTAAATTTTTGAAACGTAAATATTTGTTGTTAATTGTCATTGCAGGATCATTCCCATTTGGGAATTTTATGATAGCATCGCTCGATAAAGAAATGTTCATAAATTACAAAATTCATCATAGCTGGCAACCCTTTCAGGGTTTTTTAACAAAATTCCTACAGAAATAAAAACGCAACAAGATATGCTTTTCACATGAATTTCGTTTCGATATCGTCACTACATCACCTTTATTTTCCTGAGCAAATTTACAATATTTAGGAGACAAAATTGCCGTAGCTGGAATCCCTATACTAACTTCAACCAAATTTCTATGAAATCTATCATGGAGTTCACCTACTGCGTGAATTTTGTTAAAATCTGGTGGCTAGATCGGAAGCTAAAGGCCAAAAACCTTTTTTTATCCTCAGCGATTTTTCCAAATAGCACCACTGCCTTAGTGTTGCCCGTATTTCAAAATCACTTCTATTAGACTTGGTCCTAGTTAATACCAACTTGTCCTGAAAATTTCATAATGATCGCATAATTCGATCGTCAGTTCTCGTACACAGAAGTTTTGAGTGCGAAAAAAAGAGGTAATTTGATCACGGGTTGCCGTTCTTGTTTACCGCGGGATTTTGAAATAATTTATTTGATTTGGTGGACAAAAGTCAAAATTTATCAATAATTTGAATTTATTTTCAAAAATCAAAATTTTTTCAGGAAGGTCGATGATTTGAAGGATTTTTGTTCAGGAGCCTGCTGTTGCTACTTGAAAGTTCATGTGTGTAAAATTCTTATCTATATCAGTACGTTTTGAAAATTTCACGATGATCTATTGTTATTTTTAGAAATTATGACAAATCGAAATTTGAAAAAAAATCCATGCCTACTTTTGGGCACTCAGCGCCTACACAAAACTCAAAATTTTCATTTTATTACCATAAACAAACAAAAAGCATAATGAGTTTTCATTTCTAGTACTTTTTTAACAAAAGTTTACACTGCTTGGAAATATAGGAGCACCTGAAAATTCACTTAAATGCCCGCCGTCGCCAAAAAGTTTAAGATATCTGAATTCCAGCAGGCCATAGACCTACCTGTTATATACATCTATGTTCTCCAAAAATTTCAGCTCAATTGGATCGGCCACTCCATTGATTATCTCCCTTAACCATATTGCTGATTGATTTTTCAAGTTTTGCCGTTCTCTTTTTAGTTACCCAGCGCACACATGGGGTTAAAAAATTCCAAAGCATTATCCAATTCACATGTTAAATACGTTTAAAATGTATTTCGTCAACTTCATTTTTGTAAAATTATTTGTGTACGGAATAATAGGTATGTTAAAAATATCACTAAAATGGCCGCCGGCGCCAAAGTGTTAAAGATTATTATTTTTTTGTGAGACCTGGCACTATTCTGCATATACACCAATGTGTCCTGAAAATTTCAGTTCAATCGGATATCGCGTTCCTGAGATTTTTTCACTGAAATTTTTTGATGAGATATATATATATATATATATATATATATATATATATATATATATATATATATATATATATATATATATATATATGTATATATATAAATATATATATATATATATATATATATATATATATATATATATATATATATATATATATATATATATATATATATATATATATATATATATATATATATATATATATATATATATATATATATATATATATATATATATATATAAAGAAATATGAATTTTTGGCCAAAGTGATTTTAATACTAATGTTCTTCTTCGAACATTAGTAACAAGAGCTACTAGACTTGGGGATCATAGTTAAATTAAAGTCACCATATAGTGCATTTTGCTTCCTATTGGGTAAAAAACCAGGCTTAGATGGAAAACCTAGATACCGTTTGGCAATCGACTTTAGGAAGCTAAATAACATTACAGTGCAAGACCGTTATCTCATAGCAAATATGGAGGAAAACTTTCACGTTGTGAAAACTTGCACGTACTTCACTTCGTTAGTCCTTGCCTGCGGGTTTCACCAGATTAATGTCAGGAAAGAAGAACAGGAAAAAACAGCGGTATTAACAGCCTTCGGGCACTATCATTTCACTAAAATGCCATTTGGCTTGTGCACAGCACCTGTAACCTTATAGAGAGTGATCATTTATATGGTGAACTAACTAAAAGCGGACAAATGCGAAGTGTATTAAGGCGACACACCTATATGTGGACACAGCCTACAAGATATAGTTGACAACACAAAAAAAGTATTGCGCATCAGAAACGCTAGAATATCTTTGAGGGATTCAAAAATGTGTGAAGATTTTATACACTTCTTTGTAGTATCATCTCAACCATTTCTTACTCAAAGGAACAAATATCATTATTTTACGTTAGTTGTCAAATATAAATATCATTATTTATGTTTAATTGCTTATTTTATTGTAAATGCTTTGCTTATGCATAGAAAATGGAAGCATCTGTTGGTGCGATATTAACGAAACTGTCCGGTGCTGGCAATCATGTGCTAGCACCATAGCTGCCTCACGTTGTGTTAAACCCACCCTATGAATTTCGTTTCGATTGGATGGCTGCGCTGTAAGTTATAGGAGTGGATTAGATTTTAGGGTTACCATCGTCCAAAGTTTTTAAATTTTTGAAACGTAAATATTTGTTGTTAATTGTCATTGCAGGATCATTCCCATTTGGGAATTTTATGACAGCATCGCTCGATAAAGAAATGTTCCTAAATTACAAAATTCATCATAGCTGGCAACCCTTTCAGGGTTTTTTAACAAAATTCCTACAGAAATAAAAACGCAACAAGATATGCTTTTCACATGAATTTCGTTTCGATATCGTCACTACATCACCTTTATTTTCCTGAGCAAATTTACAATATTTAGGAGACAAAATTGCCGTAGCTGGAATCCCTATACTAACTTCAACCAAATTTCTATGAAATCTATCATGGAGTTCACCTACTGCGTGAATTTTGTTAAAATCTGGTGGCTAGATCGGAAGCTAAAGGCCAAAAACCTTTTTTTATCCTCAGCGATTTTTCCAAATAGCACCACTGCCTTAGTGTTGCCCGTATTTCAAAATCACTTCTATTAGACTTGGTCCTAGTTAATACCAACTTGTCCTGAAAATTTCATAATGATCGCATAATTCGATCGTCAGTTCTCGTACACAGAAGTTTTGAGTGCGAAAAAAAGAGGTAATTTGATCACGGGTTGCCGTTCTTGTTTACCGCGGGATTTTGAAATAATTTATTTGATTTGGTGGACAAAAGTCAAAATTTATCAATAATTTGAATTTATTTTCAAAAATCAAAATTTTTTCAGGAAGGTCGATGATTTGAAGGATTTTTGCTCAGGAGCCTGCTGTTGCTACTTGAAAGTTCATGTGTGTAAAATTCTTATCTATATCAGTACGTTTTGAAAATTTCACGATGATCTATTGTTATTTTTAGAAATTATGACAAATCGAAATTTGAAAAAAAATCCATGCCTACTTTTGGGCACTCAGCGCCTACACAAAACTCAAAATTTTCATTTTTTTACCATAAACAAACAAAAAGCATAATGAGTTTTCATTTCTAGTACTTTTTTTAACAAAAGTTTACACTGCTTGGAAATATAGGAGCACCTGAAAATTCACTTAAATGCCCGCCGTCGCCAAAAAGTTTAAGATATCTGAATTCCAGCAGGCCATAGACCTACCTGTTATATACATCTATGTTCTCCAAAAATTTCAGCTCAATTGGATCGGCCACTCCATTGATTATCTCCCTTAACCATATTGCTGATTGATATATATATATATATATATATATATATATATATATATATATATATATATATATATATATATATATATATATATATATATATATATATATATATATATATATATATATATATATATATATATATATATATATATTATTACGATTTTAGTACTAATGTTCTTGGAACATTATTAAAAAGTGCTGAAAATCAATTTCACATTCAGTTAAACAAATGCAAGTTTTTCCATTACGAAACAATATTTCTAGGACACAAAGTAACAAAAGAAGGACAAACCAGATGACAAATATGTGGAAAAAATTAAGGAGGCTAAAATAAACAAAAACATAAAACAGTTGCGAACGTTTTTAGGGCTAAGCTGATATAATCTAATGTACATTCCATTGCTAAAAGTGTCTCAAACAATTCAAGTTTTTCAGCAATAAGTAACCGTAATACATTTAAAAACTATTTTCTTCTTGTAAATTGATCTTGATGTAAATTAAAAACTTCCTATTTGCAAATACAACTTACCTTCATTTTTCAATATATCCGCAATTTCTTTCCATCCTTTTTTTTATTGCTAGTCGATTTTTATAGTCCTTATGTTTAACGTCCCACAAAAATCTTCTCTTCCTCACTTCACTTATCATCATTTCCAAGTCCATTGCTTGAAAAATGATGATAAAACATGAAACTTGTTCTCGCGAGTGAGCTTGTAAATCAAATAAATTTGATCTACCAGCTCACACGCTTGAACAAGCGTACACGCCTAAACGCTTCAAGCGTTGAACGTGACCGTTCTATTGACCTACCGTGTTTTTGATTTACAATCGTAAACGCGCGAACAAGCTTTCACTCTTACAAGCGCGAGACGTGACCGCAGCCTTAGATTGGAAATCAATACAATGGAAACTGATAATATTTCAAGACAAGCAACAGAGCACACCAACGTTCAAAATCCAAACCCCTTAATTCCTATTAATTATCATCCAGTAAACCAATATAAAAACCAAATAATATGTGGATGCATATTAACCAAAACTAAACAATTTAATAATAATGTGCACACAATTAACGATAAACTAATAAAAGACGAATAACAACTTGCAGAATGGGTATAAGAGAACGTCAATCCCAGCCAAAAGCACGGAATATATGTGGAAGAGGATAATCAATTTCGGAAATTACAAAACGACATTTTAAACTTATTCCCAAACAAAGTTAAAAATTTTAGCGAACAAAACCAAGTTTGATAAAATTATCACCAAAAACCATATTAAGAGACACTATAGAGTATGTTGGGAAAATTTACGACATTTCTACAGAAGCTACTATTTCCCAAATGACAGGAACCATATACAGGAAATGATAAACAATTGCATTTTTTGCCAGGTAAATAAATACGAAAGGAATAGACCTAAATACGAATATATCTCATTTACTATCCCAGAACAACCGAAACAAGAAATTGTTATCGATGTTTTTACGATTGTTTAAAACATGTACCTCATCATCATGGATAGATTCTCAAAACTCCTATTATCACACTACATAGAGGACAAAAACATGATGACGCAAATTGTAGTATTGCAAAAAATTTTAAACACATGGGCAAATTGCAGTATTGCAAAAAATATGTGTAACCCGTACATGTTTGTATGGAAAACGACTATGACAATCATATCTTCATCAAATTCCTTCAATTACAGCAAATAGTTTATCAAATTACGTCTCCAAATAACCAAAATGGAACCGCTGATACCAACGCTGCCCATGGAACCTTAATCGAAGTAATAAGAATAATTAGAGCCCAAGAAACACACATGTCTACAGAAGAAATAATGCGCAAAGCAACGGATGCCTACAACAGATCATATCATGTCCCAGTAGGACCACAAACATGGATGACTTTTACCATGCACTCTTTCATTAATGCCTATGATTTCCAAAATAATGGATTACAATGTAATGTGTAAGTAATGCAAAAAAGAACAATTGTGGTACAGAAATCCATGTGAGTTTATCTACTAACTACTTTACTGCACAAAGTTATGCACAGTGAAGGGTAGAGTTATGTAAATATACATACTGAAATAATGCGAGCTCAAACGTGTTTCGGTTTTTTTTTATGCGTTTCCTTTGTTTGGTGTTTTTTCCTATGTTATGCGTTTTGAGCCATTCAAAAGTAGTTTATCTGCGAGTGAAGTGCTACAATTTTTAAATTTTTTCAAAAGTTCTAAAATAGTACTCTGGATTTTTATTTACAGTGGAGAGCTCAGGAATAATAAAATTAATATAAGAATTAAGATATTTTAATACAAAAACGCGATGTGTTCCTATGGCATTACCAGCCGTCATTTAAAACGTTTAGTGAAACTATGTATTTTGTTTTTGTTCTCATAGTTAGTTTTACGTATTACAAATATACAATAGTTCAATCACACACTGTGTATTTGTCGTCCGTTCCAGGTTTCAGTTTCCATCTATCTTCCACATATTCCTGCTTTTCCTCCTTACCCTCTTTCACTACACGCCTATGGGACTGGCATCTTCAGTCAATCACCTTTCATTTTGATCTATCTAGCAAATTCATTTCTCTTCGCGAGTCATATGTATAACAATGCGTTATTGGTAACGACTTTTGGCATCCGTTCCATGGTATCCAATACGTAATGACTGCCACTGCATTGATGCCAACATTCATTATCGGCATCACTTACATCCTCACTGCCGCTTCATTGATGGCATCATCAACTCTCCGTATTGCGAAACGGAGCGAGTAACGTTGCTTATAATGACTTCATAATGTTAAATTAATCGGTGTGGTCATGCAAAAACGATCCGACGATGATTACTGGGAATAATTACTGCATTAATGCAGTAAGCATTCTTGGTCCTACTGGGGTAAGTGTACACAAGCAGAAGTTGAACTTCACACAGTCAATTGGACCACGGTGAAGGAAAAGTTAAAAAAATATAAACAGCATTGTGCAAGGAAATATAATATAAATAGATTGCAAGTACCAAAACTAAGGGAAAATCAATAATTGTTAAATAAACCGGACAAAGAGCATAGAAATTAGAGATAACTTAACAGATACAGTGGCGGAAAAAAGTATTCGCGGTTTAAATATAAATCTTAAATATGACATTTTTGTTCCTTGTCATACTCAAAACAACTTTATATATTAACCAAATTTATTCTTAAGCTCACACAGATATTAAATAAACAATTAAACCTGTAAAACAAAATGTGTATATAAAGCAAAAACAAATTAACATGATATTCATGAAACAATTGAGTGGAAAAAAGTACTCGTGAAAAGTTTAATTTGGGAATTGTATTTCATTTAGTATTTAGTGTGAAGACCTTTGGCCTTAATAACAGCATTCAGACGATTAGGCATCGAATGAACCAATTTTTTGTGTAATCAGTGAAAGTGTTTTCCCATTCTACATGTAAAATTTCTTTAAATCTTTAAAGTACATGTCTCAAAGTAAATGAAAATATTTTATATCATAATTTTTCAACACGCCATGGCTGCGATGCGAGCAAATCAAGAAAACACATCAAAAACTGCTTCGTACAACTTAACTCCTTCTCCGCAGAACTTGCGAAATTCAGAAAAAAAAAAATGCCAATGAGATGTATAGTTTATAGGTCAACCAATAAAATTTACTAAAAAAAATAAGTTTTTACATAAATTTTAGATTAAACAAAAAAATCTATTATTTTTCAAAAAATCAAGTTTTAAACATTAACCAACAAATTATTTTTCCGAAATTACAAAAACATTTAGATTTTACAAGTAGATAATACTCTTTTGTAGATGTAGTATAGATTTGAGCCGGATCGGTTCAATATTTTTGAGATATTTTGTACAGAATTTGAAAAAGTACTACTTTGAGAAAATTGCGTTTAAAATGTGCGGTAGATAAAAATCATTGATTATTGGTTATTATTATAATTAATTTATTAGTCAGTGATTTTTAGTTCATACAACAGCCCTTTAGCCTCTTCGTGCATATCATTTTGGTACATTAGAAGGTTACGGCGAGCATATCGGGCTTCTTTTGAGCTGAAAAGACTTCGACGGTTCAATCGTTCTGTCCTGTCGTTGTCAGCTCTCTTATCATAACTAAATAAGCTATGGCTTATTTTCATACCAAAATCATTTATTAGGTGCAAGAAGTATGTATGGCTTTTGTTGAACATTCCAGCGGCTATATAAGCTGATATTTCAACTATTTTCAAGTACGCAATCTAACGGTTTTTACTACAAGGT
This sequence comes from Nemotelus nigrinus, assembly GCA_947369275.1. Taxonomy (NCBI): domain Eukaryota; kingdom Metazoa; phylum Arthropoda; class Insecta; order Diptera; family Stratiomyidae; genus Nemotelus; species Nemotelus nigrinus. The sequence continues at coordinate 96,196,640 of OX376372.1, read as the reverse complement.
TCATAAATACAGGGTACATAAATCACTACAAGGTAAATAAATACATATTGCAAAAATATACAAGTGTAAATGTACATCTGTATAAATCTTTCCTTGGAATTTCAGATTATTGAGAATATAGTAGGAATACACAATTAGAGTACCGCCCATAGTGCCGAAGAAAAAGTAGGCAGGGACGCATGGCAGGTATGTTCGATCGGCTGGGGAACGCCGCGCTGCCTATAACTCGCGAATTACTACGAATGTCGCTTCAAATTTTTTTTTTTTTTGTGTATTTTTAGAGCATTTGGGATGTAAAATAGATCACTTCCTCGCGGTGCATTCTGGGTAACGCTAAATGATCAAGACTCTCTTCACAATCACGACCGCTTTCGTCCTTGGACTTCTCTTTGTCCAACGACTCGTTTTTGCACTTGGGCTGGTGGTCGTAGCATTCCGGACCTAGACGTCTTCAAGCGCGGTAGCGACGGAGTGAAATCCGCTTCGTGAACGGCTCTGGGTTAATACGATCATCTCCGTCCCATTAAAACCCTGGCAGGCCTCTTAGTACGTTCTCTCGTCTCGTCACTATTAATTTGGTGGTGTAGGTTCAGTTTAGTTGGACTCCTGATTAGCACCGATCCGGCTCTGACCACTTGTCCCCATAAGGGCTGGTGGCAACCCTCGCATGGCCTCCCTGCTTGACCTAGATTACCATGGGATCATTAAAGGTGACTACACAATCGGACTTGAGATAGCAGCTTTGAGTCCGATAGCGGCTAATCCAACCTGTAATGTGAAGGGGGAGACAAAAATAGCTGTGTCAGCGATTGCAGCTCAAGTCCCAAGAAGTGGAGATATAGCGAATGAGCCAGCTCTGCAGACTGAGATTAAGGCTGCTGTAGTTCGCGGAGACATGACAAATGAGCCAGCTCCAATGGCTACCGGCACAGCGGCTAAGCTTGCAGAAGGCTGTGGAGACATGACAAATGAGCCAGCTCCACGGCCTATCTGCTCTTCCTCAACCCCTGTTTCCGGCGTTTCCGGGGCTCTGGTCACCAAACCTGGCCTTGTGAAAGCCACGAAGCCCATTTGTGGCCAGTGTGAAGGGAAGGTAGAGGCGAATGAGCCAACCCGTCTGTCAACAAGTGCTACCTCCGGTGCCACCTCTTCCTCAGGCACGCAACGCTCCTCCGCCAAATCATCTCGGGCTTACGGAACTATAAGGGCAGCCTTCAAAGTTCTGAGGAAGTTTGAGAACGTCTCCCCTGACACAATGTCCGACAAGGACAAAAAGTCCCTTGAATGGGCAAAATCATACACTGAGGAGCACCCACTCCCTCTAAATCCTGCAGGTACAACTTAGAAACGAAAGAGGTCGGCTGAGCAAAAGTATCAGGGCAGGTAGGACTGCAAAAAGCAGAAGACAGTGACTACCCCTTCAGAGATAACTCGGCCGTTTAATGAAATGGCCAAAAAGTGCCTTGTCTGGGCTGTAATTGATGCCAGCAAGGGAGATGGAATCATCTTCTCTGAAAATTGGCTCAAGATAAGGCAGGTTCTTTTCGTAGTCTGCTGTAAGCTGCAGAAGGCTAGCTCGGGTCCGCCACCTACGGTGAACGATGCGGGCTGGCACAAGGAAATCAGGCTGGTTGCATGTGGAGACCAACGATCGGCCAATTTCTAAAAACAGGCTATCTCCGAGCTGGGGGAACTCTGGCCAGGCGTCAGGATTAAGGTGGTGTCCAAGGATGAGATCCCCAGTCGGCCAAGATGCAGGAAATTGATTCCTGCTTTCAATTCTGATCCAGTGGAGGTCCTGGACATTATTCGGCTCTTCAACCCTGATCTTGCTACGGAGGATTGGTGGGTTGTGAAGATTGGTGAGCCGGTGGACAATTGGCGGGAAGCCCTCTTCGTCATCAACGAAAAAGCGCTGCCGGCATGGGATGCTCGAAAGGGCCTCATCAGGTACGGGGTCGAAAAACTGGCCCTACGTATCTATCAAAGCAACAGGCCAAAGAGCTCTGCCTCAGGAGATCCGATACCTGCCAAGTCTGACCCAAAGATGGTGACCCAAAAGACAGTGGAGCCACTTGAAAAAGGGTCTGATGTTTTTCTGAGGAAGAAATCTGATGAGAAATCGGATTTGGAATCCCTCCTTGCCGATGGGGTCGGTGTCGGAACTGCCTCTTAGTTGGGTGGCTGCCTGGACCTCATGACTCTAGGTGCAGAGCAGGAGGCTGGGACGGCTTCTATGTCCGAGGGGGAGGAACTTGATCTTACCCTTATTAATTAACACATTAATGGTGAAGGTACTCCAAGTGAATCTTCACCATTTCATAACAGCATCAGCTGCCCTGCTACTCCGCCTGTCTAGGACAGAGGAGGATCTAATTCTTATCCAAGAACTATGGGTTGTTTACAACCGGGTTTGTTGGTTACGCACCAATGGATACAGACTGATACAGACTGAGGGCTCTTGTAAGCCACGTGTCTGTATTCTTGTCAGGAAAACCATAAATGTCCTTGTATTACATAGCTTCTGTGACAAGGACAACATGGCTGTTGCAGTGGAATGCGACCAACGACCATGTTGGTTTGCTTCTTGCTATATGGCACATGATCATGGCACTAGCCCTCCCTGTGACATTGTCAGGGGGCTTGTAGCTGAAGCCAGGAAAACAAGTGTGCTGCTTATTCTGGGAGCTGACTCTAACGCTCATAACGAAGTATGGGGTAGCTCCAATACAAATGGTCGAGGCGAGGAACTTTTTGATTTAATCCTTGCCCACGACCTCTTCATCGCCAACACTGGCAGCAAACTGACCTTCCTTACCACAAACCGTAGGGAGGTGCTTGACATTACCTTGATTAGTGGGTGGCATTCGCAACTTCTCTGTGACTGGAGGGTTCTACAGGAGTGTTTTTACTCTGATCACAGGTACTTATCGTGCAACGTGGCTGGCCTTTATTAACAGAAAGAAGACGGACTGGAAGCTATTTAATTCTCTAGTTCAATCCTCACTGGAAACTGTTCCTAAGAGCATTGACTGCTACCATGAACTGGATAAGGCAGTTGACACCCTTACTAGTTCTCTCAACTTTGCGTCTAGGGAAGCATGTAAGCCACCCACGGGCTAGAGAAATCCTAAGCCCCTCTTGTCGAATAAGGAGATCAGTACCTTGCGAAGAGAATGTAGGAGGGAGTTCCATTGCTCAAAAAGATTTTATGACTGGTCGATGTATAAAACGAAGCTTAAGGCTTTTAAGTATGCCGTGCGTAAGGCAAAGAGGTCCTCATGGAGATCTTTCTGTGGTAACGTGGAGAGTCTCAGCGAGGCAAATCACCTTCGTAAGGTCTTAAGCACGACACCGAAGGCAATGGGGTGCATCATGAATCCTGAGGGCATTTGGACTAGTTGGAGCGCAGATACTCTCAACGTGCTGATAGACGCACACTTTTTGGGCAATCATTCCCCTCTAGAAGTGGCGTGTCAGACGGAGCAAAATTACAATTCAATGCCACCGTTCAGAATATCAAATTCTCAACTGAGGTGGGCTATTAGCTCCTTTGAGCCGTTAAAGTCCCCGGGCCCTGATGGTGTCCTTGCGGCTGACATCCAGAAGTCCATGGAAGTATCGCTACCTTGGCTCAGAGAGATTTATAACGCTTGTCTACGCTTCTCGTATGTTCCCACCAGCTGGCGGGAATCCAGAGTGGTGTTTATTCCTAAAGCAGGAAAAGTTACGCACGTTAAGCCGAAGGACTATCGTCCAATAAGTCTTAACTCCGTCCTGCTTAAGATTTTGGAAAGGATAATTGATTACCATATTAAAAGATCAATCGATCCTATGCTGATCTCACAGTCGCAGCATGCTTCTACCAAAGGTAAGTCTGTTGAGACCGCTCTTCACGTCCTTATTGAGCAAGTTGAGAAATCTCGTGCTCTAAAAAAATAAACACTTGCTGTCTTCCTGGACATCGCGGGGGCCTTCAACAACGTTAACTCTATTGCAATTGTTGAGGCTCTCTCGGTTATGCATGTGGATGAACAGCTGATTGCTTTTATTGTGCAGCTTCTCAAAAGTAGAGTTGTAATCTCTACGCTGAGTAATGCCAGCGTAAGATTAGGAGTCAGCACGGGCACACCTGAGGGTGGAGTTCTCTCTCCCCTACTGTGGAACATCATGGTGAATACTCTTCTAAGGAAGCTGGACCGTGCCGGCTGCAAAATGATTGTTTATGCAGACGAAATAGCTGTTTCAGTGTCGGGAAAGTATTTATCTACGCTATCGGAGAGGTGAAATCACTCTCTTGACATACTTTGGCGTTTGAGTCGTGAGTGCGGCTTGAATGTGAATCCTAATAAAACGGAACTAGTGTTGTATACAAGGAGGTACAAAGTTCCTGGTTTTGAGTTACCCAAATTGAATGGGGTCTCCATTAACTTGAACCAAAAGGTCAAATACTTAGGGTTGATCCTTTAACATCATCATCGGGGCACTACAGCCCGAATCGAGCCTTAGCCTCCTTAATAATTCGCCTCCATTCGTCTCGGTTCAGTGACCGCGTCCTCCAGTTCGGTGCTCCCAAAAATGACCTGCTGTCAGCATCTATCGAGACCTCCCATCGCTTGCGCGGCTTACCGACTGGCCTGGCTCCGCTCGCTCGCCCCTTGAGAGATCTTTTGGGGATTCGACTGTTGCTCATTCGTTTGACGTGGCCAGCCCATTGTAGTTTTGGGAGTCGTATGACGGTTGAGACGTCCGGCTCGTCATAAATGGTATACAGCTCGTTGTTGTATCGGATTCGCAATCCATCTTCTTCCCGTATTGGACCGAGGATCCTTCGCAATACTCTTCTCTCAAACGTATTTAAGGCTTTTTCAGATGCCTGGGTCTGCGTCCAGGTTTCACTTCCGTAGCATAGCACACGTCTAATAATTGCTTGATAGATGCGGAGCTTCCTATTTCTGTGTACGCATCAAGATTTTAAACTGGGAAGCACCGAAAAGAATGTCTTATTGGCTAATTAAATCCGTCGTCTGATTTCGTCAAGCTCATTCCCATCCTTCGAGAGGTTCGTCCCTAGGTACATGAAGTTGTCTACATTTTCAAGGTTTTAGTCCCCTATCGTTATGCTTTGTCTCATCGCCGTCCTTTTCTTTGATTGAGTCATAACTTTAGTTTTTTGTTCGTTAATTTGAAGATTAACTTCTTTGGCGGTTTCGTCTAAAGCTACAAATACTTCCTTGGCGTCGTTGAACGAACGTGACATAATATTGATGTCATCAGCGTAAGCTACAAGCTGTGTCGTCTTAAATAATAAAGTTTTTCTCGTGTCAACGGGGATTTTTCTGATGACTTAGTCAAGCGCTTAGTTAAAGAGTACCGGAGCTAATACACCCCCTTGTTTTAGCCCTGTATTCGTCGAAAACGAGTCGGTCATATTATTTTGAATCAGCACTTGTGACGTTGAGTCGGTCATGGTCATTCTCACCAGTGGTACCAACTTTGCTGGGATTATAAACTGCAGCATGATGTTATATAATGCAGTTCGGTTGATGCTGTCGTACGCTTGTTTGAAGTCGACGAATATTTAATGGACATCAATGTTGAATTCCCAGCATTTTTCCAAAATTTGTTTGACCGTAAATATTTAGTCAGTTGTCGATCTTCCACGTCTGAAACCACCTTGATATTCACCAAGAACTTTCTCAGTGCGATGTGAAATCCTTAACTCTAAAATTTTTGTCAAGAACTTGTAAGACGTACAAAGTAGTGATATGCCCCTGTAGTTTTCGCATCGCAGTTTATCTCCTTTCTTGTGAATGGGACATATAACGCTTTTTCGCCACTCATCCGGCATCGTTTCTTGTTGCCAGATGCTTGTCACCAATCCATGGATTGCCCTTGAAACGGAAATCCCGCCTGTCTTCAGGAGCTCCGCGGGGATCCCATCGATGCCCGGTGCTTTGTTGGGTTTCAAGCGGTCCATGGCCTGTCAGACTTCATCCAGTGTAGGAGGGTGAGATGAGGCACTGTCAAGGTATGTGCCAATTTATGATGGCGATTCGTCGGGTGCGGGGACATTTCCGTTCAGTAATTGCTGGTAATAGGACGCCCATCTTTCCTTTAGCTGTTCTGAGCCACTTATGATGCTTCCATCGGCAGCTCTACATAGGCTAGTTCGTGGTTTAAAGCCTTGCTTTAAGTCACTCACTACTGTGTACGCTTGTCGAGTGTTGTAAGCCATAAAATTGTCATTCATGTTATTCAGCATGGTGTCGAAATGGTGAAATCGTTTTCGTTTCTAACGTTTAATTATTCTATTAGCTACTCTCCGAAGATCGTCATATTTTTCTTTCTTGGCTCTAGTCGGTCGTCCAATGTGAATTTTGCAGGCCGCATTCTTTTCATCCAACGCAGCTTGACATTCCTCGTCAAACCATTCATTTATGCGTTGCCCGGCTGTACATCCCACTACTTTTTCGGCTGCTGCGTTCACTGCGCTTCTGATAGTAGTCCAAACATCGTTGATAGACGTGGTGTTAGGCGTGGGAGCTAGTTCCATTTCCGGAGCAGATCTATATTCGGCTTCCATCGTCTTGTTTCGAAGCTTGTCGACATCGAACTTGCGTTTTGAGCTTGCTCTGGTTTCATACGACAGTGATATTCGACATCGATATCGAGTCTTGACAAAGTAGTGGCCGGAGTCGCAGGTGGCTCCACGGAAGGTTCGCACATCCAAAATACTGGAGGCCCACCTTTTCTGAATCAGAATATGTTCAATCTGATTAAAGGTGTGGCCATCGGGGGACGCCCATGTCCTTTTATTGATGTCTTGATGCGGAAAGCACGTGGAGCTTACGACGAGATTTTTGCTACTCGCAAAGTCGACCAGTCGTTGTCCTTTGTCATTGCATAGGTCGTGAAGACTAAATTGGCCAGTGGTTCCGCGGTGTGTTGCCTCCTTTCCAACCTTTGCGTTGAAGTCGCCCAGCAGGATTTTAACATCATTTGATGGCAGAGAATCATATAACCTTTTCAGAAGGTTATAAAAATTATCTTTCACTGCCTCATCCTTATCTTCAGTAGGGGCATGAACGTTAATGAAAAAAACGTTTAAAAACTTTGCACGAATGTGGATCGCACACAATCTTTCGTTGACAGGCTTGAAGTCGATTACTAGCGGTTTCATTTTTTTGCCCAAGATGAAAGCCACTCCGAAATCGTGACTTCTCGATGACTTCCCGCTTTTGAAGATTCTGTACTATCTCATGTTCATAATCTCGGCACCAAACAGTTCCGTTTCCTGGACAGCGAGAATGTTTATTTTGTAGTGAGTGACCTGTTCCAAGAGGACTTTGATGGCCCCCGGTCTGTACAGGGTTCACACGTTCCAGGTTCCAGTAGAGTAGTCCATATTTTGTTTGCGTGGTCGTTTCCGTTGATCCAATCCAAGTATCCGAGGTGAAGTATCAGGTTCCTGAATAAGTAAAGTTTTACGGGAATGGGTTATTGGCCCATTGCCCAACCCCCAACCTGGAGGGCCAGTCTGGTTAATGTTCCCAATTTAAGGCGAGTGAAACTCGCCCTCACCCTCCTTCGTTGGCAACATTCATGATCTGAAATGTCATGAAGGCTCCCGGCAGCCACCCGATGTGAAATTGTAAAATCACATCTTCGGGGAGGTCGAAGGTAGGATTCAGTAGCAGAGCTGTAGATGTTGTTTCCAGCAGGAATTTCTCGGGATTTCAATTGCTTCTTCGGTTACCAACACCCGATGACGCCCCCATGGCCAATGCTACCATTAGACTGATCCTTGACTCGAAGTAACTATGGACGTTAAATGTGGCACAAAGAGCTCGCAAGGCTTTCAACGCACTTTACTGCTGCAAAAAAACCAAAGGGGCGAGTTGGGGATTGCAGCCTCGTACTGTTGCTTGGCTTTGCACTGCTGTGGAGGAACCAATTCTGTTGTTTGGCGTGGCGTTCTGGTGGCAGGCTGCTCTTAAAGCTACCTGCAAACGGCAGCTTGAAAAAGTGCGGAAAATGGCTGCACTACTGGTAACTGGAGTGCTCCGCTCCACCCCTACTAAGACACTCTTTGTGCTGCTACATTGGCTGCCAACCAACCTACTAATCTCACAGCAAACCAATCTTGCTGCTGTGAGACTGAATTGTATCTCAGCATGGAATAGGACAGAGTTCGGTCATGCGAAGATCTTGGCCGAGGGAGTACCCGCACCAGCGGTTGTTGACTACATCGCTCCACAATGCATACTGGATTTGGAGTTTACAACTCGCATTCCATGCAGGGACGAATGGTGTGATGGTATCACCCTTGATAATGGGCTTATCCATGTGTTCACTGACGGCTCAAAACTAGACAATAGAGTCGGAAGTGGTGTTTAATCAGATGAGCTTAGTCTCAAGCTGTCCCTCCGTCTACCAGTCAACTGTAGTGTCTTTCAGGCGGAGGTAGCGGCAATTTATCAGGCAGTTGACTGACTTCTGTGTAATCGAATATTCGGGGTCAATATTGGTATTTTCACAGATGGCCACGCGGCTATTATGTCCCTTGCTGGTCCTTGTACAATGTCCAAGATTGTTGCTGAATGCCCTGCATCTCTTAGAGAGATGTCTAGACATTTGGTTGTTCAATTGATTTGGGTACATGAACATAGGGGCTTTCAGGGCAACCGTGAGGCCGATGAGCTAGCAAGGCTTGGAACTTTGCTACCTGAGGTCTTTTGCTCCTCTTCAATAGGTATACCGATGACATCAGTCAAACTGGCCATAAGGCAAAAATATCTTGAGGATGCTAAGAAGTCCTGGGCAGATGAATCTTCCTGTGTGATAACAAGGCAGTCCTGGGTATCCATGGATGCGCATCGCACCAGGCAGCTTTAAGGCTTAACTCGAAGCGCCCTTTGTTGCACTGTGGGCGTTCTAATGGGCCACTGCCTTAAAGGACGGCATGCACAACGTTTGGGCGTAGAGTTTAATGATTTCTCTTGGAGCTGTGGCTCTGAAGATGAGGAGGAATCCGTCCTTCACCTCATGTGCTAGTATCCGGCTTTGGCAAGGAGAAGATTGGTGGCACTTGGTGCACCCTTTCTTTCAAACCTGACGGAACTGGCCCTGGTAAAGCTGAAGGGGATAGTCCGGTTTGTTAAAAGAAGCAAATGGTTTCCTGACTTTAGTGAGTAGAAGAGAGTCACTTAAATATTGTGGTATCACAACGGGCCTGTCCCGTGCTTATGTCGGCTCGTCGTCAGGCCTCCAAAGATCGGCAGCCACGTTAACCTAACTTAGAGCATTTGAAACATCTAAATATAATAAAACATCAGAACCGCAAGAAAACTACTTTTCGAAGAAATTGTCAACGAGCGACAAAAAATTGCGAAAAACGTAAAACACTTTTTTGTAGAATCATATCAACCATTCATCATCCCAAGCACACAAAACTCAACTACAACACAAATGATGAAAATGTTCAGTGCTGGCAACACTTTCCCAACGAAGCAGCAATAAGGTAACCATAACAAGCTCATACTTGAATCAACTTATCGTTTCAATTTCGCTCTCATCGGAGAATTTCACCGAAAGTTTCAGCGGTTAAACGTTGTTTTAGGCTGCCATCCGAAAAATCTTCAAAACTGGGAAAATTTAAAAATTGGTTTCTTATTTTTATCGCAAATGCTTTGCATATGAATACGTAATTTGAAGCATCTATTGGTGCAATATTTACGAAAATGACTAATGCTGGTTAGCCTGTAAAAGCAACAGATCAAAATATATACCGAATTTGCTTCACGTGACGCTAAACCTAACCAGTAAATTTCGTTTCGATTGAATCACTGCGCTGGAAGGTATACGGGTGAAAAAAAATTTAGGGTTAACCACCCTCAAAACCTTTCAAGTTTTTAAAGCGTTAATATTTTTACTAATGTTCGAAGAACAATAGTATTAAACTCGTTTCGCCGAAAATTCATATTTCTTTATATATATATATATATATATATATATATATATATATATATATATATATATATATATATATATATAAATATATATATATATATATATATATATATATATATATATATATATATATATATATATATATATATATACTATATATACATATATCAGCAAAATGATTAAGGGAGATAATCTCTGGAGTGGCCAAATCGATTGAGCTGAAATTTTCGGAGAACGTAGACGTATATAGTAGGTAGGTCCACGACTTTCTCAAATTCAGATATTCTAAACATTTTGGCGGCGGGGAGCGTTTTAGTGAATTTTGATGTACTCCTATATTTCCAAGCAGTGAAAAGTTTTGCTAAAGAAAAGTATTGGGAATGAAAAATAATTATGTTCTTAGCTTGTTTATGATAAAAAATTGGAAATTGTGAGTCGTGTGTGGGTGCAGGGTGCCTAAAAGTAGGCAAAGTTTTTTTTTAAAATTTTGATTTGTCATTACTTGTAAGAAAAACAATGGATCATCGTGAAATTTCCAGAGCGTATTAATGTTGACTAAAATTTAGCACATGTGGATTTTTAGAACAGTGCGGGTAACCCTGTAGCTACGGCAGGCTCCTGAATAAAAAACCTTCAAATCATTGACCTTCCTGAAAAATTTTTGATTTTTGACAAAAAAATCAGATCACTGATAAATTTCAACCTTTGTCCATTATATCACATTAAAATGTTCAAAATTCCGATTTGCACAAGAACGGCAACCCATCACCAAATTACCTCTATTTTCAGCACTCGAAAGTTCTGTTCACGAGAACTGACGACCGGATTATCCGATCATAATGAAATTGACAGGACATGTTGGTATTAGCTAGGACCAGGTCTGACAGAAGTGATTTTGAAATGCGGGCAACCCTGTGCCAGTGGTACCATCTTGAAAAATAACCCAGAAAAAAAACCGGTTTTTGGCCTATTACTTCCGACTCAGCCATCAGATTTTGACAAGATTCATTAAACACTTGGATCTTATTTTATGTAACGTTTGATGAAAGTTTGGCTGAAAAATTAGAATAGAGTTGCCAGCTATGGTGATTTTTGTCTCCTAAAACTTGCAAATTTGCTCAGCAAAATAAAGCTTATTTCCCTATAACTTCCGGTCCAGTGTAAAAATCAAAACGAAGTTCACGCAGCAAATGGACTTTAATGTAAACCAAATGTCATAGAAATTTCGTACCAAAATCATGAAAGAGCTGCCAGCTATGACCATTTTTGTAATTTTGTTTAATTTCTTTACTGAGCGATTATGTCATTAGATTTCCAAATGGAAATGATCCTGCAATGAAAATTAACAACAAATATTAACGCTTTGAAAATTTGATAAATTTTGAGGGTGGTAACCCTAAAATTTTTTTCACCCGTATAACTTCCAGCGCAGTGATTCAATCGAAACGAAATTTACTGGTTGGGTTTAACTTAGCGTGAAGCAGAATTGGTATGTATTATGCTTTGCTGTTGATACAGGCTAACCAGCATTAGCCATTTCCGTAAATATTGCACCAACAGATGCTTCAAACAACGTTCTCATATGCAAAGCATTTGCAATAAAAAATAAGGAATTCTTATTTAAATTTTTCGAGTTTTGAACATTTTTCGGATGGCAGCCTCAAACAACGTTTAACCGCTGAAACCTTCGAACAAAATTCAAAGCATACGTTGATTTGAGTATGAGCTTGTTATGGTAAACTCATTGCTGCTTCGTTCGGAAAGTGTTGCCCGCACTGAATTATTTGTGTTATAGTTGAGTTTTGTTGCTTTGGATAAGGAATGGTTGATATGATTCCTGCGAAGAGAACGAAATTCAAAGGTTACGTTGATTTGAGTATGAGCT
>OX376372.1:96155539-96184583 GCA_947369275.1 Nemotelus nigrinus | reverse complement strand
TGGCGAGTGCTGTTCACTTAGTTGGTGCGTGTCTGGTGAATAGCGACGTCGCCACTTTATGCATGAACGTTACATGAACCATTTGCGATGATGGGTATGTGGTGAAGGCATTTGGCGGCACCGCGGCCGTGAATCGTATTAATGTTCTATGTACATTTTAGCGCACTCGAGATATTCGATGATTTGTGTTTTTATTTGTACTGCAGATATATGGAGAGGTCATTTTTGAATATTGATTTTAGCATACTTCCACAAAAGATAAGTATTTGAAATCTAGCAGAATGATGCAGTAGAGCTGAGATGGGCAAACGGTCGATCGCGATCGACCGGTCGATCGCAAACAGTTCCACAGTCGATCACAGACATTTTTAATAATTTACTAAGTTAATTTAAAATGTGAGCTAAAAACTTACTAAACGATTTATTCAGTACATTTTGGAATGGGCCTTGGGTTAATATATCCAATCGGACAGTGCGCGCAGTTTCAGTTCACACAAAAGCTCGCAGAGCCTTGGTGGCGGAGAGGCCAACGGGAAAAACCGAGATAGCTATGCTCTCGATGTGTGCAGTTTATAGATTTATATCATTTTAGAAAAACTGCTTCACTAATGTTTCATGTCCTTAAATCTCTCTGTTCTATACACCTTGCCTGCATTTGCATTCGTCTCCCTGCTACCAAGATAGTAAATTGTCACACACAGCGCAAGAAATGTTAATCTCAATTTTAGATAAAATAAAATAAAAATTAAAATCTTTTCACGCCAATGTAGTTTGTGTAGTTCATTCTTTCGAGCTAAATTTTGGGTAAATTGGGTAAATGTCTTTTCACTAATAAAGTCGTTCAAAAATTGAAATTCTTGACATCTTATCCGTCAGAAATGATAAGTGTCCCCGCTTTTCTGCATTTTCAAAATTTTTACTCGAAAGAATGACCAGATAATGGAGACATGTCAAAATTTAGCTTCACGATTAACTCAATACTAGCCTAAAAAATGAACTACACCTACTAAATTGGCGTGAAATGATTGGAGACATGTGCCAAAGCTATTTGCATTTTCAAAGCGAAAGCATGTTCCAAGCAATTCTTCACGCTTAAAAGTGAGTACAACTCTTGCTTATTTTCAAGCTAAATTTTCGCCGAAATAAATTTCACGTCAAAATTCGCATGAACACATAAGGTGAAATCGAAAACAGTACTAAGCTTTAGATGGCTTAGCTCAGGAAGATTTTGGCAAAGATTTCTAAATCTTTTGCCTGAAATTATTACATTTCTGGACAAATTGGAAGAAAAATTTGAACGATTGGAAGATCCAGTATGGGTAAAGATATTAGAGTTTCTTACGGATTTTATGGGCCGTTACAACCTGGTAAATATACAATTACAAGGAAAAGGAAAATATTGTTGAGTTCGGTAAATGTTTTTTAAGTAAAATTAAAACCTTTTGCTTCAAAATTAAACAGGCAAATTTTTTTAAATATTTTCCATATTTTGAAAAACATATTAAACTTACTGGTGAATCTAGTTGGAAGCTGAAAGACATTCTTCAGTTCGCGAAAGAGTCCGGGGCCATCGATGGCCGCTTGGGCTGATTTTTTTCTCCTGCCCCGTTTATCTGGTAGCACTATGTACCAATAGGTCCTGTTGTAGCCTCCCTGAAACAATTTTCAATTAAATTTTGAAAAGTAAATAGAAACCAAAATACAAACCATACTGGGTAATTGTCATTACTGACAGATCCAGCTGCTCAGCGAAAGCTCTTTGTAATTTCCAATAAATTTATGGCAGCAAAAATGGCGTCTCATGCTTATACGAACAGGCCTGGTGATGCCCTAATAGTTCGGGAAATAGCGTTCAAAAGGGGAATTTTGGAAAGGAACCGCTCTTGCGGTTCACTGAAAAATTTCTGAACGAAGAAACGAGGGCTTTTGGCTTTCTTTTGGTTTGGAGATCTGAAAAGCGAGGGTCGTGCTCGTGGTTGAGAGTCAATAACATTTGAAATTAAGTTTGAGAAATTATTTGAACCTAGAATTGGAAAAAAATATTTGAAAGTAAATTTGGAAAAGTACTTGAAAGTGAATTTCAAAAGATTGTGTGAAATCAAAGCTTGAAATTAAGTTTGAGAAATTATTTGAACCTAGAATTGAAAAAAAAAATATTTGAAAGTAAATTTGAAAAAATACTTGAAAGTGAATTTCAAAAGATTGTGTGAAATCAAAGCAAAATTGTGGCTGAAAAAACTGAATTGGGGGAAAAAAAAGAAGAAAAACGACCTGTTATCGAACGAGGGGTGGATAACTTCAAATTAGTTAATTTTGAAAGAAAAGTGAGGAACGTCGAAAATTAAAGAGGCAACGAAGATGTCTTTGGGGCGTATAATGCAATTGAAATTGTAAAAACTACTCAGGAGTTGGCGAACAAGGAAATTTTCTTCTAGTCGTGAATGTTCGTTAGTTGGTGTCGGAGGCAAAAGATGTTGAAGCAGCCAAGTATGCAGATGATCGAGCTTGCGAACGTTTAAAGGAATACACATAATATTGGAAAAAATTCAGCTAAGTACCTTTTGATAATATGAGTAACTTTTTCAATTGACAAGCAACAGAATTATTATTGGAATACTTCCGTATCATACCTAATGTATAGGAGCATGAGAAGATGAAAATATAACTAATGGAATTCGAAACTATTTGAATTTATGCATCAGAATGCAGTGAAGTACGTGAAGAACAATGGGTGATGCTCGAAAACGAAAACGAAAAGCTTTTCCTTAGAGGAAAAATGTGAAATTATTCGTGAAATTGAAGGTGGGAAAATGCAGAGTGTCGTATGCCGAGAAAGAGGTTTGTGCAAGTCTACAGTAGGAAAACTGTACAAAAATAAGCTGGAATTGCTTAGTGCATACGAAAAAACTATGTTATTTATATAAAACTATGTTATTTATTTAACTTTACCGTTAAAGTGAAAAAAAATCGAAAAGCCGTGCGCGATGATGTCGATCCAATGTTATTCAAATGGTTCACTCAACAGCGATTAAATAATGTTAGTATCAGTGTTGCAGTTTTAAAAACGAAAGCAGAAGATTTCGCCAGGAAAATACAGAACGAATTTGTTTGCAGTAAAGGTTGGATCGAGCGATGGAAGGCACGTCATAATGTATGCAGCGGGGGAAATTGTGTGCGAAGCAGCAGCTGTAGAAACATCTATTGTTGACAATTGGATTACCACTGTTTGGCCATAAATTAAACAAGAATTCTACGTTGATGACATATTCAATGAAGACCAAACTGGCCTTTCCTATAAATTAACTCCCGACAGAACTTTAAAATTTAAAGGAGAGCAGTGTAAAGGGGGAAAGCAAGCTAAGGATAGAATAACACTTTTAATATGTGCCAACATGTCGGAATCAGAGAAACGAAAGCTGCTAGTAATAGGCAAAGCACGAAATCCGCGATGTTTTAACGTGAAGAGTTTACCTGTTGATTATCGTGCAAACACCAAGTCATGGATGACATCTGAAATTTTCACCGACTACTTACCAAAATGGGATGAAGAATGTACTAGAAACAAACGGAGAATTGTCTTTTTAGTGGATAATTGCTCAGCGCACCCAACAGTTGACAAGTTACGATCAATTAAGCTTGTTTTTATGCCACCAAGTACTACTTTGTTACTTCAACCCATGGACCAGGGTGTTATACATGCCCTAAAAAGTCACTATCAGCAAGCTCTTTTGTTAAATATTATTCAAAACATTGATGCTGGGACAACAACTACTGTGACTATTCTGGACGCGATCAATCTTATTCATAGATCTTGGCAACGAGTATCCTCTCAAACAAGAAAAAACTGTTTTAAGCATGCTGGTTTTTATTTAACTAATGTTGAAGGTGTACCAAATGCTTACGATGAAATATCAATCGACGAAGGTCAACAGGAATCGAAGACAATAAGTTCCGAAGGATCCAATATCTTCATTTCACGTGACTACATCACCGCAGATAATAACCTCGTCATATCTGATTTTTTAACCGACGATGACAACGTTTCTTCTGTAAGAGGTTGTGCCAGCACTTATCGTGACAATTTGGAAACTGAGAATGAAGATGACATGCCACATAAAAAAAGCAAAAAAAAATTTAAGTGAACTTCGGACCTTTCTTCAATTGCGCGATGCACCTCAAACTTTTCTGAATAGTTTGGCTGAATTAGAAGCATATACAGACGAGACAGTACTAAGCGCCCAAATGCAAACTGAAATAACAAATTATTTTCAGAAAGTATAAATAATATATGTACGCGCATAACTTATAATAAAAATTTTCAATCAATGGATAGTTCGAAAAATATTGTTTGTTTTACTTTTTTTTTTGTTTTTGAATATTCAGAGAATATCAGAGTGAGTAGGTATACTCTTATGTGTATTTTTATGCGTCCTCTTCCCGGTCCCTTGAGGTTCGTTATAACCGGAGTTGACTATATATATATATATATATATATATATATATATATATATATATATATATATATATATATATATATATATATATATATATATATATATATATATATATATATATATACATATATATATATATATATATAAATATTTATATATATTTATATATATATATATATATATATATATATATATATATATATATATATATATATATATATATATATATATATATATATATATATATATATATATATATATATATATATATATATATGGCAGTCAGATGGTAGCATAGTCCAAGGGGGCGTCATCGGGTGTTGGTTACCGAAGAAGCAATTGAAATCCCGAGAAATGCCTGCTGGAAACAACATCTACAGCTCTGCTGCTGAATTTTACCTTCGACCTCCCCGAAGATGTGATTTTACAATTTCACATCGGGTGGCTGCCGGGAGCCTTCATGACATTTCAGATCATGAATGTTGCCAACGAAGGAGGGTGAGGGCGAGTTTCCCGCGCCTTAAATCAGAAACATTAACCAGACTGGCCCTCCAGGTTGGGGGTTGGGCAATGGGCCAATAACCCATTCCCGTAAAACTTCACTTATGCAGGAACCTGATACTTCGCCTCGGACACTTGGATTGGATCAACGGAAACGACCACGCAAATGAAATATGGACTACTCAATTGGAACCTGGAACGTGCAAACCCTGTACATCAAAGCCCTCCTGGAACAGGTCCATCACTACAAAATAAACATTCTCGCTGTCCAGGAAACGAAACTGTTTGGTGCCGTGATTATGGACATAAGATCGTTCACAATCTTCAAAAGCGGGAAGTCATCGGGAAGTCACGAGTTTGGAGTGGCCTTCATCGTGGACAAAAAAATGAAACCGCTAGTAATCGACTTCAAGCCTCTCAACGAAAGATTGTGTGCGATCCGCATTCGTGCAAAGTTTTTTAACGTTTGGCTCATTAACATTCATGCCCCTACTGAAGATAAGGATGAGGCAGTGAAAGATAATTTCTATAACCTTCTGGAAAGGTTATATGATTCTCTGCCATCAAATGATATTAAAATCCTGCTGGGCGACTTCAACGCAAAGGTTGGAAAGGAGGAAACACACCGCAGACCCACCGGCCAATTTAGTCTTCACGACCTATGCAACGACAATGGACAACGACTGGTCGACTTTGCGAGTAGCAGAAATCTCGTCGTAAGCTCCACGTGCTTCCCGCATCGTGACATCCATAAAAGGACATGGGCATGCCCCGACGGCCACACCTTTAATCAAATTGATCATATTCTGATTCAGAAAAGGTGGGCCTCTAGTATTTTAGATGTGCGAACCTTCCGTGGAGCCAACTGCGACTCCGACCACTACTTAGTCAAGACTCGTTATCAATGTCAAATATCACTGTCGTATGAAGCCAGAGCAAGCTCCAGACGCAAGTTCGATGTCGACAAGCTTCGAAACAAGACGATGGAAGCCGAATATAGATCCGCTCTGGAAATGGAACTAGCTTCCACGCCTAACACCACGTCTATCAACGATGTTTGGACTACTATCAAAAGCGCAGTGAATACAGCAGCCGAAAAAGTAGTGGGATGTACAGCCGGGCAACGCAGAAATGAATGTTTCGACAAGGAATGTCAAGCCGCGTTGGATGAAAAGAATGCGGCCTACAAAATCCACATTGAACGTTCGACTAGAACCAAGAAAGAAAAATATGACGCTCTTCGGAGAGTAGCTAATAGAATAATTAGACGTGAGAAACGAAAGCATTTTGACACCATGCTGAATAACATGAATGACAATTTTATGGCTAACAACACTCGACAAGCGCACAAAGTAGTGAGACACTTAAAGGAAGGCTTTAAACCACGAACTAGCCTATGTAGGGCTGCCGATGGAAGCATCATAAGTGGCTCAGAACAGGTGAAGGAAAGATGGGCGTCCTATTTCCAGCAATAACTGAACGGATATGTCCCCGCACCCGACGAAACGCCATCATAAATTGGCACATACCTTGACAGTGCCTCATCTCACCCCCCTACACTGGATGAAGTCCGACAGGCCATGGACCGCTTGAAACCCAACAAAGCACCGGGCATCGATGGTATCCCCACGGAGCTCCTGAAGACAGGCGGGATTTCCGTTTTAAGGGCAATCCATGGATTGGTGACAAGCATCTGGCAACAAGAAACGATGCCGGATGAGTGGCGAAAAAGCGTTATATGTCCCATTCACAAGAAAGGAGATAAACTGCGATGCGAAAACTACAGGGGCATATCACTACTTTGTACGTCGTACAAGCTCTTGACAAAAATTTTAGAGTTAAGGATTTCCCATCACGCTGAGAAAATTCTTGGTGAATATCAAGGTGGTTTCAGACGTGGAAGATCGACAACTGACCAAATATTCACGGTCAAACAAATTTTGGAAAAATGCTGGGAATTCAACATTGATGTCCATCAAATATTCGTCGACTTCAAACAAGCGTACGACAGCATCAACCTAACTGCATTATATAACATCATGCTGCAGTTTATAATCCCAGCAAAGTTGGTACGACTGGTGAGAATGACCATGACCGACTCAACGTCACAAGTGCTGATTACACAACGTCACAAGTGCTGAATATGACCGACTCGTTTTCGACGAATACAGGGCTAAAACAAGGGGGTGTATTAGCTCCGGTGCTCTTTAACTTAGCGCTTGAATATTTCATCAGAAATATCCCCGTTGACATGAGAGGAACTCTATTATTTAAGTCGACACAGCTAGTAGCTTACGCTGATGACATCAACATTATGTCACGTTCGTTCAACGACGCCAAGGAAGTGTTTGTAGCTCTAGATGAAACCGCCAAGGAAGTTGGTCTTCAAATTAACGAACAGAAAACAAAAGTTATGACTCAATCAAGGAAAAGGACGCCAATAAGACAAAACATAACGATAGGGGACTATAACCTTGAAAATGTAGACAACTTCGTATACCTAGGGACGAACCTCTCGAAGGATGGGAATGAGCTTGACGAAATCAAACGACGGATTCAATTAGCCAATAAGACATTCTTTTCGGTGCCTCCCACTTTAAAATCTCGATGCGTACACAGAAATACGAAGCTCCGCATCTATAAAACAATTATTAGACCTGTGCTATGCTACGGAAGTGAAACCTGGACGCTGACCCAGGCATCTGAAAAAGCCTTAAATACGTTTGAGAGAAGGGTATTGCGAAGGATCCTCGGTCCAATTCGGGAAGAAGATAGATGGCGAATCCGATACAACAACGAACTGCATACCATTTATGACGAGCCGAAAGTCTCTACCGTCATACGACTCCAAAAACTACAATGGGCTGGCCACGTCGAACGAATGAGCGACAATCGAATCCCCAAACGATCTCTCAAGGGGCGTGCGAGCGGAGCCAGGCCAGTTGGTAAGCCGCGCAAGCGATGGGAGGACTCGATAGATGCTGACAGCAGGTCACTTTTGGGAGCACCGAACTGGAGGACGCGGTCACTGAACCGAGACGAATGGAGGCGAATTATTAAGAAGGCTAAGGCTCGATTCGGGCTGTAGTGCCGCGATGATGATGATGATATATATATATATATATATATATATATATATATATATATATATATATATATATATATATATATATATATATATATATATATATATATATATATATATATATATATATATATATATATATATATATATAAAGAAATATGAATTTTCGGCGAAACGATTTTAATACTAATTTTCTTCGGAAATTAGTAAAAAATCGATTTTATTACCAGTTACATGTATTTCCCCCCTTCAGTTGTGTCCTATATATAATAGTATGCTGTCGAATTCTTTTTTCCAGAACATCCCAGAGGTGCTCGATGGGGTTGAGGTCCGAGGACTGCGGTGGCATATTGAGTTGATGCAGAACATTATATGTGATTCATTGACGCACACAATAAGCCGTGTGCTTGGGATCGTTATCCTGTTTAAAGTAATAACTGCTACCAAGACCAAAGATATTGCTGCTGATTTTCAAGATATCTTTCAGGATATTTAAATAAACGTTCTTGTCCATGATGCCGTCGATAAATACAGGTTTCTCATCCCCCGATGATGTCATACACCCCCACACTAAAAATCCACCGCCCCCATAATTCACAGTCTGTCTTAGGTTTTTATTTGCAGATCTGTGTATGATTTTCTCCATACTAAGCGCCTGCCATCGGAATTAAAAAAGTTGAATTTACTTGCATCTCAAAAAAGTACTGTATTTCAGAATGGTAAATTTCTCATGTCATGTTCTTTTGCAAAAGTTAATCGCTGCTTTTAGCTTATTTCTGAGAAAAATGGTTTTTTCGTGGTACTTTCACATTATTAACAGCATTCTTCAGTACATTGCGCTCTGTACGGGCACTCATTGTCTTACCATAAGTTTTGCTGATGTTAGTTACGATTTCAGAAGAAATTGTTGTTGAATTTCTTGAAGTATCACTAACAATTTTCCGAAATTTGCGTTGAGCTAATACTGGAGAACGGCCACAGCGATGCTAACTTTTGAAATCATCCGTTGTTCCATGTCGTTTGCAAATACTACGCACTGTGGATTCACTTCCATTTAGAGCATTCGATATGTCAAAAAACCTTTTTCCTTCCTTTCTGAAGTTTATAATAATTCCTAGAAATAAGCAATAAATGTTGTTATGGGCAGAATTTTATATATCTTACAGGCGACAACTCTAAAATCTGTTTTGCCAAATAACTTCCGGTGCAGTTCTCGAATCATAACAGAGTTCAAAGGTTTTTTTGTGAGGAAAGTCTGATAGACTTTTGCTGATGTGGTAACAAACAGCTGCCAGCACCGTAAATTTTTTAATATTTTGTACTGAGGCATTCAATAATTTATTTAGTTTTCACATTTTTACCTCAGTAAATTTCGAATCAGTTATTGTATCAAGATGGAATTCAATGGACAGTATAGTATCAAATAAAGCTGGTATAATAAGCCTTGATAAAGCTGATGATTTGGTAGGTTTCGCTGTGAGAAATGCTTAGTTTTTATATGCGAGATAAATACTAGAATAGTAATCCGGTCGTAAGTCCATAAACATTTCAACCTTATTTAGTTAAAACTTCAACCCTACAAAATCTGAAAAAGATTTAAATATTTTCTCTACTCTTTTCCGAAAATCAGCTTTCCCAACGGTTCCTTTGCACTACAGTTTTTTCCTATAGAAATATTGGTTTGTCTCAAAAAGATGCAAACATGGACGCCACCGACAAAAGTTCAAAGATATCTTAGTTTTAACTTGACACAGAACAACTTCTTACATCGACTCCTAACCTTACATCTTCATCGAAAATCGTTAAAAAGTGATATTGGGTCACTCACACCTGTCTCTCAAAACATAATTTGGTAGTGAAAATTTGTTTTCATTGCTTTTCTTAATGTAGGATAGAACGGGCTAAGAAATATAATGATAACGGCACTTTATTCATTTGAAAATCATAATAAGGGCTCGTTAACTGTTCAGACCACCTCGCTCGAAAGCATTTTTATATTTAAATTGGTTGTCAACAATGTCTTGATCAGAATCTATTGACTTCGCTTGTGTACTTCTTGAGTTGGTTAAGATTGCAAGTAAGCAAAAATGTCGATGTTTTCAACTTCAGTGTGAAATGTAGATTGTGGAACATAAAATCGTTTGTTTGACCTTATCAGAACAGCCCAAACCATTGTGCATTGCACGCAGATAACATGTCAGTGAAGCAAGTGGTTTAACAACTAGACCTGCATGTGCTTGGACACCAAGTTCACTCGACTTCAATCATAACCACTTGGACCTTGAATGTTTTGGAAAAATTTAAACGGAAATGCGTGGAAATACACATAAAATGTAGCCCAGGTCATTGTTCGAATGTGCGTTCGTACATTCCAAGCAGAAAGACTTGTGGTTTTCATCCAAAATTTGTGTTCACTTGAGCTCAACCATAGCCACTTGGACTTGAATGTTTTGGAAAAGTTTAAACAGAAATGCGTGGAAATATCAACCAAATGTAGCCCAGGCCATTGTCCAAATGTGCGTGCACACATTCCAGGCAGAAAAACATGGCTATCATCCAAAATTTGTGCTATATAAGTTGATATATGAAAACAGAGTCGAGAAGGAGGAAAACTTTAGTCTTTGTTTTGCTGCGTTCATTGCAACTTTAAAAATCAACGTAAAATGGCCAGAAAAGAAGATCTGCTTCTCTTGTTTGACCGACCCAGAGAGCCTGTGTTCATGGAAAAAGGAAAAGAAAAGGCTGTGTTTGATATTCCCCACAATTTCTTTACGGACAGGTACAAGCTGATCGGAGACGAGATTCAGAGTCGGTTCGGAATGGAGGCGGAACGACGGATTCCGGTCCGGAATATTTCGATACCAAATTTACAGATACCGATGTCGTTGGGAAGAAATGAGTCGTTTTCATTGTTTATTCCTCGTCACCGTCGAATTGCAGGTCAACTCATTAGCATATTTGCAGGTGAGAATCACTTTAAGCAATAAGAAACTTAATTGACAATGTTATAAATAATACTATCCCAATGACGTAGGACTTCGAACGGTTGATGATCTGATAAGTGTGGCTGCTTATGCTCGAGATAGATTAAATCCCTATTTGTTCAACTATGCTTTGTCTGTGGCTATATTGCATCGATCAGACACAAAAAGATTGAATCTACCTTCATTCGTGCAGTTGTTCCCGGAAAAGTTCATGGACTCCAAAGTTATGAATCGCATTCGTGAAGAGGCATCCATCGTAAATGAAAATTTGCGCATGCCAATTATAATTCCCAAAGACTACACTGCTTCAGACCTTAATGAGGAGCACAGGTAAAATGATTTATAGTTTTTAAATTGTACTTTTAATAGAAATATACTGCACATAATCAAGTTCATTTGAAAATTTGTTCAATTCCACTTTAACCTGTAAAAGAACCACACATTCCTTATTGTAGGGTTTGGTATTTCCGAGAAGACATTGGAGCTAATTTGCACCACTGGCATTGGCATTTAGTATATCCTTTCGAAGCAGATCGCGAGGATATCGTTCGCAAAGATAGGCGAGGGGAACTGTTCTACTACATGCATCAACAGCTTGTTGCTCGTTACAATTGCGAAAGATTCTGCAACAGCCTTGCTCGCACCAAGCGTTTCAATAATCTTCGCAAGCCAATAGTAGAAGGATATTTCCCGAAAATGGACTCACTAGTTGCCAGTCGAGCATGGCCACCCCGGTTTGACAATACCCGACTAATGGACCTTGACAGAGAGCTTGATCAGATAAAACTGGATATATCGGATTTGGAAAGATGGCGAGACCGTGTGTTTGAAGCAATCCATCAAGGATACGTTGTCGACGTAAAAGTAGTGAAGTTATGTCAGGTCCAGTGTAAACAGTCAATTTCATGTTTCAGGAAAGTGGCAATCGCGTAGAGCTTGATGAAGTGCGGGGAATAGATGTTTTAGGAGATATTATTGAATCCTCGATTATATCACTTAACCGACAACTGTACGGAGACTTCCATAACATGGGCCACGTTTTCATATCATATGCTCACGATCCTAACCACCACCACCTAGAATCATTTGGTGTTATGGGAGATAGTGCTACTGCTATGCGAGATCCGGTCTTCTATCGGTGGCATTCGTACATTGACGACATCTTTCAAGAACACAAGGAAATACTCACACCATACACAACTGAAGAGGTGAAAAATATAAGCAAACGTCAGTGTAAATGTTCTCAGAAAATAACCGAAGTTGGTTTTTTAGCTTGGCTTCCAAGGGATCATTATTCGCGATCTAAATGTTGAAACTCAAAATTCTCCTCCAAATACATTCCAAACTTTCTGGCAAGAATCTGACATCGATTTGTCTCGAGGTCTAGATTTTGTGCCCCGTGGTAGCGTTTTCGCAAGATTCACCCACTTGCAGCACTGGCCATGGACATACGTGATGAATGTTACAAACAACGACATCTTGAACCGACTAGGAACTGCTCGAATATTCTTAGGCCCCAGATTTGATGAGCGCGACACGGAGATGCTATTTCGCGAT
Organism: Nemotelus nigrinus; assembly: GCA_947369275.1. NCBI lineage: Eukaryota > Metazoa > Arthropoda > Insecta > Diptera > Stratiomyidae > Nemotelus > Nemotelus nigrinus. The sequence goes on along the minus strand of OX376372.1, from coordinate 96,172,002 downwards.
CAGCGCCTACTAATGATAGAACTCGATAAATTTGTTGTTTCTCGTAAGTCTGACCTACTTCTGATCTAGGAAAATTCTAATTTTTACTCGAAAACTGTTCCACTAATAGTCCGTCCTGGGAATAATATTGTTCGAAGATCATCAGCCAGCTCTTCGGTGACGATCCCATTTGAAAGAACATTCAGAGATCTTGATGCCAACCGTCCTGAGGATGATACTCCTGAGCTGGAAGGTTTCAACTTTTGTGGCTGCGGGTGGCCGCAACATCTTTTAATTCCAAAAGGAAAACCAGAAGGACTGACTTTTGAGCTCTTTGCGATGATTACGGACTATCAAGCTGATAGGGTACACTTTTGATACAGGAGATGATTTTATTTGATAAATGTATGTATTTAATTTCAGATTGATGAGAGTCTAGCTGGTAGTTGCAACGATGCGGTTTCATATTGCGGTATTCGTGACCGCAAGTATCCCGATAGAAAAGCAATGGGATTTCCGTTTGACCGGCTCCCAAGATCTGGGGCAGATCGCCTCGAAACATTCCTCACTCGAAATATGATTGTCAGAGAAGTCAACATTGTTTTCACTGACCGCACTGAAACGCGCTCAAGCGTTACATAGAAAAAATCTACGAAAAAGAGGCATCACTATTCATAGAATTTGCTCTTTTGTTATTTGTGATTAAAAAGGTTTGAGTTGATCCAGCTACTAAACTTTCCCATTTAATAAAACATGTTTTGAAAAATTGACTTTTACCAAAATATGAACATAATAAAACTATAAACTTTGAAGCTTAATTAATCCTTGTGTATGAAGTTTTGTTGTTGCTAATGTTATGTTATTATTTAGTGTAAAAGCTTGTTCTTGTTTCGTTAATCATGAATTTTCAAAATTTTTTGTCAGAATGGACATTTAAATTTGTAGAAAATGGAACAGAAAAAACAGAAATGCTCTCTTATCAATTCTCTGTACAAAGAAATCCAAGAAAATTATATGTCCAAAAGTGACCTTCTTTTGCTCGCAAGTATATGTATGAAACCATTATCTGACTAGGCTTTGGGAATACACACATATATAAATAAGTCCACCTTGCTATCCAAATGTTTCAAACAATCGTGTCTTCTTAAGGCTTGTACTGATTTAATCGTGAAGTTAAATTTTGACAAGTTCCATTATCTGGTCATTTTTTGGAGGAATGATATAAGATAAAATGTCATGAATATCCATTTTCGATCAATTTTGCCTAGTTATCGCCCAGTTCAAACTTCAAATTCAAACACCAAATGTAACTTCCAAGCTAAAAAAAATGAACAGCCCATACTTCATTGTTATGAAATGATTGGAGACATGTGTGAATGACATCTGCATTTTCAAGCAAAAGCTACTTCTAAGCAATTTTTCTCGTTTAGAAATAAGTACAACTCATGCTTATTTTCAAGCTAAAGTTTCGACGAAAGAAAATACTAGCCTTTATGTACAAGCTTAACTAGTTTCGGTGGCAGGTGATAGTGAAAACTCCTTATTTTACATAAACGTTATAAAGCTGCAATTAACTTTTGTGCACGCCTATGATCAAATCAAACAAAACTTATCACGGGGTCGGTTCCCGGCTATACTAAGAAATATGTAAATGTGAGAAAACACGGTGAAGTAGGCGAGAACTGTTGATTAAATTATTAATTTTGTATTAGCGTATGGTATCTTAGAACTACAGATTAAATTATTAATTTTGTATTAGCGTATGGTATCTTAGAACTGCAGATTAAATTATTAATTTTGTATTAGCGTATGGTATCTTAGAACTGTAGATTAGATTATTAATTTCGTATTGGCGTATGGTATCCTAGAACTGTAGATTAAAGTATTAATTTTGTATTAGCGTATGGTATCTTAGAACGGTTAAATTAGGCCACGTACACATGAAGGAGGATGTTGTCGTAGATGCAGCGATTCGCCGGCATCGGGCCAAAACAGCCGCGACCGAACGTCAACCTCACAGCCAACGTCTGTTCTGCCCCGACGTAGGACGAACGATAAAAGGGCCGGGTGCAGGGTCGACGATGCGGGGCGAAAATACATAAAACAAGAATGAAACGACTTACCCGAAGAGATCCATGGGGCGGAAGCAGAAATGGCATGTTCCAACCTAACTCACTCCTTTCGACCATACTAGTGGCCTTCGTTCAAGTTAGGCTGGAAGGCATCGTCTAAAGCCGGGGCGTCATGCATATCTTTTCGACGCCGGGAAATATTCACAACATCATATAAGCGGACGGTGCGGTCCCACGACGGCGACACTAAAAAAACCGACTGGAGACAGCTCCGAATCGCATGCAGAAATTACATCCGATGGCGGATGGGATAGCCGCGCTTCAGGTTTCTTGACCCATTTGAGAGATTTTCTCACAATTCGGATGCCGAACAGACCGTTCTCACAACTAAAATGTATGGACTTTAGTAAAATCAAACTTAGATCACTCACCTGTTGACAACGTAAACATGATTTGAACACTTGTGAAGTGACAGATGAGGAAGTTCACGATAGGCGACTCGAAGTGGCAGATGATAAAGGTCACAATATGACTGGAAGTGGCGTTGCCAGATAAAGGCGGTCAAATACAGGATCAATGACCGCTATTAGAAGTCATTGCCCTGGTAGGGCGGTATTATCCAATGCAGAGGAATCGACATGGGAATAGTCCCGCAGAAAAAAACGGGGTCGCACAAGCAGGACCGAGGCTCTGCAGTGACCCGGATGAGAAAATGAAGTTCTTCTGGATCCCGACGTTGAGGTGAGCAGATCGAAAAATAAAAGTTAGCAGAACGAATCGAAAGCATTAAATCTTTTTCATTTGACTTGATCCCGACACTGAGGAGTGAAAACCGGAACCAATCTTGTCAGGCAGGACAGCGAACCAGTGGAATTTGGTCCCCTGAATTAAGGAACAACTGGCGGTTGAGAAGGCCGTAGCAGAGGTAGAGACGGTGCGTCCGACTAAAATCGACGGCGAGTTATACTAGGATTATGTGAACGGAAGCGACGAGTGAGTAAAATATCGAAGCGAAGACGGTGATCGAATTGTTGCGGAACGGCTCAGCGCATAGATATATATTCTGAACGAGCGGCAAAGGTACAAGCGACGAGTGAGGAAAATATCGAAGCGAAGACGGCGATCGAATTGTTGCGGGACGGCTCAGCGCATATATGTATATTCTGAACGAGCGGCGAAGGTACGTGGCAAGATAGTTAGTTTAAGATAAGATTTAGGTTTGTGTGTATAATATAGATGAGCATAATTTTGTTCGATTCGCGGCACCGCGTAGGTTTCGGTAAAAGAGTGAATTAGCATCTGGCAGATTTTGAATTTGAATTATAATAATAAAATCTCTGTAAAGTGGTGTAACGCGGTGTTTACTCTTGTGGAAGGATCTAACGTGGTAATACAGTCCATCCGGCCGACTTCTCGTTTCGCGGCGCGGATAATAGAGGCAGTCGAGGGCTAGAAACGAGTGGCGCCCGGACTCATCCCCTTTCTCGGTAAGTGAGCTAGCCACACGAGGCTTCCGCCCTGGCCTTCCGGGACAGAAGGCAGGGTCTGATTTCGTAGCGGCGGAGGCCGTACGGTGACAAATTGGCGCCCAACGTGGGGCGTAACGGTATCAACACATAACGGTACTAGTGAAAATTTTTAGTTTGCCAAGTCCCAAATTGTGGGAAGGCGAGTAACGGAGGAAAATCGCGTTGGTAGGGTTGAAATCGTAGTAAGCCGTTAAGTTAGCGCGGAATTCCGAAGCCGGAGTTGCATTTATCGCGTATCTTTGTGATATTGAATTGAACAGATACTTATTTCGGACGCATATATTATCGGAACTCATATCAATCGCTATCCGAGTTGTAACAATATACGTATCCGTTAACATAAAATTTCTAATTGAATTCTGGATCGTTCGTATGGTGAGGTGTTGGGTATAGTGTGAGGAACAGAGTGGAGCAAGAGTTGAGAGTGTGGATGAGTGAGTGTATGTGTAAGCAAAGAAGAGGCAATATACAGTAACGACATTCTAGATTTTGAAGTTGGCGTATAAGAGGCACCGTATAGGGTCGTTATTCTAGGTCTTAAAATTAGCCTATAAGAGGCAACATATATTTAGATTGTTCCAGATTTCAGGGTGGGAGTTTGACTTCTAGGGATTGCCGCAGACATTTTGCGACGTTTATTAGGGGAAAACTGTGTTAAATTTTCAGCAAATAGCAATTTTCAGCAGCCAAAATGAAAATTCTGGTGGACCGATTAAGTAAGGATGAGCTTACTTATGAGCTAGCCATCCGGGGATTCGACGCTGATACTGTAGACAATATGAGGAAGGTATTGAGGGCGGCGCTGGAGGCCGAGGCGGAGTTGGACACGTCATATGTCGAAACAGACTATCCGTTTGACTTCGAGACGGACTGCCGGGAACTAGAGGCAAAGGTAACGGAGGCCGAGGAGCTGGTGGAAAAGGTGATGGGCAGCAAATCATCCTTAGAGTTCATGAAAGCCAAAGTGAGGATTGAGTTCGGGTTCCGCAGGCTGGGGAACGTGAGGGCCATTACCTTGGAACAGAAGGAGGGCACGAGAAAGCTCCGGAACAGACTCATTCTGGCGATGGGAACATTAGCGGAGAAGGTTGAAGGTCCCAGCGAAGATGAGACTGAGCAAAGCAATAGAACGCCGGAGGCATCCACGGTACAGCAGACGAAGGTGGTGAATCCGGCGGAGGTGGCCAAATGAGGGCTTAGGTTTAGCGGAGATGCGAGCGGTTCCGTCAACGCCTTTTTGGAGCGCGTTGAGGAACTGCGTCAGGCTCGAGGCCTGTCAAAGCAACAATTGTTTACGTCGGCAGTAGACCTTTTCGAGGCCAAGGCTCTCATATGGTTCCGTGCCAATCGCAGTCTGGTGAAGTGTTGGGATGAACTGGTGGTGGAGTTGAAAGCTGAGTTCCTGCCGGCGGATTATGAGGACCGCTTGTGGGAGGAGATCAGGATGCGAACGCAGGGAGAGAACGAGTCTATGGGTGTGTACGTGGCGACCATGGAACGTCTCTTCAGCAGACTAAAGACTATCTGCACAGAGCAAGAAAAGTTGCGCATTCTTCGAAGGAATATTGCGCCTTTTTACCAACAACAGCTTTGTTTGACCCTGGTAGACACAATCATGGATCTAGTCAGGATGGGCCGGACCTTGGACGCCACGAGGGCCTCAGTAGCGGCATTTATACCCCCGAACACGCGATCTAGACGCTGCTTAGAGCCTGACCTGGCATATGTTGGGACGGGAAACGCAGAACAAGTGGCAGCGGTAGGTGGATCGCGAGTAATGCAGTGCTGGAATTGCAAACGCGAGGGTCATTCATCGAGGGAGTGTCCCGAGCCGCGGCGTTGCTTTGGGTGTGGCCGACAGGGAGTTATGCGATCATCATGTGCTGTATGCCGGTCCAGGACGAGTGAGCACGGTCCACGGGATCGACCAATTCAATCAGCCCCGGGAAACGACCGGCGTGCTCACTAGGCGGTCAAGCGAGCACGATGAAGAGGCCGCAACGGGTAGGAAGTTCTCCGAGGGTGGACTATGCGCTGGCGAAGGGGATCCGGGACAGTCGGCCGCATTTGCATGTGAATGTAGAGGGTATAGGGATGGAGGGCTTACTAGACTCGGGAGCTAGTCGCACAATTATAGGGGAGAAGGGGTGGCTTCGTTTAGGAAGAGAAGGCGTAGCGTTATCAGAAAATGAGATCGGGGAAGTTCGGCTGGCTAATGGAGAGATGTGTCCAGTGGCGGGTATGGCGAGGCTAAAGTTTGAATTGAACGGTCGTCAGCATGAATTAGAAGTATTAGTGATGGCTTCAATTCCTCAGGCGTTGATATTAGGCATCGATTTTTGGAAATGTTTTGGAGTGGTCCTTGCCATGAAGGGGCAACAGTGGACCTCGGTCGCTACAGTGGAAACAACGGCCGGAAAGACGCTGCGGAGTCTGTCCAATTTATCTGAGGGTGAGGCCAAACTCTTGTCAGAGTTGTTGGAGGAACAGTTCGAGCTGATGGGAGAGGGACTGGGCTGCGCAAGATCGGTGACCCACGTCATTAAAACTAGCTCTCCTCCGATCAAGCAGCGGTACTACCCGGTTTTGCCGGCTGTTCAGAAACAAATTAACATCGAATTGAATGAAATGCTAGAATCCGGAGTGGTAGTACCATCGGCAAGCGCATGGTCATCTCCGATATTGTTGGTTCGAAAGAAGGACGGATCATATCGGTTTTGTGTTGATTTCCGGAAGCTGAATGCGGTGTCTGACAAGGATGCGTACCCGTTGCCATATATGTCCTCAACTCTTGATAAGCTGCGAAATGCTAAGTACCTGTCAACGCTGGACGTAAAGTCTGCGTATTGGCAGGTACCTATGGCGAAGGAATCACAGAAATATACAGCTTTCACCGTGCCTTGGAGGGGTCTATTTCAGTTTCGGAGAATGCCTTTTGGGCTACATAACTCAGGGGCCACTTGGCAAAGGCTTATCGATACCGTGTTGGGTCCCACACTTGAGCCGTTCGTGTTTACCTATCTAGATGACATTATCATCGAAACCGAAACATTCGAACACCATATGGACGTGTTACGAGAGGTTTTCGTACGATTGAGGGAGGAAGGGCTAAAGGTATCCAAAGAGAAGTGTCAGTTCTGCAGGGCGCAGTTAAAGTACTTAGGATATCTGGTGGATGAAGAAGGCCTACATGTGGATCCTGAAAAAGTTCAGGCTGTCAAGGATTTGCCTCGACCAAAATCGGTCAAACAAGTCAGGCAACTATTGGGAATGGTATGCTGGTACCGTCGATTCATATCGGGTCACGCGACGATGGTGGCGCCTCTTAGTGACCTCCTAAAGAAAGGACGGAAGTTTTCGTGGTCAGATGATTATGAACGGGCATTTGAGGCCTGCAAACAGAGACTTACGTCGGCTCCAGTATTAGCGTGTCCCGACTTCGACTTACCTTTCAAGGTACAAACGGACGCATCCGATGTAGGGATAGGAGCTGTTTTGAGCCAGGCACACCGAACCGGTGAAAAGGTGGTGTGCTACCTTAGCCGCGCACTCTCAAAGTTGGAAAGAAAGTACTCGGCTACGGAAAGAGAGTGTTTGGGTGTGTTATGGGCGAAAGAAAAGCTCCGGCCGTACATTGAGGGCACACGCTTCGTTTTGATCACTGACCATCATTCTCTTGTGTGGCTCAACAAACTGAAGGATCTGACCGGCAGATTGGCGAGATGGGCCGTCCGCCTTCAACAATTTGATTTTGAAGTAGTGCACCGGAAGGGAAAGGAACATGTTGTACCCGATGCGCTGTCTCGAGCGATTGCGGAAGTGGGTGACATAGCGATACCCTCATCATCAGATCGGTGGTTTGAGAAGATGGTGAACAGCGTGCGGAACGACCCGTGTAGATTCGTCGACTGGATGGTGACAGAGAATGCGCTGTGGAAGCAGGTCCCAGCGCGGAAGAAGGATGGCAGAAACGGCCTCGTCTGGAAAAGGGTGATCCCGAAGACTGAAAGGGAAGTAATACTGAACCGATATCACGACGATCCGAAAGCAGGTCACATGGGTGTTACTCGAACGTGGTCGCGGGTTAACCAAAACTATTATTGGCCTCGAATGCGGAGAGACATACAGGCGTATGTACGGCAATGCAAGGTGTGTCAGGCCTGCAAGGTGGAGAGGAAACCCCCAATCGGTCTGATGGCTAGTAGGGCTGGCGAAGCCAAGTTACCCTGGGAGATAATTAGTATGGATTTGGTGGGACCACTACCTAGATCCGCGCGGGGGAATGTCTACATCTTGACGATCGTCGATTACGTCACGAAGTACTCTGTAATATTGCCGCTGCGAACAGCGACAGCATCAACTGTTTTCCGGCTGTTGGAGGAGAACGTGTTTTTGGTCTACGGAGTACCCAGGATCCTGATCTGTGACAACGGAGTGCAATTCAAGGGCAAACAGTTTAAGTCGGCGGTGGAAGATTTCGGTGTAAAAATATGTTACACTGCGCTCTATCATCCCCAGGCTAATCCAACCGAAAGGCGAAACCAGGACATCAAGTGCATGCTAAAATGTTACGCCTCAGATAATCACCGCTCGTGGGACAGGTTTCTACCGAAGATCGCGTGTGCCTTACGGACGTATAAGCACGAGGTGATGGGGTTCACTCCTTATTTCATGAATTTTGGCAGGGAAATGATTACGTTCCGGGAAGAAGCAGAGCCCCCATCAGGCGCGCCGGAAGGATTCTTCCCAACGAGAAATGCGGCGACGTTGGAAAAGGTGCGGGAGGAGGTCGAACTAAGGTTGAAACGAGCTGCAATCTCTAGTAAAAAACGTTATGACCTACGCCGTCGCCCCGTGAACTTCCAGGTGGGAGATAGGGTATGGAGGAAGAACTATGTTATATCCGATGCGAGTAAGAACTTTGCAGCGAAGCTAGCGCCGGCGTTCAGTGGTCCGTTCAGGATTAAGTCGAAAACCTCGACATGGACTTGCGAGTTGGTTGACGAGAGGGGTAAGGCCGCAGGCACTTGGCATGTGAAGGACCTGAAACAATATGTCGACGGGGGAGAGGATAACGCCAGTGGCGTGACCTGAGATTAGGCGGCCCAAGAAGGGGTGGAAAGGCCAGCGATCAATACATTAAGCGGTGGTGGTGGGTTATATTATGGTAAAGTGGAATAGACGGTGAAGGGTATTAGAGATAGGGTTAGTTTAGTCTTAGTAGATAGTTTTCTTGGTGGTGGGTTATATTAGGGTATAGTAGGATAGCCGGTGAAGGGTATTAGAGATAGGGCTAGTTTAGTCTTAGTAGATAGTTTTCTCGATGGTGGGATACACTATGTGAAAGGCGTGGAAATACACACAGTTGAGGAAAAACACATAGTTCAACTGGTGGTCACGGACAAGCAGAGAATAGACGAATAGACTATCGTTAAAGGGACTCAGGGATTTAGAGAGGAGCGTCAAATGACCAATAAAAAGATGATAAAAAGAAAAAAGAAAGGAGCAAACAAACATACCGTAGCTAGAGGGAAGTGCCGCGATCGCATCCAGGTTTTCCCTCTCGGGCCTCCTTTTTGTTCCTTGGTCGTGTTGTTTTCCCTATCCATGTAAAAGTCTGATGGTGCCGTTCATGTCCATACGTGTGGTAGTGCTGGCGTTCTAAAATCGTGATCGTAGAAGATTAGAATATGGCATCACGAATGGCTTAAATACTTATACTAGTCCAAACTACTACATGAAACATATATAAACAAGCATGACTGGGTGAAAGGAGTAATTGTAGCGTGATGGTGTGAGGTATAACTGTCGGGCTCAGTGCCTAGCGGGCGTAAGGAGTGATAGAGAATTCAAATCGGAATTATAGATAACCGGAATAAGCATCGCGTGAGTTTGAGCCTATCGGAAGGTCAAATGTCGAATCAGCACATAATCGGGAGTTAGATCGGAGAGAATTGTTAACGAGAATTCCGGGATAATTCTCTGGAGAGGGGGGTGATATCACGGGGTCGGTTCCCGGCTATACTAAGAAATATGTAAATGTGAGAATACACGGCGAAGTAGCCGAGAACTGTTGATTAAATTATTAATTTTGTATTAGCGTATGGTATCTTAGAACTACAGATTAAATTATTAATTTTGTATTAGCGTATGGTATCTTAGAACTGCAGATTAAATTATTAATTTTGTATTAGCGTATGGTATCTTAGAACTGTAGATTAGATTATTAATTTCGTATTGGCGTATGGTATCCTAGAACTGTAGATTAAAGTATTAATTTTGTATTAGCGTATGGTATCTTAGAACGGTTAAATTAGGCCACGTACACATGAAGGAGGATGTTGTCGTAGATGCAGTGATTCGCCGGCATCGGGCCAAAACAGCCGCGACCGAACGTCAACCTCACAGCCAACGTCTGTTCTGCCCCGACGTAGGACGAACGATAAAAGGGCCGGGTGCAGGGTCGACGATGCGGGGCGAAAATACATAAAACAAGAATGAAACGACTTACCCGAAGAGATCCATGGGGCGGGAGCAGAAATGGCATGTTCCAACCTAATTCACTCCTTTCGACCATACTAGTGGCCTTCGTTCAAGTTAGGCTGGAAGGCATCGTCTAAAGTCGGGGCGTCATGCATATCTTTTCGACGCCGGGAAATATTCACAACATCATATAAGCGGACGGTGCGGTCCCACGACGGCGACACTAAAAAAACCGACTGGAGACAGTTCCGAATCGCATGCAGAAATTACATCCGATGGCGGATGGGATAGCCGCGCTTCAGGTTTCTTGACCCATTTGAGAGATTTTCTCACAATTCGGATGCCGAACAGACCATTCTCACAACTAAAATGTATGGACTTTAGTAAAATCAAACATAGATAAACACTCACCTGTTGACAGCGTAAACATGATTTGAACACTTGTGAAGTGACAGATGAGGAAGTTCACGATAGGCGACTCGAAGTGGTAGATGATAAAGGTCACAATATGACTAGAAGTGGCGTTGCCAGATAAAGGCGGTCAAATACAGGATCAATGACCGCTGTTAGAAGTCATTGCCCTGGTAGGGCGGTATTATCCAATGCAGAGGAATCGACATGGGAACAGTCCCGCAGAAAAAAACGGGGTCGCACAAGCAGGACCGAGGCTCTGCAGTGACCCGGATGAGAAAATGAAGTTCTTCTGGATCCCGACGTTGAGGTGAGCAGATCGAAAAATAAAAGTTAGCAGAACGAATCGAAAGCATTAAATCTTTTTCATTTGACTTGATCCCGACACTGAGGAGTGAAAACCGGAGCCAATCTTGTCAGGCAGGACAGCGAACCAGTGGAATTTGGTCCCCTGAATTAAGGAACGACTGGCAGTTGAGAAGGCCGTAGCAGAGGTAGAGACGGTGCGTCCGACTAAAATCGACGGCGAGTTATACTAGGATTATGTGAACGGAAGCGACGAGTGAGTAAAATATCGAAGCGAAGACGGCGATCGAATTGTTGCGGAACGGCTCAGCGCATAGATATATATTCTGAACGAGCGGCAAAGGTACAAGCGACGAGTGAGGAAAATATCGAAGCGAAGACGGCGATCGAATTGTTGCGGGACGGCTCAGCGCATATATGTATATTCTGAACGAGCGGCGAAGGTACGTGGCAAGATAGTTAGTTTAAGATAAGATTTAGGTTTGTGTGTATATTATAGATGAGCATAATTTTGTTCGATTCGCGGTGCCGCGTAGGTTTCGGTAAAAGAGTGAATTAGCATCTGGCAGATTTTGAATTTGAATTATCATAATAAAATCTCTGTAAAGTGGTGTAACGCGGTGTTTACTCTTGTGGAAGGATCTAACGTGGTAATACAGTCCATCCGGCCGACTTCTCGTTTCGCGGCGCGGATAATAGAGGCAGTCGAGGGCTAGAAACGAGTGGCGCCCGGACTCATCCCCTTTCTCGGTAAGTGAGCTAGCCATCCGAGGCTTCCGCCCTGGCCTTCCGGGACAGAAGGCAGGGTCTGATTTCGTAGCGGCGGAGGCCTTACGGTGACAGACTGGATGTGAAAACAAATAAATTTAAGGAAAAATTCTGTTACTAGTGCATGATGCTTGCTGGTTCAGATTCAGCTATGCCTCCATGCTGATATGTTTGAGAGTGTATTGCAAGACTATGTTCTTCTAAATAGCCTAAATTTTTCTCATTGGTTTTTTTTTCTACGTTTACAGGTTAACAATTTTCAACTAGAGTTCAATTTTTTTTAACGCTTAACCAGTTTCGATTTCGTCACAGACAAAGATCTGTCGATTATCTCTCCCTCTTCAGTGTTGTTGCAGAACAGCTGTGAACAGTCGCCACCACAACATAAATTTTAGCCTGACTTGTTACCCTCGCGTGACCTATGGTGTCGGTTACTCACCGGTGTCGTGGGTAGGGTGAGGGGCAGTTCAAGCCCTTGCTGAGTCACGCATTAATTTTAACGTACATAACCAGAAGAAAGCCTACAGTAAAGGAAGACGGGAGCCCACTCAAGACTCCACTGAACCCAATGTAAAAATTTACGAGATAATAGCTACTTTTTCGTGGTTACCGCTAGAAACACTAATGTTCGAAGAACAGTAGAAGAATTGTGCAGGTTTTGAGTGCATATTCCACCACATAAGCTGCTTATTACGGCCAAACTGTTTCAAATGCCACGTTTTACTTTGGTCTCAAGAATGCATTATAACTCATATGGTAGAAGGTTTCAGGTATTACCACTGGCATGGGTTTCAAAGTTTATGAAAGAAAAACACTTGTTAATTATATTCGTTATCAGTTGCTTATTTCACAAAACTTTGAAAGCAGCATCTCATATAACATCAATGAAGAAAGTGCTCAGTGCCTGCAGCACTGTAACTGAAGTTGGTGTTTGGGGCTGCGATCCGAAAAATTTGAAGAACTTAGGGAATCGAAACATCGGTTATTTATTTTCATTGTAAATGTTTCCGGTATGAATACTAACTGTAAGCATTTATTGATACAAAAGTAGCACAGCTGACTCGTGCTGGCAACCTTTCACCAGTATCAAAGCCAAGAATATATCACATCTGCTTCACGTTGTTATATTACATTCGAAGTTATAGGAGTAAAAAGAAATTAAGGGTTACCTGCAGCGAGTTTTTTCAAATAATCGAAAGCTTAATATTTGCTGTTTATTGTCACTACAATATCATTACCAATTGAAAATTCTACGATAAAACCGCTTAATAAAGATATTGCAAACAAACACAAAACCAACAATAGCTGGCGACTCTATCGAGGCTTTTCAACCAAATTTGGCCTGAATAATGCTTATAAAAGGTTCCATTAATTGTAAGAAATTCGTATTGATTTCATGACTGCACTGGAAGTTATAGGGCAAAAAATTTTATTATCCTGAGAGAATTTTCAAAACCAAAGACACAAAAACTACCATAGCTGGCAGCACCAATCGAAATTTTCAACCAAATTTCTATTAAACAGAGTTTAGAGTAAGGTGCAGCTACTGTGTCAATTTCATGAAAATCTGGTTACTAATTCACATTTCATAGGGCAAAAAGCAGTTTTTTTTTTCTTTGTAATTTTTCAAGATGGCACACCTGGCACAGAGTTGCCCACAATTCAAAATCGCTTCTATCAGACCTGGTTCTACTTAAGTCCAATGCATTCTGTAAATTTCAATGGTATCTGATTATTGGTTCGTGAATTCCCGTGAACAGAAGTTTTTGATGCTAAAAATATACGTTAACTGGGAAAGGGTTACCGTTCTTGTCCGACATGAAATTTCCAAAGTTTTACTTTGAACGTGTAGATAAAGCATAAGATTTGCAAACAGATTGGTTTTATTGTAAGAAACGGACATTTTAAGGATATTCGATGATTTGAATGTTTTCACTTCCAAATTTTTATTTTTTCAAATTTAAGACATCAAAATGATCATAGCTGGCAGCTCCAACCGAATTTTTCAACCAAATTTCTACCAAACGTGGTTTAAAATAAAATCCAGCTACTGTGTGAATTTCTCAAAAATCGAACGATTCAATCAGAATTTATAGGGCTAAAAGCAGTTATCTTTTTTAGTGATTTTTCAAGATGGCACCACTGGCACAGAATCGCCCGCATTTCAAAATTACTTCTATCAGACTTGGTCCTATTTTAGACCAATACAGTCTGCAAATTTCAATTAATTCTGCTAATCGGATCGTGAGAAGTTTTTGATGCTAAAAATATAGGTAAATTGGGCAAGGGTTACCAGGCGTGCCCGTTATACCATATCAAATTTTTTTTGTCTATGTAAAAAAAGCACGAAATTTACATATGTCGGATCGTGAGAAGTTTTTGATGCTATAAATATAGGTAAATTGGGCAAGGGTTACCAGGCGTGCCCGTTATACCATATCAAATTTTTACTAATGTTCGAAGAACAATAGTATTAAACTCTTTTCGCCGAAAATTCATATTTCTTTATATATATATATATATATATATATATATATATATATATATATATATATATATATATATATATATATATATATATATATATAGATATATATATATATATATATATATATATATATATATATATATATATATATATATATATATATATATATATATATATATATATATATATATATATATATATCAGCAAAATGATTAAGGGAGATAATCTCTGGAGTGGCCGATTCGATTGAGCTGAAATTTTCGGAGAACGTAGATGTATATAGTAGGTAGGTCCACGACTTTCTCAAATTCAGATATTCTAAACATTTTGGCGGCGGCGAGCGTTTTAGTGATTTTGATGTACTCCTATATTTCCAAGCAGTGAAAAGTATTGGGAATGAAAAGTAATTATGTTCTTAGCTCGTTTATGATAAAAAATTGGAAATTGTGAGTCGTGTGTGGGTGCAGGGTGCCTAAAAGTAGGCAAAGATTTTTTTCCAAATTTTGATTTGTCATTACTTGTAAGAAAAACAATGGATCATCGTGAGAGAGCGTATTAATGTTGACTAAAATTTAGCACATGTGGATTTTTAGGACAGTGCGGGTAACCCTGTAGCTACGGCAGACTCCTGAATAAAAAACCTTCAAATCATTGACCTTCCTGAAAAATTTTTGATTTTTGACAAAAAAATCAGATCACTGATAAATTTCAACCTTTATCCATCATATCACATTAAAATGTTCAAAATTCCGATTCGCACAAGAACGGCACCCCATCACCAAATTACCTCTATTTTCGGCACTCGAAAGTTCTGTTCACGAGAACTGACGCCCGGATTATCCGATCATAATGAAATTTACAGGACATGTTGGTATTGGCTAGGACCAGGTTTGATAGAAGTGATTTTGAAATGCGGGCAACCCTGTGCCAGTGGTACCATCTTGAAAAATCACCCAGAAAAAAAAAACCGGTTTTTGGCCTATTACTTCCGATTCAGCCATCAGATTTTGACAAGATTCATCCAATACTTGGATCTTATTTTATGTAACGTTTGATGAAAGTTTGGCTGAAAAATTAGAATAGAGTTGCCAGCTATGGTGATTTTTGTCTCCTAAAACTTGCAAATTTGCTCAGCAAAATAAAGCTTATTTCCCTATAACTTCCGGTCCAGAGTAAAAATCAAAACGAAGTTCACGCAGCAAATGGACTTTAATGTAAACCAAATGTCATAGAAATTTCGTACCAAAATCATGAAAGAGCTGCCAGCTATGACCATTTTTGTAATTTTGTTTAATTTCTTTACTGAGCGATTATGTCATTAGATTTCCAAATGGAAATGATCCTGCAATGAAAATTAACAACAAATATTAACGCTTTGAAAATTTGATAAATTTTGAGGGTGGTAACCCTAAAATTTTTTTCACCCGTATAACTTCCAGCGCAGTGATTCAATCGAAACGAAATTTACTGGTTGGGTTTAACTTAGCGTGAAGCAGAATTGGTATGTATTATGCTTTGCTGTTGATACAGGCTAACCAGCATTAGCCATTTCCGTAAATATTGCACCAACAGATGCTTCAAACAACGTTCTCATATGCAAAGCATTTGCAATAAAAAATAAGGAATTCTTTTTTAAATTTTTCGAGTTTTGAACATTTTTCGGATGGCAGCCTCAAACAACGTTTAACCGCTGAAACCTTCGAACGAAATTCAAAGCATACGTTGATTTGAGTATGAGCTTGTTATGGTAAACTTATTGCCGCTTCGTTCGGAAAGTGTTGCCCGCACTGAATTATTTGTGTTATAGTTGAGTTTTGTTGCTTTGGATAAGGAATGCTTGATATGATTCCTGCGAAGAGAACGAAATTCAAAGGTTACGTTGATTTGAGTATGAGCTTGTTATGGTAAACTTATTGCTGCTTCATTCGGAAAGTGTTGCCAGCACTGAATTATATGTGTTATAGTTGAGTTTTGTTGCTTTGTGCTTGTCCTAGCTTCAGGGTTGCCAGCACGCTCATCAAAAGCTACACAAATTTACAACTAAATATACCAATATGTCCTGATAATTTGGTAATGATTGAATGGCTCTGTCAAAAGTTATCGCAATTTAAAAATTTTCGATTTTTCCCGTTCTCTTTTTAGGCACCCAGCGCACACATGGGGTTAAACAATTCCAAAACATTATCCGATTCACATGCAAAACACGTTCGAAATTTATTTTGTTAGCTTTATTTTTGCAAAACTTATTTGTGTACGGAATAATAGGTATAGTAAAAATATCACTAAAATGGCAGCCGGCGCCAAAGGGTTAAAGATTTTTAACTTTTTCTAAGACCTGGCACTATTCTGCATATACACCAATGTGTCCTAAAAATTTCAGTTCAATAGGATGGCGCGTTCCTGAGATTTTTTCCCTGAAATTTTTTG